>JBAMNC010001725.1:0-207057 GCA_037902135.1 Cetoscarus ocellatus | reverse complement strand
TGCTTACTGTAAAAAGAGAATCCAAAACCTGAACTTTCTCATTTCCTGATCTAAGGACAGTAAAGTCTGTCAGATATCACCATCAGTAGGCTGACTGTGAGACCACTGTCATGAAGAAAACATACATATTTCAGAAATATTGAAAAGACTTGTTTAAAATGGAAAATGTAATTGTTATTAAACACACATTGTGAACATGAATGAGGGATTTTAAAGAGAATTCCCCTTTTATACCCAAATCTGAGCCGCTCACTCAGGAATTAATCACAGAACGTTGAACCAGTAAAACTGATGCGCTTTGCTATTTTTCTCTTTTGTTGTAAAACAGCAAAGTCAATGCAAAGTTTTAAAAGGGATCGAGGAACAAAATGACGGTTGGGTTGGACGGGATTCCTGGAGTGCAGACACGTTTTGAGGATTTTCTCTTTCTATGAATGATGAGTTTTTTCCTGAGACCATATAGGACCGGATTTTTTGAAGTACATGGTATCACTGGGGAAACAGACCGTAGCAGCCAGTGTCCTTGCTTGGGTGGGCTAGCGTAGACTCGCAGCTCTTTAACCAATGTGATCTTAGCACAATGTGGGCTGACACTTCATAGAAGCCTGTGTAGTTACACACCTGGAGGCTGCACACCAACTCGCTTGATTGGGCTTGGCTGAACCTGCCCCCGTCTGATCTCACCTGGACAATCATCAGAGGGTGAGGCCCGCGTCAGCTGACCGCTCCTAATAATGTAGAAAGGGACTGAAACTCCTGTGAACAGCCCTGAACATCCAAACAACCAAAACCAGAAGCAACTCAAGCTGCTGTTCAGTCACACAAGCTGACTGATCCTTCCTGTATCAACCTATGTGCTTGTTCTGCTGTAGATTCAGAATCAGATGTTTTTAAGACTGGATTTTGGTGAAAATCCTGCAACTATCTGATAGAGAGAGAGAGAGATGGCAGGAAGAATACAATTGTGTCATCATCTTTACCCGATGTAGTTCAGCTCTAATGGATGCCAATAAAAGCGGAATAAAAAGTAAATATGGCTACATTATTCTAAGACTAGATTACATAAAATACTTCCCTCTGTCTCAACTACATGTGATAAATGCAAATTGAGAGATGGGACCCTGGGGCACCTTTTTCGGTCTTGCCCTAGGCTCCTTCACTGCAAAAACTCAGATCTAGGAAAAGTATTTGTCTAATTTCAAGTCAAGAATACCTCACTAGACTTACTGTAAGCCACAGTTACCTGAAATGTCTGAATTAAGATCTTATTTAAGTGAAGTTATAAAAACTAATAACAAAGCCAAAGTTGCTTGTCATAAGTAAAACAATCTGCCAATGAGACAAGACAAATTTAACTTAAAAGCTGTCTTAAAATGATGTATTTTGTTTCCAGATTAGATTTTAAACCTGAATTTAAGACTCTCACTGAGTCAAACTTGCTTGTTTCATTGGCAGATATTCTGTTACCATTTCAAGCAGTTCAGTGTCTTATTTTTGCCTTTCATTGCTGTTCTCACTGTCAAGGTTTGGTCACTATTGGGTGTTCTTGTAGAGTAAACATTTCTAAAAATAAAATAAATATATATATAAAAAAGTAAATATGTAAAAGTTAATATGGCAAACAGGTTTGTGTTCAAACCTGCCATCTATGACCTCTTCCTTGTGCCGTTAAAGTGTTTGATACACCTGTAGAAACAAAACATGCATCAGGATTTCTTCATTGACGTGTCCTTCATCTGAGCAGCTGGACCTGCAGTGAAGCTGTAAAACATGACTTCAGGTTGCAGCAGCTTGGACACTTTCACTCCTGGTGATTTGGGGAGTCCAGATCAAAGTTTTCAGTTCAGACTGTGGATGAGTGTTGGCTGGTTTCAATCAGCAGAGAACAGAGTGCTCTCCCTGCTGTTGTTTTCACAAACTTTAATTCATCTGTCTGTGGTTTCAGTCAGGCTGTGGCTGCACGCTGTAAAACTAGAGCTGCTTAAAACCTTGTTTCCTCGACCTCCTGCCTCATGCTGCAGATGTTTCATTCAAAAAAACACAACGGAGCAACCAGGTGAACAAAAACAAGCCCATGAAGAGCAACTTTAAGCTCAAGAATAGTGAACTTATCCTTTCTTCTGCTCCATCTCCCACGACTCATAGAACCTTTACCTGTGTTTTTGAGGAGGTGTGTGTGTGGGTGTGTGGGGGTGTGTGTGTGCGTGTGTGTAGGTGCAGTATTGAGAAAATAACTCACACTCAACTGCTCATTAAAATATATAGCTAATCTGCCAATCACATGGCAGAAACTTAGTGCATTGAGGCATGTAGGCTGGGTCAAGATGACCTGCTGAAGTTCAACTTAAGTAACAGAGTGGAAAAGGAATGTGATTTTAGTGAATTTGAACGTGGCATGGTTGTTGGTGAGTGTTTCAGAAACTGCTGATCAGAGAGGATTTTCATGCACAGCCATCTCTAGGGCTCACTACAGCTGTGGAAAGAGACACGCCATTCAGTTCATCATTATTGTGATAATAGCTGGCTATTCTTACGTTCTTGCCTAGCAAACATTGCTTGACACTAACGTTACTAAATTTCCTTGTATATAACATCAGCGTTGGTGAAATTTACTGACTTGTTTTGTTTAAACATTTCAGACAAAGTTAGAAGAAGCCAGTGTGATCCTCCTGAGGAGGAAAACATGTTCAGATGTTTCAAGGACAATGTCTATGCTGAAGCTTAGCTTCATTAACTTAAAGCATTAAACTCTGTGTTGTGGGTTCGTGGGTTCTCTCTGGGCACTCCGGCTTCCTCCCACAGACCAAAAACATGTTCATTAGGTTAATTGGTGACTCTAAATTGCCCTTAGGTGTGAGTGTGAGCGTGAATGGTTGTCTGTCTCTATACGTTGCCCTGCAATCGTCTGGCAACCGGTTCAGGGTGTACCCCGCCTCTCGCCCAATGACAGCTGAGATAGCTGAAGACAAACTCTTGTATATATATAAGAGTTTGTCTTCAGTCTACTCTAATTGTAAAGTGTCTTGAGATAACACTTGTTATGAATTGGTGCTATACAAATAAAGATTGTTTCATAATATTAAATCTAATTGTATGTTTCACTGCATTTTATTGCATTATTCTTGATCTCACTGTTGTCCAAACTTTACCAGGCCCTTCTTAAACAGTTTTTTTTAATGCCCTAAAATCTCTCCTCTTCTTATCATGTTGCACTTCAGTAAAATATCTGGATTCATGCTGATTAAACGATAGGTTGAAGAATTCTGTGTCAGAGTGGTGGCTGAACATGATTTATAACAGCTTATATTCTCAGTATTTAGGCCACACAGTGTTTTATTATCTCGTCGCAGCCTGCCCGTCGTCTCCTGACTGTTAAATGAGTCTCGTTCTGTCGCGCAGGTTGAAGTGATTTGTGTGCAGCAGGTGATGTTGATCCTCAGAATCAGATTAGTGGAAGAAAAACATTTTTGAAGGGTGTGTGTGTGCGCCGCGTCTCCATTCATCATCATTAGAGTCATTTATATGAGTGAGAGGACAGAGAGCCGCCCTCACTGTGAATGATGCTGCTGTTTCAGAGGTCAGACTCTGGATTATTGATGCTTCTCTCAGGAGGAATGTTGACTTTAATACAGATTTATTTGTCTTTTTTATGGTTCTTAGATCCATCATGAACCGTGGATAAAGTTTAGGGAGGAGAGACTGCAGGATGTTAATCTGTGTGCGTCTGTAGTTTAATACCACCCAAAGAGGTAGACCTCAGAGGAGACGTGGATGAAGACCTACAGCCCGACAGGACACAGACTGGATGACCTTCTGAGGTCAGACAGGGTCATCCATCAGGGTCTCATCACTCTCACTTTGACATCAGTCCACCTTCGACTCAGAGAACAGCTCTGTTTGTCCTGTCATTGTTTCAGCTCCCTCTCACATTTCTTTAATCACCGTGGCAGCAGGGAGGTCAAAGCTTCATAGACAACAAAGATCATCTTTATAATGTTCTCTTCGTAACCTTACTGAGCCTGTGCTGTGCTTTTTTCAGTTTTAATGCTCTTTAGTGTTTTCAACATGTCTCCTCTGTATGAGCATGGCATCAGGACTTCTTCCTCCCCTAGTGTTTACAGCACCAGTAGCTGCCTAAAATGCTTTCATACTGTTTGTCATCCTGTGTGAAGTTCATCAGAACTTCTGCTGCAATGGACCCTGTATCCTATTACATATTTTCAGCTTAACCCTCGGAGGTCTGCGCTGTCGTATACGACAGCAAAGCACACAGTTCACAAAATATTTAATAACTTTACAACCATTTGTCGTAGCCTCTTACCGATTGTTTTGATCGAAAGCTAACAACTTAGCCGTTCCGATGAGCGATCGTAGCTCTTCCACAGGCTGAGATACCTCTCCTGAAACATCAGTGTCTTTTTGGAGACTCTGTAAAAGTAATCCATCATTATAAATCCAAAAGTTGGGTCTTCTAGATGTATTATTTAATCCAATTTCCGTATCAAAACACATTAGCACAGTAGATAGTCGCCATCTTGTTGTCACCCGGATGCAGTTCATCTACTTTTCCCTGTGTCTTCTGATGAAAATATAATAAAAAACGTTATATATTTACCGATGCCCATTTGGGTTTTATTCCAAATCGTGCACCTAGTGCGCACAGATAATTCTTATGGATTTATTAACATTATGTCATTATTACACATATTATGACGGGATATGATGTCAGGAGGGTTAGCCTGTCAGATGGACAAGCATCTGTCTCCCCTAGAGACGCACAGTATCAGAGACACACGGGTAAACAAGCAAAAAAGAGGCTGTTTTGGCGCATTGGAACCTGCAAAAAAACAAGTGACTTTTTTTTGGAAATATGATAGTAAATAGTTTGCTGTGTGTGACAGCGTTTATTTCTTTGTTCTAACTTAAAAAGAAGACTTGAAAAAACATTTTTCTGTTGTCAAAAGTGTTCATCCATACTGTCCTGGATTTTTTGTGATGAATTCTGTCTGATTCAATTTCCGTTTTTTTTTTTTTTTCTTTTGTCTTAATGTTCATATTACTAACTACACATTCAAGAGACACTCCTGCAGCATACATATTCAGATAGCCCAGCTTGTCCTAAAAAAAACAAGGTCTAATACATGATTATGCATCATAGGGTTGAGGTTTTACATACTTTACAACACAAAAAGTCCAGGCGCCCCAAAAACAGGTAAAAATGGCTTAGAGGTTAGGGTTAGCTTGAGGGTTTATTTGTTTACCTTCTTTCGACCCAGAGGCTAACAATATTTGCAACAACAAGGTAAATATAATAAAAATTTTCAGTCTTAAAATGTGCTTCAGTGAAATGAAAATCAAATTCTTCTGAACAAAAATAAGTCTAAAAGTGTTGAAACTGCACTGAACCACAGAAACATCACGGCTGTGTGCATGTGAGCTCTTTCAGCAGCAGCAGTGAGCTCAGTTTAGAGTGTAACGATGTTTAGTCAAAGTTCAGTCATGCTTTGGTTTCTGCTGTTGGCCGCGGAGGTTTTGATATTTGGCAGTTTAAAGTGAACGTAAACAGCAGAGTGAAGAAGTTAACAGGAGGCTTGTTTAGCTTTCTGCTAAATGACCAACTTCAAATGAGCCTCTGAGAGAGAGCGAGGAGCTTCAGAGCTGAGTTATCAACCATCTCACTGCAGTACGGGGCTTTGAAGTTCAAAGGTTATATTCATGATAACCTCCTGCAGTGAGGCGACCAGAAACTGAGCATATCTGAGAGAGCTGTTGGGAAAGGGCTGGCAGAGTTTGAGAGAAGGGCGAGGTAGAAACCATGTTTTAATATGAAAAGGAGGATCCTCACATGCTCTTTACTAAAAACTGAACTTTTAGATGCAACATTATGTAAAATATTTGCAGTTAAATTTCTTTAGAAACTTGAAATCAAGTAATCCTGCTGACTGTACTTTTAGTCAAGCAACTGCATTTCTTCGTTTATTTCCATAGGTGTTTACAGAGAGAGAAATCTTTGACTTTATAAAGGTTGACCAGCACCTGTCTTCATGGATAGTTATTTTTTTTTATTTAAATAGAGGACAGTGCACATTAATGAACACTGATTTGTAAATGTGCCAGATTTTAGCCACAGGCTAATTTCTATCTGTAGCCCAACCAGGTAGATGAACCGTAATTTCCAGACTACAAGCCGCTACTTTTTTCCCACGCTTTGAACCCTGCGGCTTAAACAACATTTACATTTCATTCAGCCTCGTCACATCAGATTTAATTTAGAGTTAAAAAATCTAACTGTGTAACATATATATGTGTAAATATCTTGTGTTACAACGTGGACAGTGCCAGAGCATGTGAGCAGAGTGGAGTGATGAAATGTCCCACTCACGCACAGAGCTGTTGTTGCGCCCACTCGTCCACTCAGAGGGGATTAGCAGCCGCGCTAATTATCCCTCCACCTTTCACTTAAATTTCAGCCCTTCAGGTGTGTGGTATGAGCGGTTCTGGAGCGAAATTGGAGTGGGAAGGAGCAAAAGATAAGCTTACGCTCCAGCTTTTTAGAAAAAAGTGCTCAGCGATCTGGCCAAAGTCCTTCCCCTCGCCCTCCTGATCAGCTCCGCTCACTGCACCTGCAGCTTATAGACAAGTGTGGCCTAGATGTACACATTTTTTTTTTTTAGATTTAGTGGGTGTGGCTAATATTCAGGTGCGCTTAATAGCCCGAAATTTATGGTAATGTATTTATACAAGTATGTACAAACTTAAAATATAAATAAAGTACATAAAACATCAGAAACATCCAGCAGCAAGATGACAGATACACAAAACATGAATTCTTTTATGAATTTACAGGGCACACATACAGCAATACAGAAGGTATGCTAAAGACACCATTATAAAAAAACCCCTCAGAGTTAAAGTTCATAAACTGTTAAATGCTATGTCTAGTTGAGCCTTCAGGTGAAGGCAGATAAGTTGAATTAAATCCAGAGTCCTCAGCTCCAAAATATGGGGCCTTAATTTCCTGGCGCAACTCAGGGTGGCGCAGCCTGGCGCACCCCGCGCAGTGGTAATTTTGTCCGGCGCACCGCCGTGCACAGCCAATTTGGCAATTTGGTAGACCTGCTGCGCCGAGATGGGTGTAAATTTTACATTTACCTTATTTTTATTTTGTCTCGTTCATTTACGACTGTACTAGAGAGAAAACAACTGCCAAAGTCAAATTCCTTGTATGTGTCGCATACTTGGCAATAAAAAACAATTCCGATTCCAATTCCGATGGCGCACCAGTGGGAGGTGTCGACAGATTCAGCTTGGCGCAGTGACAATTTCATGCCAAAAAAACACGCAGAAGGTGCGCTGAAAGCTCACCAGCTCCAATCCGGTCTATTCTCGGTGCAGGCAAGGCACACCCCGTGCAGTGGTAATTTGGCTGACAGGCGCACAGTGCGCACTCATCACCAAAACCTCACAGGCAGGTATCCAGAGTGTCAGGCACATTTCAATGCAATAAACAATCACAGCAACCACTATTTAATGTAACCGTCTGAACCAGCACATACATTTGCAGGGCAAGTGCGCCGCGCTTGTGCCTGGTCTACGAAATTAGAGCCCTTAGTCTTAATAAAGCAGGGTTGATTGATCCTCTCTGTGCTGTCTGTACAAACCTGCTGCGCTGAGACGCTGAGCGATTTAGAGTGATTTGGAAGAAATGATTCCCTTCTATGTACAGCTGGAGCCACTTTACTTTTCCCCACTTTCCATGACTGAGTCTTGACTGGTTTGTGACTGAAACATGCTGGTAGCTGCCTGCTGCCATAACTAGTAGTGATATTAATTGTCCCATCACATCTGATGTCAGATCAGAGACATTTGTCATAATGGAAACTCAACCTGACAGCAGCTGGGAGAGTGACGCAAACTAACGAGTTCACATCTCTCAGCCAACCACAAACAGCCACACCATCCGATACGGAGTATCCAGCTTCTCTCATCTCATGAAATTCAAAAGAAAAGAAAAAAGAGAGAGACGCTCGCTGAATAAATGTAAGTCACTCTGTGTCTTAAGGATTTACCTGTGATTGCCCATATTTCTCTGTTTTAATCTTTGTTCTTAACGTGATCTAAAAAGATGGAGTACATTACTGCAAGGAGGATGAGGAGGAGATATCGAGGGGAATATTTCCACCAAAGGTTCTGCTATTTGGCGCTGACAGACCAGGAATGCAGGTGGATCACAAGCATGATGAATGGATTAGCCTGCTGCTGTGTTTAAATGTAATTATCACTTAATTCTGTACTCCTATTATGACACAGGAACAGATTACATCTGTCCCGCGAGGTGGTCCACACGGTGACGCGCATCGTGTCCTCCGATGTGCAGCCCGGTGGCCCCTGCGCTCTCCCAGTTGCTGAAAAAGTGACAGCGGCTCTGACCTTCTTTGCCACCAAGGTGAAATTGTCACTGCGCCTCACCCGCAGTGCATTTAACGGTGAGGAGAGGCGTTCATTTGATTGGTGAAGATTGCACTCGCCTGGATGGAGTTGGGGTGTGCCTCCCTGCGCCAGACTGCACCGTGCACGAAACTTGCAAAATGCCCTGGACACACCCCCTTGGCGCGGCGCAGGCGCGGTGCAGGGCAAGTGCGCCGCGCTTGTGCCTGGTCTACGAAATTAGAGCCCTTAGTCTTAATAAAGCAGGGTTGATTGATCCTCTCTGTGCTGTCTGTACAAACCTGCTGCGCTGAGACGCTGAGCGATTTAGAGTGATTTGGAAGAAATGATTCCCTTCTATGTACAGCTGGAGCCACTTTACTTTTCCCCACTTTCCATGACTGAGTCTTGACTGGTTTGTGACTGAAACATACTGGTAGCTGCCTGCTGCCATGACTATGATGAGATAGCTGGGAATTGACATGACAGAAAAGTAGTGACTTGTTGACGCTGCTCCAATAAGGAAAAGTCCACTGGATGAGTTCTTGTGAGGAAAGCACCATTAAACGGGCATGTTGATGGTGGAATCTGGGCACTGCCACTGGCTGGAATTTTGCAGGCATTCAGCTGTAAGGGGAGAATTTAAGTGGCTGCATCTGTATATTGACAGGACTGCAAAAGAAGGTTTTGTCTGACAGACAACAGCGACAACAGAAACACACTTAAAATAAAAAGAAATGATTGTTGAATAAAATCATGTTTACCTGACTTGAACATAATCACTGTGTTTAAGTTTTCAAAAAAGACTGGACATTCAATTATTGATTAATCTGCTGTTTCCTCAGACAGTGGCTCCACATGTCACCCAGCTGTGAAACAGTTACACATCTGCTTGATTCAGTGTCTGTAATCAGGCAGATCCATCCTGCCAAACCCCACTCTGCAATGAGCGTGCCAAAGCGGGACGGCCCAATCAGCATCCTTTTAAGCTGGAGGAGGTGGGAGCTAAGGGTGACAACAGGAAGTGACTACTCAGACAGTGATTAGCATAGATGCTAACAGCCTCAGTAGCAGTTTAATCAGTTCTGGCAGTTTTTCTTTATTAAATGAAAAACCAACAACAACACTACAAACTTTTTTTGCCTTGAGTTTGTTTGCAACCTGTCACTGCCAAAGTCTGCTACGTTATCTGATTGGCCTGTAATGAATGTGATTGACGGAATGATCATCCAATCACCTGCCAGATATGCTTTTGAGAGGTTCTGCCTCCCTTAAACACTTTCTATGGGATCTTTCATAGATGGACTAGTGAAATACACATTGATCTGTCCATCCGGTGTGTAAGGTTAGTCTCACAGTGATGTCACAAGAAGGTCATAGGTTCACAAAGTAATAATTCAGGCCCAAAATGCATTTTTCACATTACAGATGAACACTGAACACAGTTATGTTCACACTGGGAGGATTTTTGGGCATCGTCAGTGAACTAAATGCTGTTGTAAGATTTGCAAGTGAAGTCACGTAGAAGGATCATTTACCCCCAAATTCCACATAACGGGAAAGCGCCGCACCATGCAGCACTGCAGTCTTGCTCCGACCTACAAATCCCACTGAAAGCGGAGCACCGAGCAGCACCGAGCAGCACCGCGGCGCGCAGCCCTGTAGGGAGGGGGACTGATTCCCGGAGAGCCACAAGCTCTCGTGCAAATAGTGATGTCACACATTCATAAAACATGTTATAGACTGAGAAAAGAAGTAAACAACACCTCACTTCGCTTCTCTAAGGTCCCTTTGCTGGTCCCAACCTTACAGCTTCGTGATTTATTTCACTTCTATCTGCCTATATCGTCGTAGAAAGGATGTTTGGTGTCATATATACAAAGTTATATATTTCTGTACCTCTACAATTCACTTTTCTTCATTCATGGTGTTGTGTTCCCTCTGGGACCCTCTGACCGACTGTTGACCTAATGCTCGTGCCTCCAATTGTGACATAATGACAACCTATTGAGGAAATTTACGTTCGAGAGTCCGTGCATTGTGTTTTATTTTGAAAGTTCCGGATACCCCACACGTTGACTTCCTGTCTGTTGCTTTCTTAACTACAGTGTATTTACGAGGTTTTGAAGCGGCCGTGCAGAAAATAGATCTGAAGCGAATCTCCAGCGCTGTGGCTTCAGCGACATGTCACTGGAGCGCGGGCAGTGGAATTTGTCTGTTAGACTAGAGTTCTAAGTGCTCCACAGTACCCTAGACTAGGGTTCTAAGTGCTCCACAGTACGATTCAAGAGCGCGGCGCTGCGCTTTCGCGTTATGTGGAATTTGGGGGTTACATACAGACAGAGAATCGACCTTGAGCTGGAAATGAGATTCACGTTAAGAAGTTATTCCTATTTTCTGTGACAGAGTTTTCCTCTATGACATAAACTGCTTTGTTGCAATCCTTTTTAATTACCCCTCAAAATCAAACTCCATCAATCACTACATAAGAGTGTAGCAGTAATAATGACTCTGCCCTCTTCAGTGTGGATGAACAGCTGGTTTTTAGCTGTAGCTCTGTGCTTCATCATTTACATCCACACATCAAACAGGCTGAGCTCTGCACTGACAGCTCTAATAACAGAATAATGAGGGTGATTATCTGCCTGCTGCAGTCTAAATACAATCACTCAGCTCATAATTACAGCAACTGCTCCTAATTTATACTGTTTAGAGTGTAACACTGTGTAAAAACTAAGAAAAGTGAATTTGTCTTGATTTGAAACAGGATTAAACGTACAGAGTGTCAGTTCTAGGTTAGAAAAACAGTCCTGGATTCATACTTTTGGTAAATAATCAAACCACAGATGGTAAAGATGGTCTCCATCTCATTCATGACTGAAGCCAGAATGTCCCCTGCTGTGGGAAGCTTGGGTTTACAGAGGGAGTCTGATTGTGACCAAAACACTCGGCCTGTAACAGATTCTGTACCTGGCCTGAACCATCACGGTTCGGTTCATACCATCTCATGATGAGTACGTCTGCGTGAAGAATAAAGGGGATCACACACTGCACTTCCTACACTCTGATACAGGTGGCAGTATACTTGTCCCTGTTTGTGACTACTGCTGAACAACAAACAGAAGAAGAAGACACCGCAATGCATCAAAGACGAAGAGTAAAACAAAATAGCAATGACACATCAGAAAAGAAAACAGCCTGTTGACTTTCTGTGAGCATGTTACCAGATCTGGGCCGCATCTCTTTATTAAATGAAAAACAAATATCAACACTACAAACTTCTCTATAGTAAGGATATTTCCAGTCCATTCCCGACATGTTTAGCCTAGTTTGTTTTGCAAAGTGGCTCATGATCTGTAGCACAGTAGCTTCCACCTGCAACATTATCTGATTGTCCCATAATAAATGTTGATTGACGGAAGGATCGTCCAGTCACCTGCTGGATGTGCTCTGAAAGGTTCTGCCCTCCCCAATCACTTTCTATGGGCTCTTTCCCAGATGGACTAGTGAATTATTCTGAACGGTCCTTCTGGTGTGCAGGTTTTCACCTTGGAGGACCTGAATATGCCATCAAGTAAATCAGCTTTAGTGAAACCAAAGATGAAAACTGTGAAGACCGTGTCACCCGAGAAACGATTCAAAAGCAGTCAAACGTGAAATCTTCCTATTATAATTTAGTCAGACTAAAGCTTTTTTGTTGTCTTTTTTAATCTATTGCAAACTGTGAACATAAATGAAACACTCCTTAAAATCTGAATTAAGTGGTTTTCTAGTCCCTGTGATTTCTCTGAGTTTATCCCTCTGCTGGGAGCTGCAGGCAGTGGTGGGAATGTTTAGGAACGGTTTTATAGCAGCAGGCGGTTTCATTGTTTTATTGAGTTTCATGGAGCTCTGCAGTGGAGGGTTTTCAGTGATTTAAAGTCTCATAAATATGTTCAACTGCTGCTTTATGACCTGATAATGTCAGGCACAGAGGCTTTGATAGACTCCACAGCTTCATATGAGATCCACAACTCAGACCAAAGTGTCGATACAAAAAACAGTGAAAGCAAATCATGACGTAGGACCATGTTGTGCATCATTTTTCTGGTACTATCTGCCTGGTGGTCTTAGTTAAGTTTATATTAAAAAGACACTCAGCTCCAAAACATTGGAATGAAAGACCCATAAATGGCGATCACGTAATGAAAGTCAAAATAAAAAACATGCTGAGCAGCTCTGCAGCAGGAAGCGGACTCACAGGGGAAGTGGCTGTGGTTATGAGTGTGTGTGTTTCTATTTGTGTGAATGTGACTAATTCAGATGACGGACTGAAAGTAGGTGCTACAGACACTGTGTCTACAGACAGGAGCAGACGTCCAAACATGGTTATGCTGTTAAAAAAAAGCAGAAGCTCTCGTCTCTGCAGAAGTGCAGAGAATGATGGAAGTGATTCTACTTCACTTCTTTGTAAACTAGATAAAAATGAAATGACTGAAGCGTCAGTCAGAGCAGACGCTGCACAGAGCTGCAGTTTAAGGAAACCTCTCTGACAGTGAATGGATGCTTCATGTGAGTCTTTCTAACCCAGTTCATCGTGCTGTTTAAAGGCCTAATATTCACCCCTCTGTGACGTTTCGCCTCCACTGTGAATGTCCTGGAGGCAGAATAGGGGAACGGTTCGAACCCCTCTTTGTTCTGTCTCCAGAGGTAGTAACAGAGGCAGGATATTGGACTTAGCTCCCGCGTGTTTGCATGACGCATTGTGAGTTGGGCTTCTATCTGTGTCCATGTGTCCCTCTTCATGAAATCCCAGTCTGTGGGTTCATCTCTGCAGATGTTTTAGACCATGTGTGTCTCATTTTCAGACTGTTTCATGAACTGTTAAGAGTTTAGAGGAGTTTCTTTGGAGCCTGAGCCAGGTCAGCTCTCTGTATCTCTACAGCTGATTACAGGACGCTTATCAAACCCCTGAGATTCACTTCAAACACACTAGAGAGAGAAAGACAGAAAGACAGACAAAATTGACCCAAATATGTTCTGATGATAATGATAATGGTCAAGGTCATGGTCTTATGGTTGTTCCTTGTCTGTGAGGTTTTAACAAATCTTCTGACCATAAAGAGCCCTTTATGACTCTTATTTTTCTCTAAATGTGTAACAATTACACTTAAAACGTCACAGCAGCCACTGTGGTCTCTTTCTCACTCCTGACTCTACCACTTCTCTAAAAAGAACAAATAAAGACAAAGACAGTTGTTAAACAGCAGTTATGGACTTTCACAGAAAGAGGAAAGAGGAAAGCATGAGTGTGAGGACGCTGAGACAGTCCACGCAGAAGGGGAGACAGGGAGGAAGACGTCGTTCACTCCTCCAGACTCGTCGCCTCTTCAGTCATTAATCACCAGAGAGAGAGCAATGGAGAGGAACAAAGAGGACAGCAGAGATAAAGAGAGAGGAAGAGGTGAAGGGAAACATGCAACAGGCACAAGGACGGGGGAGAGACAGGCTGATAATGAAAAACAAGACTTATGTTCATCACGGAGCTCAGCGTCACATTTATGAACGTCAGAAACCAAGACCTTTGAAGCCTCCAAATGTTTGAACTTTGTCTGTAAAAATGTCAAACTGTAGTCTGTAAGTGTTACAATAACCAGCCAATCAAAGGGCTGACATGTAGAGACTGAAAACCAGTCACACTCGCTTTCACACTCACAGGCACAGAGTCCCTAAAGGCAAAACAAGCATGTTTTTGGACTGTTAAAGGGATAGTTAGTGTGTTGTGTGAGCTACATGAGCCTGAACGTGTGCCACAGTGTCACAGCTCAGTTCTCTCTCTGTTCAGAAATCTCAGGACAGATGCTAATGCTACATGTTAATGTACATGGTATCAAACTCTCTCACAAAAGAGTTGTGGGAGAAAACAAGCCTTGTGGGGTCATCACACACTATAAACAGTTTTATTACATCAACTTTTTTTTCCATTATCAGGCCGCTTTGATTAGGCACTATTTAGAGACACGGCGCAGCCTACATGTCCTTCCACTAGCAGCGTAAGGATCAAACTATGGTCTATTTTAACTATTCTTCATCCCAAATAAAGATTAACCAAATGTATGACTGTTTAAGGATTATCCTGCTGATCTAGCTCAGTCATTTAGACAAAGAGCTCAGTTTACCCACAACAGTGAACACACCGTGTGCTATATACTTATCATTAAACCATGGCACCTGTCTTTACTAAATAAACGATCAGTATGAGCCGAATACTCTGAAAATGAACTTTCACTCAGCTCTTCTGTTTTGTGAATCTGGTCTGTATGATTATTAATGTCCATTTAATCAACAAGGCTCTGCGTGATAGCGTGAGAGCTGCTCACTGCAGACCAACGTAGAAAAGCTGATAGTCTCCTCTGATCCTGAACATCCTAAAACATCCTGAGCTTGTGTTTCTTAGTCACTCCCTTATTTCATCCAGTTTGATGACATGAGCTCACGATTCATTCACAGCACTCATATTCAATGTAAAAATCATTTATTTTTCCTGCTTGGTAGCGGTTGTTTCCTCTTGTGAAGCAACCCAGTCAGCACTGCTAGTGGAAGGACATGCAGGCTGTGTCGTGTCTCAGAACAGTGCCTAATCAAAGCAGCTTGGCGGTGGAAAATTATGTGGATGTAAACAAACTGTTTGTGCCGCGTGATGACCCCACGCTGTTTGTTTCCTCCCACAGTTCTTTTTATTATGTCGAGATTTCTGAACAGAGAGAGAACTGAGCTGTGACACTGTGGCACACATCCAGGCTCTTGCACCTCACACAACCACATTTAAAAAAAACCCAATTACTCCTTAAAGGAAACAGGAGTACCTGGAGAAAACCCATGTATGAACACAGAAAGGCCCAAACCAACTAAAGGAGTTGAAGCAGGAAATTTCTTGATGTGAGGCATCACCGTGCACCCTCAGGCTGGTCAGATCTAAAGTTTCTACAGTCCAGTCCTCCTGACGACAGCAGGAGAGTGAGTGGGAGGGTTTTGTGTCTCAGTTTGTCAGACAGACGGTGAAAGACTAACTTACATGGATGGGACAAAATGTCCACATGGGGACCCAGGCACACGTGATCCAAGCATTGACCACCATTCATTCATTCATTCATTCATTTTCTATACAGACTATCCTTTTCGGGGTTGCGGGGGGGGGCTGGAGCCTATCCCAGCTGTCATTGGGCAAGAGGCGGGGTAAACCCTGAACCAGTCGCCAGTCGATTGCAGGGGCATTGACCACCAAGTCCAACATAATTTTTTTAATTAAAAATACATCCCTCAAATCAAATTTCTCCAATAATTTGACTGAGCACCGCAGCACTTCACAGCTCCTGATGGTGGCGCCTAAAAGTTCAGTGACAGAACTGACAGAAACATCAGGCACAGAAGCTACAGCCACCAACTCAGTGTGATTTCAAGAGTTTAAGGTAAAAGCAAGCCACAAATCTCCATGTCCATGACAGATCTTTCTGGATGATCTAATAGAGTTGTACTTTTTTAATATAATGTCCTATTTGTAAGAAACAGAAAAAAGTCCTGCTTTGGTTGCAAGTGTTTCTTTTTCAGTTGTTCAAATAACTTTGGGAAGTTATTTTGGAATAGATCTCCCAGTTTGGTTCTCCTGTTTTGCTATCCCAACACCAGAATCCAGTATACCAGGCAAGAATCCCCCCCCCCCATGGGTTAGCCCTATGGATGCCCCTCAGGGCATTGATTTTTCGTGAATTGGCACAATTCCCTTTAGACTCGTTTAAAAAAAGAGCATATTTTTTAATTTATATTTTGACAATATAAATTAAACAATATTTCTTTAGAAGAAAACAAGCCATTTTTTTTCTTTCGGGCAGGCAAACCCAGACTGAAGGCATTATTTCTTCAAGATGTCCATCCATCTGCCTGTCTGTTGGGGCCATTTTCATTAGCCAAATTTTTCAAAATCAAATTTAACAAAAATTGAAGGATTTTCTAAAAATAGTCACTCTGACTCAACAATGAACTAAAAAGAATTTTGACTTTAAAGCCAACACAAGCATCAGGAATTCATTTTCCCCAACACTATAAAATACATCTAAAACTTCCCTGAGTGACTTTTCACATCTTCAAGAGGCAGTTACTAAAAGCGCCCGACGAGCAGAGATGGGGACTTGAGTTAGAGAGCTACACTCAAGTCATTCTGCAGTCAAACCCAGAGGAGACTTGGACTTGTCTCTGAAAGACTTTAAACTCAACTCGAGGCCTGAGCATCATAACCTTGCAGTGCAGATGGATCAGCCTGATTCAGTGCTGTAGTCAGGCAGATTCATCTTTCCAAGCTCCGATCTACAACAATTGTGAGCGGCCTCTTCAGGCGGAGCTACAAGCAGGAAGTGACTGCTTGTACAGAGATTAGCACAGATGCTATCAGCTTTAGCTGTCAGATCTGGACCGCATTTCTTTATTAAATAAAAGCATATCAACATTAAAAACTTCTCTACAGAAAGGATATTTTTGCTCCACTTCAAACATGATTTGACAATAGTGTTTTTGTGAAGTGGCTCACTTTCTGCCCTTTATGCTGCGGCAGACGTGCCCGCCTACTACATTGTCTTATTGGCCCGTAATGAATGTGACTGACAAAACAATCATCCAGTCACCTGCCAGATATGCTTTTGAAATGGTCTTCAGATTTCCAGACATTTTCTAAGGGCTGTTTCCCAGATGGACTAGTGAAATATATTGAATGATTATGAGCAGCAGACCCATCCACAGGAGGGGCCGGGCCCCTGAAAGGCCCTGTAAATGGGCTTCAGATGATTTGATAATATCAGCACTTGCTCCTCAGGTCTCTAGTTAAGTGCTTATTGGCATCTTGACTGTTACTGGAAAAGGTTTTTTTCATGTTCCAGCATAGATGTGCACAATTTTGACAGTACTGACTTTAAAATTAACTTAAATGAGTCGACCAGAGAGATTAATATTACAAAATGTTTTAATAAGAGGGGCTTTCATTGTAAAAACAGGTGCAAATGCTTTTCAACAGGTGATGGAGAGTAATCAGGGTAAAATAATACTTAAAAGTAAAAAACAATGCTTTAATTTAGTATGAATCATGTCATTGCTCATAACTCTGAGCCTCAGAAAACTTACCCCCCCATGGATGAGTATAGATGATGTTTTGTTTTTTTGTTTTGTTTTGTGGGTTTTTTTGCTGTTTATTTGTACAATTGTTTGTTTGTCAGTCTGTCCATCCTTTCATGAACAAGAAAATCATCTACAGATTTTTGTGAAATGGTCAGGGAATGCTGGTCATGGCACAAGGAAGAAGTGGTTAGATTTTGGTGGTGATCGGAATCTGGGTGCCAAAATAGGAATTATGAAAGGATTTGTTCACATTTCCCAATAGCGCTGTTTCTACTCTTTTTATTATAAATCTGCTAACAATGTATGAAATTCCTTGGCGGAGCAGGTTTGTTTTCTAATTATCTGAATTATCTAAAAACTCAATAAAAATGCTCAGTCTTTTGTCGAGAGAACATTCAAATACTCACTTCCATGTTTACTTCCAAAACTACATCCCTGCCTCAGGCCTTTCGGGCCCTACATAATCTTCTGTATACCTAAACAGAACTCAGGAAAAGTCTTTATAGAAGTCCAGAGACACCCTCCCATTAGGTCATTTATAATCGTTGTTGAAACACAAAACAAAATGTCCAGATACCAACGGTCTTGTGCCCTGTTGGTCCTGTAGTTCACTTTCCTTTTGCCTTTCTAATCAGCTGTTTGAATCCTGTTGGATGTAAATTGCAGTGGGTTCATTTGTCATGTGTCTTTTCCCAGAAAACGCCACTGTCAGCAGAACAGCTGGAACAGAAACAAACCCACATTCAGCCACTTTCTCAGTTCTGTCCTCAGAGCTGCTCTGTGTGTGTTTTCAGCATAAATAAGTTTGGGCACCAAGAGACAAAATCTGTTTGTGTTTCGCAATACAGAGGACTGCATGCTTGAGGCCGTATCAGAGGGATTTTATGTTAATGCTGTCATATCTGTGTGTGTGGAGGTTGTTTTAATGAGAGAAGAGAACATAAATCATGATTACCGAAGCAGATGGCTCAATAAATCATTTCTGGTTGCACAATAAGAAGTAATAAAGGTTATTGTTATTGTCAACACTTTGAAGAAGCTAGTCACCATCAGTTTATCCACTTAGTCACAGTTAGAGTTGGAGATCAAACTGCAGGTTCAGTAGGACCTGGTTTTGCATTTCTCAAAGCCTGAAAATTGTTTACGTTTCAGCTTCTCAACTGACCATTAGCATGGGACGTCATGATACGTCAAAAACATCCCTTTGGTGAACTTTAACCTACATATCCAACCATAGTCATCTGCTGTTGTGTGGTGAACAGTTCTAACAAGGCTTTAAATGTCAGTTTTATATCTGAGAGTCATTTAATGAAGCTGAAACCATCATATGCAACAGAAAGATACAATACATAGTCAGTGTAAGCTAAATTCTGCAGTGACCAGTCACTTCCTGCTGTCGTCTCACTCGTCGTCTTCCTGCTCTGAAGGACTCTGATTGGGCCATCCTGCTTTGGGACAGATTTGCAAGCAAAAACCAGGAAGTGCAAAGAACGAGTTTGGAAAACAAACACAGAAAAGTCTGAGCAAGCAAAATTCTGTTTTGTTATACTAACAAAATACAAACATTTTAAAAGATTAAATTAAAATTGTGTTTGCCATTTGTTTGCTTTGATTTGTATGGTTCATTTTTGTTGTTACTTTTGTTGTTCTAAAGTGTTGTTTGAAAATTAATATAAATCTATTTCCACACATGACAAAAGTGCTCTCACTGTGGCACACACACACACACACACACACCTCACCAGCAAATCGAACAAGAGCTTGTCTTTTTTTCCTGCTCGTACATGTACAGAAGTTTCTTATAGCAGGGGAGGATGCATCACATCGGCATGTTTGCTGTTACTATGGTGATTTCAGATGCCATTTGTCAAACTCAAAAGACATTAAGTCCTGATTTTAGTTAGTTACAAACTAAAGACTCCATGTCTCGCATTCATCCAGTCAATCAGGAGCAGCTGATCTATTGTTGTATTCTCAAGTGTACTGTTAATCAAATGATGCACGGCAACCAATCATGTGACCTTAAAGTTAGGAGCAAGTTAACATCCCACAGCGTTCGCCCAGCTTCAGACGGAGGTCCGGCAGCAAGACGCTGCTCCATGGAAACCTTGAAAACAAACAGAGCGCAGTAAACGTAGGACTGGACTCCAGTAAAGTTCTGTAGCTAGTTGAGGAGGTGTAACAAATAATAACCTGCTGATTATTTTTATATTCAAACACCTGCTGTACGTCAGTTTAATGACAGAAATATCACACTTTAATTTGTACCTTGAAGTGCTCTGCTGTGATTCAGGCCTGAGGCTGCCTCCAGTCACTGCTCTGAGAGAAACCGTAGCAGCAGAATATGATGTAAGTTACTGCGGCGTTATTCCTGCTTATCAAATCAGCATTGAACGATGAAACAGTCGAGCTGATGTAAATTGCTCAGCTTCATATCAAACTGGATAAAGACGTCTTGTTTTTGATGAGAAATCTTTGTGGTGCCAGAGCAGGCGGCCAAGTCAAACAAGTGTGTGATGTTATTTAACAATCAGTAAGTGCAGCGCTGAGCGGTGAAAGTGATTTGACTGTCGCTGCAGGCCAAACACGCTCTTAAATGATGACAATAAATCACCTCGTGTCGTACGATACAAGAAAAACACAAACACACAAACTGTTACAAACACACACAGGCTGCCAGCCCTCCAGATGGATCCTGATGGTTAATCTCTGGGGTGTTGTTGGTCCATGTTCATTTTGATTTTAATAAAGTATACCTACTGTTTGTGTTGATAATGAACAATCAGCCTGTTAGCTTTAAGCTACTGAGATGATTCAGTTTACTGAGTGCTACGTGTCGAATCACAACAACAGCTGCTTTCAATTAGCTTAAATTTGCTCCAATTATGTAAAACACTGATTCAGATTTTTAATGCATGAAAACTTATTTAATTTGCTTCCCTGGGGAAACCCTGGGGCCAAAGCAGAAGTAGGGGCTTGTGAATAAGGAGCGGCAGTTATCAATCAATCAATCAATCAATTAATCAATCAGTCAATCAATCAATCAATCAATCTTTCAATCTTTATGTGAATAGTGCCAGTTCATAACAAGTGTCATCTCAGGCACTTTACAAAAGAGCAGACTAAAGCCATACTCTTCATTTAATAGATACACATATATGCATTTCTACAAATACACATGTACACATATATACATATAGAGCAGTAGTATTGAGTTCATCCAGGCAGAGACAAAGAGACTAAAAATAAGAATTTATGACAGCCACAAACCCATGGAGGCCCAGATTATAAGTCTGTCCTCATCACATTTGTCTCTGCTGAATATAGATTCATTCTCTTCTTTAAGAGGGTCCTCATGTCTTTATGATTGCAAAGATATTTATTATGGATGCATAATCATAATAACCATGGATAGAGAGTTCAATCTAATATTAACATTAACATCTATAATGAATAAATCTGGAGAGCAATGATGTTGATTAATATAGCAGCATCTGGCTGAACTGCCATTAAAATGTGTTTAACTGGTCTAAAAGTATGAATTGATGTTAAATGGTGTCATTTCTGTTGATGGTTGATGCAGGATAGAGCTCATGGAGTGGAGCAGGTCCACAGCAGCAGGTCATCCATGATTGTTTGTCAAGGTCATACTAATATATGTGTGCTGTTTGCAGGAACTACCATGGATTTAATTTGGTTGATCTCACTGACGTTATTATCAGGAACTGTAATGATAATTGAATGGGGCTAAAGGAGAGGTTAAATATTTGTAACTGTAGTAACTGAAGCTTTGTAGGTTCACAGCAGCAGGCTGTCCACATCAACAATCCCAGGCTGCCTACAAGGCAAGAACCAGAGACGAGTACAACTAGTTGATGATAACCAGTTATCACTAGTTTTTATAGTTAAGCAGATTTTAAATGGACTTGAGTCTTCATAGAGCTCCTCGAGACTCTCCTGCTGATGGTTGAAGCTGCTGTGCAGGTAACGCATCAGTGTTATTAAACAAGTCAATGCACATTCATACCCACTTACACCACTGATGCAGCAGCTGGAGTAATTTGGTGGTCAATGGGCTTAAACCCTGTACCTTCTGGTTGATGGTAGAGCGTATCAGACTGAGCCACCCCTTTTTAAAGTTACAAATTAAAAAGACAGCATGTAGTTGTGTGTGATCAAAAACGATGATATGGCCTTTCTTTAATACAAAATGTCCACATTCAGTTGAGTGAAATCTGATTTGGAGGTCATGGATGATCTGGTTGTGATATTAGATGATTGATAAAACTAGAATATACTCAATAAAAACATTAACTTTAGTATTTTAACCTTCTCAAGTGACCTCCATATTGTCATCACCAAATCCTCATGTAACTGACATCAGCGTCATATTAAGCATCAACATATTAAGTGCTGTGCTGTCCACAGAGAGGTCAATCTCAAACCTTCTAACTCTACCAGAGGAGAAGAGTCAGACTAAGTGCATCAGTGTTCCCTAAACAGCTGAGTCTTTGACTTTCTCTAAAAGCAGATCAGGATTCTGTGGATCAAATGGAGTTTGGTAATTCATTCCACCACTTGGGAACAACGGAGAAGAGTCTAGCTCCTGATTTTGAGCGTTGTTTTGATGATAGCACCAGAGGTGTTTCACTGGCAGAGTGTAGCAGATGAGAGGAAGTGTAGACCTGGATCAGGGAGTTAACAGAACTATAGTTGTTGTTTCTGTTTTGTGAGCCATGCTATGACTCGAATGACTAAGTAGTCTGTCTTGACATTATATGTCCCTGACAGACTCTTCAAAACTGTAATCGTCGTTAGACACTCATTTGGAAAGATGAAGTAAAGCTTTTAAATTCACTGGTGAACTTTTGTAGATGTTAGTTTCACATAATTGAAAAATTATCACTGGCTGACCGGTTTAACCTTGTGAAGCAGATGATCTGGTGATTCAATGTCAATGTAATCAGACAGATCCATCTGGCCAGGCTCCAACATACAACCATTGTGAGGGGCCCAACGTGGGACGGACCATATTTCTTTATTAATCGAAAAATAAACATCTCTACAAACTTCTCTATAGTAAGGATATTTGTGTTATGCCGAGAGTTTAATTTACAAAGTGGCTCACGCTCTCCCCCTCAGACCATGGCAGAAGATCCTGCCTACTACATTATCTGATTGACCAATTATGAATGTGATCGATGAAACGATCGTCCAATCAGCTGCCAGATATGCCTTTTAAAAGTTCTGCCCTCGCAAAGACTTTCCCAGATGGATCAACGAAATATGTTGAACAGTCCATCTGGTGTGTCAGGTTAGACGATTTTGCTTCAATAACATTTTTTATATATTTATATTTTGAGCAATATTTAGGTCTGTCAATTATATGATATTTTAACCACAAACTTAATCAGACATTAGAGAGAATTTTTAGATTATTATTGGAATTATTATTAGTTTTTGGAAATATGAGAAACTGCAATGCATGACTAATATGCTGATGATGATTACTCTTTTTATTCGATAGTCAGAGGTAAAAAAAAAAAAAAAGAAAAAAAAACACAGCCAGAAACTCACAAATAATCAGATTGTTAAAAGAATTTCCTCTTCATGACTTCTTTAATCTGGGACAAGCTTCAGGATTTAAAATTTGACAGGGTCAGGATGAACTCTTCACTCTTTTCTTATTTATATACTCATCGCTGGATACTTTTCGATGTTATCAGACACTTTAAATCCACACACTGTAGAGGTTAATCCAGTCAAGTAAATCACAGCCTGATAGGATACATGTTCACCTATGTCTGCCTTTGTTTTGCTAAATTCCTCTTTTGGAGGCAGAGATGTCCCGTGAAGAAGCTGTAAATCAAAATGGTTGTTTCATTAAAGGCTTTTTTGGATCAGAGAGGTACATTTTTTGGCATCAGAGGCTAAAAGACTTTTGTAATTCTGGTAATTCTCTCGAAACAGAACTAGACAAATCACGAATAAATGATCACAAGGTTGTTTCAGAAAGTGATTTGTCAGTGAAATTAGCTGTGAACACAGATAATATAACCAAACACCAGCAGCTTAGTGAAGCTTTCAGAGTTGTTTTTACGTCTGTATCACCGCTGAAGGCTGAGTGCATGTTTGTTTCTACAGTTTAACTCGCAGAGACTTTTACAGAGTCAGAAATAAACACAGTGATAAAAAACCCAGCTGAGCAGAGCACTGAGACACTACCACAGGAGACGATTTCTGTCAAGGCCTCAATCACACTCTTTATTCACAGCCTTTTTTTTATCGAGGACAACAAACAGAATATTGTTGAGATTTAACACACATTTTTCTCTTGACCCTAGAGTTGTTGTCAGATTCTGTACACTCGTCTTGCCTGAGGGATTCAGGGTATACATCATCACAGGCAGAAATGCCTAACTGATTGTTTTTTTTTTTTTGCTTGAATTTTTGTAACTTTCCCTGAAAGGGACCCACATCTTCATACAGTGAAAATGTCCACATCTATGTTGCACTCCACTACAGTAAATACACTATTTTGCCAAATGTATTCCCTCATCTGCCTTCACACTCATATGAACTTGAGTGACATCTTCTAAGTCCAGAGGGTTTAATATGATGTTGGCCCCTTTGCAGCTGTAACAGCTTCAACTCCTCTGGGAAGGCTTCCCACAAGGTTTGGGAGTGTTTATGGGAGTTTTTGTCCGTTCTTCCAGAAGTGCATTTGTGAGGTCACACACTGATGTTGGACATGAAGGCCTGGCTCACAGTCTCCGCTCTAATTCATCCCAGAGGTGATCTATGGGGTTGAGGTCAGGACTCTGTGCAGGCCAGTCAAGTTCTTCCACACCAAACTCCCTCATCCAGGTCTTTGTGGACCTGCTTTGGGCACTGGTGTGCAGTCATGTTGGAACAGGACGAGGCCGTCCCAAAAGTGTTCCCACAAAGTTGGAGCATAGAATTGTTCAAAATGTCTTGGTGTGCTGAAGCATTCAGAGTTCCCTTCACTGGAACTAAGGGGCCAGGGGAAAACTGCCAGACAGAGAAGTGTGATTGGTCGCTCCAGAGAACAGAGCTTTACACCACTGCATCGATGCTGTGAGGCTTGGATTCAGCTGCTCGGCCATGGAAACCCATTACATGAGGGTCTGAAGGTCACATGAAGTTTGGAGGTCTGTAGCCGTTGACTCTGCAGAACGTTGGTGACCTCAGTGACCCATGACCCTCAACATTCGCTGACCTTGCTCTGTGATTTTACGTGGCCTACCACTTTGTGGCTAGATGCTGTCATTCCCAATCTCATCCACTTTGTTATATCACCACTAACAGTCGACTGTGGAATATTTAATAGTGAGGACATTTCTCGACTGGACTTGTTGCTCAGGTGGCCTCCTATCAGATGTTTGTAGAAGCAGTCTGCATGACCAGGTGCTTGATTTATGCACCTGTGGCCTTCTAAGAGACTGCAACACCTGAATTCAATTATCTGGATGAGTAAGTGAATACTTTTGGCAATGTAGTGTATGTTCAAGTCTGTGTAGCATTGATCCACAGTGAATATGTCCAAGCCTATGTTTCATTGCTCCAAAGACAACAGCTGACATCACAGTCTCAGACTGTCCCTTCTGTTACAATTTTGGATTTCCACTGCCTTTTTTAATAAAAAGAAAACCTATTTTGTTTTGTGCGGCACAAGTTATCAGGATCATATTTGAAATGTAAACATTTTAAAACCAAATCCCTTGAGACCCATGATTACTTCTGGACCATGCAGTGAGAGGCTGAAGCAACACCTCTCTTTGTCCGCTTCCTCTGCTGGGCCTGTTAAAGGTGGAGCAGGGCTCTGAATCTTGGCCTTCAACACATAAAGTTATAGGTGCCTCAGTGAGGGGACGGCAAGTGCAACACGTCACTTTTCCCCCCAACGAAGGACCCCACATCCAAGGATCACATCTGCTAAGTCTATGCACACACTCAGGTTACTCCACATACTAATGTCTTATATTTTCTTTGTACTGTTAATTTTGTAATCTTGCTGTCACATGTCGATGTGTCCTTGGGCAAGACACGTATTATTAAGTTACTCTGACTAATGTGTCAGTGGCGAGTAAATGGGTATGAAAGGGCATGGCTAATACTATTGGATAACTTATACACTGTTAAAAAATTAAAGCTCGGAAAACTCAAAATATCGAGGCAACTCGATGAGACAGATCTTTGGGTTTTCTCAACTTTTTCACAAGTTGTTGACAAAACTAGGATTTTCTAGTTGATACAAAAGTTCCGTCAACATGAATCTTTTTGTTTTCCTATTCATTATTTTCTTGTTGAGCCAACAATACATGTCTTGGTTTCATGTCATAGTTTTCTGGCTTGGCACACTTAATATATTCTTGTTAAATAAACATTAAACTGTGCATCTGCACCACTTGAAGTTCTCTTTAGGCCAACATTGATTATCTTTCTTTAATGGTACATATTTTGCCTTAAATGAATAAAGACATTCTGGTTGAATAAGCTGCTTTTACTCTGCAGGTCACACTTACCCATTCACATCCGTTTGCTCCCTGATGTTTCTGAGTTTCTATGTTAGTTATCCATCAGTATCAACCAGCACATTCATGCCATTTAATTTACAAGCCACTGACACAGCAGTGGGAGCAACTTGGGGTTGAGTGTCTTGCTCAAGGATGCATCACCATGTGTCGCCTGGAGCTGGGCTTGAACCCGCAACCTCCCGATCACTGACCAAGCACGCTATCCAGCTGCACCACCGACGCTCATTTTAAACAAAATAAAGTGTGTCTGTTCTATTGTAAATGCTATTGAGGCTAACCACAAAATCTGGCTTCAACTACCATGCATTTCCACCTTCAATGTAGATTTATTGACTCACACAAAACTTATTTACTTGGCAAAAACTTTGTTTTATTGCACATGAAAACGTAACTGTCAAGAAAAACAACATTGCTCTAATGACATTTAACAAGAAATAAAAAAGAGATTGCTCTTTTTCATAACAATTAAAATCTTAAAATGGAAATCTCTGCAGGATTCACGGAAAGAAAAAATTAAAAACAAGGTAAGAGCACTTTTAATATATCTTTCACAACTGTTAAAAACCAACAAGGTCAAGGTCAAGAGAGCAGCGGATGTGTCTATCGGTAAAGCTGCACTGAGAGCGCCCTCTGTTGGATGAAACGGTCCACTGCTCCAGGAGCCTTGATGTGCTGCTACGCCCAATAGTTTACATTTGAATACTTATTTACTATTTGGTTATGGATATTTATCCCCATATTCGAACGGTTATTCTAATATTGAATAAAAGGTGACAGCCCTTGTAAACAGTTGTGCCAACGTGAAATAATCAGTAAAGAGTGATATCTGAATCCATGATTGAATTATCACTGTACCCTGCCAGCTACACAAAAGTCCGTCTGGTTGCTTAGTAAAGTAGTACCAAATGAAAACAAAGGGGCTTACAAGGATAAAAATAAAATGCTCTTAGTGCAGTATATGTTGCATACAGTTCAGCCAACATTTGTCTGTTGCTCTATAATGCCCTGAACACCACCGCTGACATAGGTCAGGGCCTCATGAAAACTTAAGCCTCATGTCAACATGCAGTGACCTGTCCGCGCCCTCTTCTCCCTCATCAAGGACAGACAGTCACAATTGAAAAAACCCTTCGTTTAAATGCAGATAATAAATTACAACTGGAAATTGTCTCATGAAAACGCATCAGCTGAGAAAGATCTTTGCTGTAGGAAAATATTTCAGGAATCCAGCAGTCTTTGTGACGAAGGCATGCAAGTGCAGTCCGTTCACTGCTGGGCAGTTAAACCTGAATAGTAACTTGAGCACGTGCAAAGGTGATTTGACCAACAAGACGAAGGCACTTCGTCTTGTTGGTCTTCCTCGCCTCAGGTCTCGGTGCCCAGCCATGTCTCTTTAGTGACAGCTTGTGTGTGTGTGTGTGTGTGTGTGTGTGTGTGTGTGTGTATCTGTGCACAAGTGTGAGTGTGCATGTGAATGTATGTATTTATTTATGTATGCATCTATGTGGGGGTGGGAGGGTCTGGTTTTTCTGTTTCGCTTTGTTGTTCTTTATTGTCTGTGAGGCACTTTGTGCTACCCAGTGTATGAAAAGTGCCATGGAAATAAAGATTGATTGATTGATTGATTGACTTTGATTTTAATGCATATAGTCTTGTTGTATTTACAACGAAATTCAATCTCGACCAACTGTAGGGGGTTGCTTGTTGAATAAACACAGTTATGTAAATTTAATCCAAAATACTTTTATTTTGAGTCAAATCAATTGAAAAACTCAATTTAGACCAACATTAGCTAGTTATCTTTTTAACAGTGTGGAGAAACTCTAAAGACATCAGTGGGTGAATGTTGTGAAGGGGTGGCTGTGACCTGTAATGTGAAGCTGTTTTTAGGTCAAAAAGACTAGAAAAGTGCTCTATTAGCTCAAGTCTATTCATCATTGGCTGCAGTTGAAAGCAATATTTAATAAATTGAAGATGGTTAACGTCTTATAGCTAAATTTTAAAGTATTGTGTATGTGCATATAGCATATCTTACCAAAAAATTGCAACTTTTACACGATATTTTCTAAGGCCATGTAAGTATCTTTAAAAAAGCAGTTGTTTCAAAAATGTAGTACCTTTAGCAATAATTACAATAACTACAATGAAAACAAACCTCTAATCTCGTGAGGAAAACTCTTTTGAACCAATGAAAATTAAAAACAATGGCTTTAATTTATCTGAGCCTTTTTGCACTTTGAAAAGGGAAAATTCATGAATCCACAAGGTTTGTGGTGACAGACACATTGCTTCATGCAAAATTGTAGATTTAAAATTATGTTTAGCTGCTTTGTTTGTAGGGTTTAGTAAAAAAGGAGCATTTTGGACCCCTACGACAAGGATGGTGTACAATATGTAAATACAACAGGAGGGATTAATAAAGCAACTTTGTGGATTTTAAACCCATTAATGATTTGGCTTAAATAAATTAATGAGTGTTTTATTAGAACACAGTTGTCGTTAGATCTGTTTCACCCTATCAGAAAACTGCAGTATTAACATAAATATAAGACTAAAATAAAATATCAAACAACAAAATACTAATATCAACCCACAGATTTTATTTTCTTCATCACCAACAATTTAAGCTGTTGAATTATAAAACAGGTCGATCTTCATCTAACTGGGACATTTCCACTATGTGTTATTGGCTCTACACATTTTTTCTAGTTTTCCATCAGAAATTATACCAGATACATTTTCCAAGTGAGCCAAGTTGACTCTAAAATGTGGTGTAAAGACACTGCGGACCACTGATTGGTCAGAGATATCAGCACAACAAATGAAAGCTCTCCCACTCTTCACTTCATTCTTTGGCCTCTGAGAATCCTCTGCTTTGGACACAGTGTTGTTTTGTTACCTGAAAGCATCTTTAAAATAAAAATGGTTTCCCAGCTGTGAGAAAAAGCCACAGATTGAAAAGCTGGTCCAGTATCACCTCCATGTCCTCCATGTCACAGCAGTTTGACACATGGGCCCAGTCCACTCTGATTGGTTGACAGGTGAAGTAACTGGTCTGTGCAGCGCTGCAACAACCCCACATTCATATCACTTCTCTGCTCTGAACTGGGCCTGCTACCTCAAGCCAATGGGCTTAAACTGCCAACAAAACAACTGTGCGACCTCACACTAAAAGGTCTATTTGGTAGTTCTGGGGGAATGAGCTGTTTCAAGCACCTACAAGAGCCATAAAGAGGAGGAGAGGGAAAAGTTCAGGAACTGCAGACTTTTTGTCCTGTTGATAGAAGTGCCCTATCACATGAAGGAGACATTGTCGAGTTCACTTATATTACTCACCCACGTAAAGTCTGGATAATTTTAGTATTTTTGTGTGTGAAAGGGGGTGATGAGACAGGAAAAACCAACATTTGAAAACAAAACATCTCAGTCCAGAAGCTTAGGGTGCTGCATCAATGACATATTTTGTGGACTAACCCAGAAGTCAGCATCGTAGAGACTGGTTCAAAAAGGCGACAGGTTTGTAGATGGTTTATTACTACAAAAACTCTGACAAAAACAGGTAATGACACATACAAGGTTTGTTACCAGGGTGATCTGCACAAAAAGACACTTCAGCATAAAAGTCTGCAGTGAAAGTTGAAAGCTAGTGTCACCATGGTCAGCTGACTTTATTGACATCATCACATGACGATGTTAACTTTGCGCAGCAGCTGGATCTGCCTGATTTAATGTCTATAAGGCAGATCTATCTTATCAAGCTCCAATCTAGCGTCCCAAAGCGAGACAGTCCAATCAGAGTCCTTTAGAGCAGGAACAGGAACAAGCTATGAGCAAGACGACTGCAGGAAGTGACTGCACTTATAGAGATTAGCATAGATGCTAACAGCTTTAGTAACAGTTTTATTAGATTGTGACCGTATTTTTTCATTAAAGGAAAAAAAGTAAAAACACTACAAACTTCTCTATATTCAGGATATTTTCACTCCACTTCCGACATGTTTTGATGAGAGTTTGTGTTACAAAGTGGCTCATGTTCTGTTACACAATAACTCCCACCTACCACATTATCTGATTTGCCCGTTGATTGACGAAATGATCGCCCAATTACCTGCTGGATTTGGTTCTGAAAGGTTCTGCCCTTCCCAAACACTTTCTATGAGCTCTTTCCTATGGACTAGTGACTTTCCAACTCCAGGCTGATTAAACTTGGAGGCCTACTGGATTTAAGTATACTGGGTGATTTGCATTTGTGCAATGAGGGAGGGTGTGGCCTTAGGAGATCATCCGATTTCAGGTGTGCACAATTATTAGGCAGCTTCTTTTCCCCAGGCAAAATGGGCCAGAAAAGAGATCTACCCGCCTCTAAAAAGTCAAAAACTATAAAACATCTTTTAAAGGGATACAGCACTCTTGGAATTGCCAAGACATTAGAACATGACCACAGAACCATCAAGCGCTTCGTTGCAAATAGCCAAAAGGGTTGCAAGAAACGTGTTGAGAGAAAAAGACACAAAATAACTGCCAAAGATTTGAGAAGAATCAAACGTGAAGCTACCAGGCGCCCGTTATCCTCCAGTGCTGTCATAGTCCAGAACTGCAACCTACCTGGAGTGTCCAGAAGTTCAAGGTGTTCAGTGTTCAGAGACATGGCCGAGGTAAGAAAGGATGAAACCTGACCACCACTGATCAAGACACACAAGTTGAAATGCCAAGACTGGGAAAAGGAATATCTTAAAGGATAAGTTCGGTTTCTACAGCTTTCACATAGTTTATAGAATGAAGTAGAACAATATACTCACCCAGAAGGCTTTCCTGATCCAAACAGTGCTTCGGGAGATATTTAGATCCAAATCGAGCGGCGGACATCCGTATAAATGGTAGCAGACGGGGCATGTATAGCGCCGCTCCTAAAACTGCATTAATTGTCCAAAAACTCATTAGTTTCACCAACATTTCATCATGGTCTGCTCGCGCTACTCCTCCACGACAGTCCGGTGTCACTCCATCCATGTTTTTGTGACTGTGCTGACCTCTGAACTGAAAAGTTTCTTGCCTCTGCGTCCTCCTTTCGATGAGCTCCTCATCTTTATACTCTGGCTCGAAACTGTAAGGACACCCATCATATTCAAAGTTCTCGTCCACAACATCTTCATCCGATAGATATTCGTCCATTTTGCACAAAACTGGAAGAAGAAAGTTATTGTGTAGCCACCGCTCGCCGCTGAAACAATGAGCCGTACTGCGCATGCGCGCGCAACCGAAAGAAACTTTTCAGTTCAGAGGTCAGCACAGTCACAAAAACATGGATGGAGTGACACCGGACTGTCGTGGAGGAGTAGTGCGAGCGGACCATGATAAAATGTTGGTGAAACTAATGAGTTTTTGGACGATTAATGCAGTTTTAGGAGCGGCGCTACAGATGCCCCGTCTGCTACCATTTATATGGATGTCCGCCGCTCGATTTTGGATCTAAATATCTCCCGAAGCACTGTTTGGATCAGGAAAGCCTTCTGGGTGAGTATATTGTTCTACTTCATTCTATAAACTATGTGAAAGCTGTAGAAACCGAACTCATCCTTTAAGACAGATTTTTCAAAGGGTTTATGGGCTGATGAGATGAGAGTGACTCTTGATGGACCAGATAAATGAGCCCATGGCTGGATCAGCAATGGGCATAGAGCTCCACTCCGACTCAGACACCAGCAAAGTGGAGGTGGGGTACTGGTATGGGCTGCGATTGTTAAAGATGAGCTTGTCGGACCCTTTTGGGTTGAAGATGGACTCAAACTCAACTCCCAAACCTACTGCCAGTTTCTAAAAGACACTTTCTTCACACAGAGGTACAGGAAAAAGTCTGCATCTCTCAAAAAGACAATGGTTTTATATGCAGGACATGCTCCAGCTCATGCATTTAAGTACTCCACTGCATGGCTAGCCAGTAAAGGCCTTAAAGATGAAAGAATAATGACATGGCCCCCTTCCTCACCTGACCTGAACCCCACAGAGAACTTGTAGACCCTTCTTAAATGTACAGCGAAGGAAAACAGTAACCTCTAAAGCAGTGACTGGGAGGCTGCGGTTGCTGCTGCACAAAACGTTGATGGTCAAGTGATCAAGAGACTGACAGACTCCATGGATGGAAGACTTTTGAGTGTTTTTGAGAAGAAGGGTGGCTATATTGGTCACTGATTTATTTTTTGAAATATCAAAAAATTTATTTGTAAGGTTTGAGTTGTTCGTTTATTTTCTTTTGCTTTAAAAACTGACAATAAAGTAGTGAGATGGGAATATTTTTGCTTTTCTTTGAGTTGCGTAATAATTCTGCATTCTAATAGCTGCCTAATAATTTTGTGGTATAAGGGTTCGAGCCCAGCCTATGCTGCAACATATTGATGTACCCTTAGGTAACACACTTAACGCCAAACTGCTCCTGCTGCTGTGTCAGTGAAGGGCAAATGGGTATGAAAGTGTGTGGTGGAGGTGCCCAATTCACCTGACAGCCATGTACAATTCAGTATTCAGTTTTGTGATTGGGAAGGGCAGAGCCTTTCAAAACATATCCAGAAGGTGGTTGGATGATTACTTGTGTCATCACATTCCTTACGTGCCAGTCAGATATTGTATTAGATGGGCACTACCTGGTTTAGAAAAAAAGCTGAGCCTATGGATACAGCTAACTCTCCCCAAGAAATGCTAAAGTGGAGCAAAATATCTTTTCTATCGAGAAATGCTTTCAGTGTTGTTTGTCCTTCATTTAATGACATAATGATGCCCAGATCTTGCAAAACTATTACTGAAGCTGGTTGCATTTGAAGCTTGGTTCACCCTTGTAGGTCCTGTCTCTTCCTGTGCCTGTCCAGATAGAGCTTGATTGTTTAGCTTGGAGCTTAGCAGGATGGATCTGCCAGTTTATGGACAATGAATCATGTGGATTCTGGAGCACTGCAGGGTTAGCAGCCAACACTGTTGAATTTTGAAGTCCATTCAAACTTGTTGCCAATTGCGTCTTCTGAGATTGAAAATGCTTTAAAATGTACAAGTTGGGCACTTCCAGATATATTCTATGCCGCTGAAAGGATTGTTAGCTTCCCTTTAGCTTGAGCCTACCACATACCTATTTTCAGGCTCATCTGAAAACCCCCCAGACTCTGAAACAAATGGTACCAGAAGTGATTTAATGCTGATTAATTTCTGCTTTGTTGGACCCATCGCTGCATTCTTCTGCATGTTTCATAATGATACCAAAGTTTAATTCTATATATACCCCGTCTCCTGTGGTTCCCCTGCAGTCCTCATGTCAGAGTATTTTCAGTCCTGATCCACTCGTGTTTGTTTATTTGAGTTTGAGAGAGGAATCTCTCCTCTTGGCCCAGCACTGCTCCATCGCTCTCAACGGCCGGGTCAAAGCACTCAGGCTCAGTTTGGGGAAACCAGCACCATCTGAGCTGCAACAAAAACACACAAGGCACTTCAGGCTGCGTCCCAACTTTATGATAACACCAAATTAATGGACTGGAATCTGCTGGCGCAATCAAATATAGCTTTAACCTGCACCTCTGGTTAATCAGACGTTCTGGTTGGCGAATATGAGGAGTGTTGAGGGGAAATTGTTGCTCCACATGAACAAACAACAGAGAGGAAGTGTTTACAGCTCGTCTGGACACAAACCGCTCGCATGTTCTGTGGCGTTCTGCAGGATGCACGGTTTGTTTCTTTGCTTGTGGCTCTGTCTGTAATGAGAGTTTCTGTGGAGGGCAAACAAACGCCGAGCAGACACTTGGCGTGTACGTGTCTCTGTGTGTGTGAGGGTCTGAGTTTCTCAGGGGAGGTCGAGTCTGGACAGTAAGTGTCAGGATCAGGTCAAAGTTAAACCTGCAGTCTCTCTGCTGCTGCTCACTCCAGGATTAAAGGGTCGGTTCTCCAAATAAATGGTACACATGTTCCCTTTAACCTTACGGTGAGATCCAGATGGGAACGAAAACCTTGTCAGGTCAGATCTTATTGGATGGTTTGATCGATTTCAGGGTGGTGTGAGTGCTCAAATGAACCCAGCTGCAGGCCAAGGGACCCCTCTCTGGTCCTTTTGGAAACAAGTTGTCACGGCCTTTAAATCATATTCTAAGGGTATAAACAAAAGGAGTGACATAAAGGTTCTCAGTAATAACTAAAAGTAAAACAAACTATAAGGCACAAATGACTGGTTTATTTACAATGACAGAAAATAACAACCAGGAGAAAAACAAGCCTGTATCACAAACAAAAAAAGAGCTTATATTGAGAAAATAACTTCAGGGTGCTTCAAGGCCAAAACAATAATAAACAAAATCCCCAGCTACCTAGAACTAAAAAGGAAGATCTGACCTTAAAAGCCACACTGTGTAGTTTGCTCTCCCATCTCATGGTGAAACTGTATTTTGCTCTCCAGCGCCTCACTTTTTCAAATGTGCATTGCAACCGCTGAACTCTATGGTAGCCGGTATGTTCCTAGAAGCTATGTCAACATGTCATCCAACACTTCATTGAGTTTTCTTTCTGGTGAAGAGGTACATTATTCCAAAGAAACTGCAAACTGCATTGAATCTTCAGTGTTAGGCTTTCAAATTTGCCGGGGCTGTGACGTCTTGCTGTGCTCCCTCTCTGTTTCAGTCACACTGGCTCTGAGTGAAAACGCGTTTAGCCTTAGCCAGTAGTACCAAGTACTGCTTAACCCTCCTCCTGTGTTAGGGTCGGTACCAACACGTTTTAGGTTTTAAATGCATAAAGAACCACTTAATATTTGTATATCGCATCAAGCCTTTTTGACTTTGTCAGGAACCTCTATTTAAACAATAAAAAGAAAAGAAAAATTAAAAACAATGATTATAAGTGCTCTGTTGAAATAGTGTCATCTGTGTTCTTAGGGTCGGTTTTGACCCAGTTATACAAATAAGATTATGAAGCAATAATTAGAGCCAAAACTGAAGTCATGGTGCCTCTGTGAAGATAAACAGATAAATGTTCATAAATGTTCACAAATGTTCATGCTCATAAAGTTCTCTTGCTAAAAAATACTGTTTTGCCTTTTTTTTTAAGTTAATATATATGGGTCGAAATTGACCTGTCCCACCATAGATGCTATTATAGTTATTAATATTAGAATGGAAAAAATAAATACACGTACACTTCTACAATTTGTGTTCTAACACCCCCTAGTAATACTGAAGTAACAATACAACCTCTCAAGCTGCGTTCACACCGACTAAAATCGCGTTGCCCACTGAAGTCGCGCCCCGTGTCCATATATACCTCATTTTGGTCACCGTCATCTGTCGCCGTTGCATGGTGACATCACGCCCACTCGAGTTTCACCACAATCATATCATATATCATATAATAGGATGTATTAGCTGACATTATTCCAAATGTTTCCTTTTCACTCACCTGCCAACCACAAAACACTGCAGCTGATGCCCTGCAGCAGCATCGTCTGTGAGTTCTCTGTGGTGCGTCTAGGTGGATTGTTACTCTGTGAACCGGAATGAAAACTGTCTGTCACGGGTACCGTCACACACCCACACAACACTGATTGGCTGTTGCTGCACAGCCACACGCCACATCGCCTTGAGAGTTCAAACTTTTCAACTTTGGCAACTAAGCGACGAGCAACGTGGTCGCCCAGGAAACGTCTGTCTCGTTGCGGGAGGGTTAGCCCCGCCCCATCTTGGCTGTACATTGACTTTACATGGAGAGTGGTCGCTGAGGTCGCAAAGTCGCGTTCGGTGTGTACACACCTTTAGTTATTTATTTGATTCTCTTGAGGTTCATCTTAAAAAATTTTTATTGAAATCAAGGGGTATACAGACAAAGAAAGGCCCAAAGGCCCACACCAAAAAAACAAAATTTTCATGGATAATGAAGCCTGACAAGGTAACCAAGAGATTAGGGGGGAAAAAACGCATGATAGAGAACTGTTTTTAGTGTAATTTACAGCTGATGTAAGGCATGGGTCAAAACCAACCTAGCGTGGAGCGTGTATAGAGAAAGCTAGCACAGTACAAGTGTTAATGTCGGTCTCAGCTGTTCATAGTTTTAATAGACCAGAAGGACATGGAAGCCTCTACAGGACTTACCTGTATGTAAATACAGATAAGAAATTCTTTGCTCAGGAGGACAGATTGTTGGCAGACACAACTTGACACAAATGAGGACATATTTATGAATGCAGACATTGTTTTTAGTTCTTAAATTATTTAAAACACCACACATTGTCTCTTTAAACAAAAATACAATGGATGGACCTCCAGGTCGTAACACAAGGCCAGCAGGGATCAGCTCTCCACAGGAGTGACCGTGAATCTAACCAAACAAGGGAAATGAACCACAAAGCAGAGACCTGTTGTTTGACTTCAGCCTGATATTTCAGAATCTTCAGCAGTGAAGGAGCAAGACGGCATCAGTGTCAGATAAGTAAGCAGTATGTCTGCTGTTGGCATTGACCAGCCTCTGGTCCTCCTCACAGGTGAACTTTCACATGTCTGTGCTAAATGTGGCTACACTGCACCAGTCAGGGTCATGTGACACAGCCTTAATACAACTGGATCTTCATTGAAATTACTGACGGACTACCTCGTGTGTGTGTGTGTGTGTGTGTGTGTTGGGGGGGGGTCACATTACACAACAGTGTGAAAGCTAACCAAGCCAATGAAACCAAAAGTCCTCCAAGAACACAAACCTCTGCCAAGGCATTTCTGACATTCTTTGCCAAGTTATTACCGAAAATGTGGAAAACTGCCTCAATGCACAATGTTAACAAATCCTTTAACAAGTCCAGGATCCACATCCTGATCCGGATCAGCACCAAACTCTAACGACTTTTCTCTCTTGTGCCATGACCAACATTCCCTGAGTTTCATCAAAATCTGAGGAGAACTTTTTGTTACCTTGCTAACAGACACACAGACAGACAAACAGACAGATGAACATCAGCAAAAACATTACCAACAGGTAACAAAGCTGCAACTACACCCCGGACTTGAACCAAGTCCATTATGAACAGAAAGTGACCTTAATGTGGCTTCAGCGCATCAACTTATGGACAAGTGATCATGCTAAATGCTCATCAGGGTTTTTTTTCCCTTCAAAAAAAATCAGAAAATGATGTGCCAGTGACCCACTTTGTTTCTGCTCATCAATACTTCAAAGTTCTTATTAAAATAATAAGTAATGTCGTAGTTTATAGGAATTATGTATTTTTTGTAGCCCAGCGCAGAGTTAGCATCAACAAAAAGCCCACATTTTCTTCATCTGCTTTTGGATCGTCTTTGGAAATAAGCTCTATGGCAGAGCCGGCTGGCCCATTAGGCAATATAGGCAAATGCTAAGGGTGCCACAAAATCTGGTGAAAATTCACATTCAATATAATTATATTAAAACTCTGCTCCAGCAGAAAATCTCAGACTAGGAAAGCATACAAATCAATCAGTCAGACAGTCAATCAGTCAAACTTTATCTGTAAAGCTTTTCATACAAGATCTTGTAGCACAAAGTGCTGATCATAAAAAGAAATAAAGAATGAAAATAAGAAGTAGATTGAATACAATGAAATTACAAGACTCTACCCACCCTCGCTATCCACATACAGAAAACTCACTTACACAAACACACAAAGATATTAAGAGGAGATTCTAACAGAAAACAGAATTAGAGGACTGAGGAAGCGCTATCTTGAATTAAAAATGAGGAAACACAGGAGCTAAGACTGATATGACATAACAAAAACAAAAACGTGATAAGAAGTGAGATTTAAAAAATTTAAAAAATAAATAAATAAATAAATTAGATAGCCAAACACCAAAGGTGTAATAAAATCTGCTAAAGTAGGATAATGAAAAGAAAATCAATTAACAGAGAATACAATCCTAAAACAATAAATCACTGCTGCACTTTAAAGAAAATAAATGATCTGGCAGGAGTTCGGTCTATTTAAGACTCGACTCTGTTTAAACACCAGTGACTTTTACTCAATGTCTGGCTTTGTGCACATTGTGTAACAGTCATTGTGTAGCTGGAGACACTCCAGATTACTTTGTCAAACTAGTGCCACAGATTGTCAATAAGACGAGTGCTTTGCTACAGCAACATTATCTTTGGTTTGTGGAGCACCTTTTCTGGTCTTTCTGACACTTCAGCCATCTTCAGAAGGCTCCATCACTGATTGAATTTCCCAGAGAAACATCTTCACGTGCTGTGACTCATGATCCAGAGTTTCTGTTCAACATCACCACAGAATCAGCATGTGTCTACATAAACGTAAGCATTAAAAACCAGCAGCAGCTCCCAAACTGAGCGTAAATCTGCTGTTATTGCTCAACATTTCTCCTGCTCCACTTTAACGTTCATCAGTCTGACTGAGCTGACAGGTCACATTAAACAAATATTTGACTTACACACATTAAACTCTGAGGAATGTGGTTAAAGGAGCAGGAATCAGACCTCACAGGATCATATGGACGCACATCAACATGATGAAGTTTAAGATGCCGTAAAGATAGAATTTAAAGAATTCTCCCACATGGACAGAAGATTAAAACACTTTATAAATATTCTTTAACGTTTCTGAGGTCAGAAGTGTTTAAGGTTATCATTTAGCAGCTTCATCTGACCTATGAATCTATACGTCTCATTCATATGTCTTTTTGTCACAGTGTCAGATATGGACTATCGCTGCCATCATTTCCTCAAAATGTCTTTTTAGGTCAGTTGATTATCAGAACGAGACCACAGAGGTAGAGTAATTAGAATTCTTGTAAAATGGTAATTAAAGAGTCTGAAGTTTTCAGGAGCAGAGTTGTTTTGGTATGTAATGAAGGTTAAAGGCCTTAACACACCAAAAGTGAAGTGAATAAACACAAAAATGCGAATTTTAGAGGCAAATTTTGACACCCATTCCTGTATTTTCTACCAAATTCATCATCAGGAGGCTGTGACCTGGTGCTAATTTTATCAGAACAGAAACCAAAAAGGTCCATCTGCTTCTGTAAAGCTGATGAGTTTTGCCCTTTAATGAAGAGCTGATACTGAGGTGTTCATTTTATGACTTTAATCAAACAAAACAGGGAGCTCTGAAACATACACATATTCATACAGATGTTTTGATCAAATGGCTCTGACTGACTGTCAGTGCTTTGGTTGGTCAGATGTGGGCTCATCAGAAAAAATCAATCAATCAATCAATCAATAAATCTTTATTTGTATGGCACCATTTCATAACACTTCACAAAAGAACAGGCTGAAGCCATACTCTTCATTTATACACCGACAGTGTTGCTTGAAAGTATGTGAACCCCTTGAGCAGTTGAGATGTTTCTGTTATTTTACACTGTAAAAAAAAAATGTAATTTTATAGGTGATGTTCTGTAATTTTTAACAGATTTTTCCTGTTTTCCAATGAAACAATGAAAGGCTAGTAGATTTACAGTGATTTTCAGTAATTTTAAGGTTTCATGTTTTAAATTACAGTTAGTTAACCATAATGGTAGTTTACATTAATATTCTGTTTTTTTATGACAACTTACTGTTTTTGTAGATCTTTAACTGTAATTTTTCATACCATTTTCTGTATTTTTTACAGGTTTATTACCGTTTTCCATAAGACAATGTAATACCTGTAAATTAACGGATACTAGCATTAATTAAAAGATTAATCTTTAGAATTACAAGAAATTAACCATAACATATTGCATCAGTATTATTATGTTTTTTTTAAAGGTAATTTAACATGTTTCTTTCATAATAAATTTTTTTTAACATAAAATGTGATGTCATTTTACATATCTTTCCTATTAATGAAGAAATGTACATTAAATTTCAGAAATCTTTAGTTTGTTTCCATAACATTGCAGATCATTAAGTATGTATTGTAAAGGTGATTTTTTTTTGTAGAAGAAATTAGTATTTTACAGACAAAAAGAAATGTACTGAACATTACTGTATGAAGGCAGTTTAAAAGTCAATTGCCTTCTATTGGTTATAAATCTGTATATCTATATATAATTTCATTATTTGCTTCATTCAATTCATGCAATCAGACTAGATTCAAATTTTAAAGTTTGCGCCTATTTCCAGTTTGCTTTGTCCCGCCCATAACGACTTAACCTGCTGAATAAACCAATAATCTGCCAGTTGTCGACAAGTTTGAAGAATGACAAAAAGGTTGGGGTTAGTGTCCGTCCAATCAGGTTCAGTGCGGGTCATGACTCATGTGAAAGACTCTCTTCTTGGACGCATGAGCTTCAATGGTATGAGACTACGGCTGGTCTGGCCCTACCTTGACTAAAGCCACAGCGGACATGTCAAACAAACGCCGTTTTAGGTAAGTGTCCCAGATAATGCATGTGCTGTGAATGATAATTTCAATGTGTCATACATCGGGTGGACAGCTTTGAAGCTAACGTTAGCATCCCTCTGATAAATTGCTACCGTTACATTGGCTGTTGTTAGCAGGTAGCTAACGTTTTATGACCAGGCGGGTAACCGTCAGTTGTTAACGCTCGCTTTTGGTCAATACGTTTTCTAACATGGCCAGAGGTAGTTCGTAATAGTGCCGTCTCTGCTCTCGGTGATATACGCTCTTAAAAGTTGTTATTCGTGATTTGAATGCGGTCAAACTGCTGTATGTTGCTCCGTGTCATATGCCTCTCGTCCTGAGAGAGCCCCGCAGAGACCTAAAATCATTCATTTATGTTTTTAAACAAGTTTCGTTCTAGCATTGGCATGCTAAGGTAGCCTGCTCACTGCTGTCTCCCCTCGCTAATTTCATATTGTAGACACACAGAACAACACAAGACGAGACAAAGTGACAACAGGATGATTTTGATATTTTCAATTGAGCAAATCTAACTTTTAAGAACGTAATTTTAATAGAAGTGCAGTAATGTGCTGAGTGTAGTCTCTAAAGGTAATATTTATCACTCTATTTCTGCTCTTCTGTGTCTCTCTTAGTTTAGAAGAAAGGTGGCACATTGTTGGCTTTGCTAGCAATGCTCAGTGTGGATCACAGGGCAGACATGTACTGCTGTAATTGTGCAGACCTGAGGTAAGTGATGATTAATGTGAAATATACTTTAAAATAAAAAAAATCCTTAGGAATCCTCTAATGGAAACAATGACCTGGTTCTCCCTTCATTAGCGCTGACAAGGACCTGCTGTAGAAGAGTCATCTGGCTAAGAAAACAAACTCCTCAACACTTCACCTTGTGCAGCCAAAGTGAGTACACACACACACATACATACAAAATAGAAGACAAATCATATTCCCTCTCAAGTTACATCATGTAGGGGCAATGACATACTATGATAGTGTTTGGTTGTGCTGTAAATTATGTGTGGTATTTGTGTAATATTCCTCCATGTTCCCTTGATGTGTCTTCATGGCCCTGGTAAGTTTGTAAAATAGATACAATGGGACCTCTTCAGTTTTTTTTCACATTGTAATGTTGCAGCCTTTTGCTGAAATCATTCAAACTAATTGTTAATCTCATCAATCTTTATTCCATACCCCAGGGTTTCTGCGACGCATAAATGATTGTGGCGCACCGCCACGCCAAGCCAAGCCAAAATATAAGCTATCCCTTCAGAATTATGATCTATTATTATTTTTTTACAGGTGTTTCAAATGTAAATTATATTGTATGAAACACAAAGTCTATATTTGCGCATGTTTACAGACCAAAAAACAAGAAGGTAGAATTGTGCTCAACTCATGAAATGTGACACTGCTCTGCAAATAACTTAATTTTGAAAAACTATCACTGGAGTCTCAACTGAGTTCTTCAACAGAACTCATTAACAGGGTTGTGTCTAGGCACAGATCTGGGCAAGGGCTACAAACAAAGTCAAATATATGTTGCTGATTACAGCTCGGAGTGGCAATGAGGTCTTAAAATATTTTGAGGTGGTCTTTTAAAAAGTCTTAAGGTTTTGAACTTCAGGATTCCTGCATATACTCTGGTAATGTCTGATAAGAAAAAAACAACTCAAAGTAGAAATGATAATTTCAGTTTCTCATGAATGTTTGTCTGTAAAATGCCAAAAGGTTTACACGGATTGTTTAACCACTGCCTGTTTTCTCCATAGATGGACAATCGGAGTTATTTAAGGAGGCCCAAGCAGCAAGTGAACAGACAGTTTGAAATGATCTGACAACAGTTTCTCACGCACAGTATGTATTACCCACATTGAATGTATCCTGACATAATTTTATATTTGTTTCATTTGCAAGAAATAGTTACAAAGTTTAATGGCCATGATTTTAGTCCAAATGTTGATAATTGTCTTCACAAGCTGTTCCTGTGCTTAAATTACCTCAAATTACTCTCATTGCACATAACAGGCAATAAGTAGATTCTCATGTTACAAAATTCATGTCAGATTTTAATTTCCCCACAGGGATACGTTGCTTTTTCATTCTGTTTAAAAAATAATCCATACATACACAATGTTTACTTCCCTTATAACAAATGTAGACATCTACGTTTGTCTTCTTTACGTTTAGTTGAATGTGGTCTTCCACACAGCTTTACCCACCAGACATTTAGCTCTGTTTAGATTTGGTTCAGGAAATGGGATGTCAAGTGAAATCAAAACATCTCAATCGCCCCCTGTTGTCTTGCTGTAGTATGGGACATAAAGCCCACCCTCTCCATGTTGTCTGGTTAAACTTGGGCCAAACTAAGAAAAATTCATAGTACAAGAGACTTATTTATTTATTTTAAAGATGGTTTCTGTCATTATAGGTAGTTCTTATGGTGTTACTCATAAATGAAAAGAGTTTGCAGTGGGATACTTTTAACAGTTAAAGTCCGTGTAAAGCAAAAATTCAGCCATTTTCTTCTAAACACATTAAATAGGTCATAAATGTATTTCCTTAAAACGTGTGAAAGCCATTCAACCATTCAGAATTTTATAAGCACAAGTGTGTGCTTATATTATAAATATTGTGAATTCTGGCAATTAAATGCTTTTTGCTGTGATTTCACATCGGGCATTCTGCCATGCTCATGTAATGTTAGCAAATGTTATTGCATGTAATCATGACATGATTTGGCTTCATTCCCTGAGCGGAGTCCATATGAGAGTGCAATGATTAACCACAGGTATTTTTTATGTGCCACCAATATAGCTATGACAAGGAAATACATGTAGACTGGGGTTTTAAGGACCTTTCTGTTCTGTGAGTAACACAAGTCTACAAAAAGTCTACTAGTGATGTCAGCTCACTAACAATGCCCTTTCCAGCTGATATAAAGAGGGTTTTACATTACAGTGCTAGCTTCCATTGTTACTGTAGGTTACGTCCTTGTACAGCAGACGGAGGCGGCTCCCCTCCCCTCTCACATGTGGTTGTGGTTCCAGCGCCTCTAACTGACACGCCCCCAGCGTCTCACAGCAAAGAGAAGTGCTTGTTTTTGCATGATTTTGAGACTTAATTTTATATACTTAATTTTTTTAATCTTTCAAATTTGGCTCAGTGGTCAATGACACATGTTTCTGTGGTATGATAAACTTAAAACACAAATTTATTTTTGCTTTACACGGACTTTAATGTATATGGGGGTCTAGTCAATGTATCTTAGTTGTAAAGCACAGGAGCAACTGCTGAAGAAGCTGCTCAATATTTTGGACGTCATGTACAGTACAACTCAACAGTTATCAATATCACTTTAAAGGATACAATTGGTGTAGTGTAAACTTAATGTCAAAATGACCTGTAAAAAGAGCAAAATCTGCAATTCTTTTCTGTTAATAACTATGGACCATCTATCCAACACCAGAAACATTTATGTTTATGTACCATACCATGTAAATCATATCATTTACTCCATGGTGTTAAAAAATGAAACATATCTGCAATTTTTCTTTGATCTCCATTGTTTTATTTATTTATTTATTTATATTTATTTTTTTCAAACAATGCTTTTCAAGATAACAGACTGATCACAGTATGATTATCCTGGTCATGTCATGTTTTGAAAAAGATTCTTAGATTGTTTCTTATGTTGATGTTGATGCAGAACAGGAGAGGGCTTTCCAGTGTCTCCAGACAGTCAGAGCAGGGAGCTATCTGGTTTCCACTATAAGGGATCATGACCGAAAACATGTTTGGGCCAAGGTTAGAAATATTGAAATATTCCTATTTCTTAGTTGTTTCAAAGTGTAATAAAGTACTATCCTTGTTTTTCGATCAAAGGATCATTTTTACAAATGTTTGTTCAGTTTACTAAAATGACTGTTTAATATCTTAAATTTACAGATATTTAAATATACCTGTTTTGTATGTATTTTGATGTACAGTGCTCCATCATCCAGTTCTTTAAAGTAACTAATACTGTAAATGTGCAGACTTTCCTTTTTGATTAAAGGTATATATTTTCTTTATACATTGTGTCATTGTATTTTTCCTTGGGGAAACCACAATTACACAGCAAGTCAGTATAGACAAAACTGTTTCACGAAATTAATACCGTTCATTTACAAGGATTGGCCTTAAATAAAGCTACTTTTGATGTATATTTAATGTACTCTGCTTTTTCAATTGTGTAATGAACATTTAAAATCTCATAATTCTTTAAAATTGCAGATTAATACTGTAAATGGGCAGAGATTTCATTGGCTTAACGCATTTATAGCATTTTTATACATTATTTCTCAGTCATTGTACTTGTAAAAAAAAAAGTATTTTCAAATGAAATTACTGTAAACAGATTTAGCTGTTTTCCTAAAATAAATCATTTATACAGTGAAATTACAGGCTATTCCACGGGAAAAAACTACTAAATATTCTTAATTTACAGAGATTGGCCTTAAATGTAGCTATTTCTGATGTATTTATAATGTACTTGGCTTGTTTTTCCAGTGTCCAGTGGTTGTTTTTTAACCTACTTATTCTCTAAAATTGCATATTAATACTGTAAATTTGCAGACATTTATCTTTAGTTTTGTGATCAGAGTTTGTTTTTATACATTATAACTTTGTTACTGTACATGGAAAAAATTGTATTTTAACATGAAATTATTGTAGATAGATTTGACTGTTTCCTAAAATAAATAATTTGTACCGTGAATTTACAGAGCTTAACTTGAAAATAATCTGATTTCAATGTGTTTTGACTGAATATATATGTTATTTTACAGTAAAATGGCATTTATTTACTATGAAACACTGTATTTTAATTAATTTTGACTGTAAAATCTAGTCCTGTATTTTTACAGTTATTTTACGTAGTTCTGTGTTACGATGTTTGACTGTAATTTTACGGTATTCGTTTGGAAACTTTGCTGCCAGTGCTTTTACCGTTTTTTTACAGTTTTTTTTTTTACAGTGTACCATGATTTTCTTAATTTATCATCACCAGTTTTTATGTATGAAATGTCGGATTTATGTTTATCAATTGCATGTAATTGTTTTGTGGGACTTGTTTAAGTAGCCCAAAAACTACAGTAAATATGGAATTAGTGTATGTGCAAAAGTAAGTGAACCCCCAGCTGCATTGCTTAAGTCAAGCAGGTAACAGACTCAGGTGAAACACATTTGGGTACATAGTTAATCATTTGAGCAGACCAATGAAATGAGACAAAAAAAAAGAAGAAACCAACCAAACCACTGTGGTCTCATATAAATCCAACAATAATGCCAACAGCAAAGGAGATATCTGAGGACATGAAGAAGAGGGCAGCGACAGCCCGTCTGTCTAGGGAGGGCTATAAGACCATCTCCAAAAGACTCCAGCTCCATCATTCCACTGTAAGACAAATAATTTACATAATTTACAAATAATTTGGTCAAAAAACAGTGACCATGTCTGAAGGGTTCACAAAATTTCAAGCAGCACTGTATATGCATATATACAAATACATGTATATGCAGCTCTGAAAAAAATTAAGAGACCACTTAAAATTTCTCTGAAATCAGCATCTCCACATGTTTGACAGCCATTCCACTCTAGAGTCTGTTGAATTTCAACACAGGCACACCTCATACTACTTACGAGGTGTTGATTAGGTGATCACCTGAATCAAATCTTGTTTAGCAAGGAAAAGAATAAAAGTCACTGCTGTGGTCATCACTATCCTCTTGCAGTAGGACAAGCTGGATGGTAAAAACAGTGCTAGTAGTACCTCAAAAGTAATTGGAATCGCAAAAATAACTACTGAACATGCCAAAAGAGTCAAAAAGACAAGTTTTGAGTGATGAAAAGAAGGGTTTAATTCTGGCTTTACTGACAGAGGGATACAGTGAACGTCAGGTTGCTTCCATTCTCAATATTTCGAAGCTGGCAGTTCATAAGAACAAAGTCAAGCAGTAGACATTGGTGACAACAAAGCTACAGGCTGGCAGAGTGCAAAAACAACCCTCCACTGACCGGGATGACCGTCAACTCATTCGAATGTCACTCAGAAACTGTAGGATGACATCAAATGACTTACAAAAAGAATGGCAAATGGGAGCTGGGGTGAAGTGCACGGCAAGAACAGTTCGAAACAGGCTCCTAGAGACAAGGCTCAAGTCATGTAAAGCTAGAAACAAGCCCTTCATCAATGAGAAGCAAAGAAGAGCCAGGCTGAGGTTTGAAAAAGACCATAAGGATTGGACCGTAGAGGACTGGAGTAAGGTCATCTTCTCTGATGAGTCCAATTTTCAACTTTTCCCAACACCTGGTCGTCTAATGGTTAGACGGAAACCTGGAGAGGTCTACAAGCCACAGTGTCTCACACCCACTGTGAAATTTGGTGGAGGATCTGTGATGATCTGGGGGTGCTTCAGCAAAGCTGGAATCGGACAGATTCGTCTTTGTGAAGGACGCATGAATCAAGCCACGTACAAGGTCATCCTTGAAGAAAACTTGCTTCCTTCTGCTCTGATGATGTTCCCCAACTCTGAGGACTGGTTTTTCCAGCAGGACAATGCTCCATGCCACACAGCTAGGTCGATCAAGGTGTGGATGAAGGACCACCAGATCAAAACCCTGTCATGGCCAGCCCAATCTCCAGACCTGAACCCAACTGAAAACATCTGGAATGTGATCAAGAGGAAGATGGATGGTCACAAGCCATCAAACAGAGCTCAGCTGCTTGAATTTTTGTGTCAGGAGTGGCATAAGGTCACCCAACAGCAATGTGAAAGACTGGTGGAGAGCATGCCAAGACGCATGAAAGCTGTGATTAAAAATCAGGGTTATTCCACCAAATATTGATTTCCAAACTCTTCCGAGTTTAAACATTAGTATTGTGGTATTTCAAAATATATATGAACTTCTTTTCTTTGTGTTATTTGAGGTCTGAAAACACAGCATCTTCTTTGTTATTCTGACCATTTGTCATTTTCTATAAATAAATGCTAGGAATGACAACATTTTTATTTGGAATTTTGGAGAAATGCTGTCAGAAGTTTAAAGATTAAATCAAAAATGTTTATTTTGCTCAAACACATACCTATAAATAGTAAAATCAGAAAAACTGATAATTTTGCAGTGGTCTCTTAATTTTTACCAGAACTGTATGTGTTTATATATATATATATATATATATATATATATGTATATATATATATATATATATATATATATATATATATATATATATATATATATATATATATACACATACATGCACACACATCCAGAGATGTATCCATCTAGGCCGAGACAAAGGGACTAAAAATAAGAATTTATAATTGAGACAAACCCATGGACGCTCAGATCATGCATCTGTCCTCATCACATTTGTCTCTGCTGAATATAGATCTATTAGAGGTGAGCCCCTTGAGACGTAGCATCTGATTTTAAAGGGGGGCTTCATGTCAATATGGTTATAAAGGTATTTATTATGGACTATCAGGTCAGGGATTAGGGCACAAATGCAGTATCGGGTTTCTTAAAGCAGCACTGGAGATCTTTTGAGCCTTCAAATATTCTCTCCAAAGTCTGTTCAGCGGAGCTCACCCCCCCACAGCGCTTCCCTGCTCTGTTTTGGGTCTATGTAACTTTTGCTCCCGTGACGGGGACACATGTCGCGAGATGCTGCAAGAAGTGCAAACTGCTTTACGGCACTACGCGAGATTTGGCTTCCAGCTAAAGAAGCCGGTGTTTTGCATGTAGTAGTAGCAGCCATGGCATCCGCAAAGCGTGCCGGGACGACTCTTTCTCCAGATTCAAGGGCTGCGTCGGTGGCGCAGCTGGATAGTGTGCTTGGTCAGTGATCGGGAGGTTGCAGGTTCAAGCCCAGCCCCAGATGTGTGCTTGGGCAAGACACTTAACCCCAAGTTGCTCCCACTGCTGCGTCAGTGGCGTGTAAATGGCATGTAAATGGGCATGAAAGGGCATGAATATGTTAGCTGATACTGATGGATAACTAACATAGAAACTCTGAACCATCAGTGAGTGAATGTGAGAGTGAATGGGTGTGAATGGGTAAGTGTGACCTGCGGTGTAAAGCAGCTTTGAGTAGTCAAAGACTAGAAAAGCGCTATATAAGCTTAAGTCCATTTACCATTTACCATTTACCAAAAAGAGACTATCGGACAACGCAAGGCACAAAACTAGAATTAACATTGGAGCCCACTTTGCTCGGTGGCGAGAGCGTCGGGAGATGGAAAATTACAAGACGGACGCCGAGCTTGCAAAGTTACTGCTGGAGAGGTAAGTTATGTTTTCGTCGGGTTTTCCCCCGTTCAACACTTGGTTTCAGTCGGTGGTTGCTCCGTAGCATTGCATGCTTAGTGAAACTTGGCGGACGTTGTTTTGTCACTTAATGCTACCAGCGGTTATTTGCCGGCGAGTTTTTCAGATTGCTGGAGATATTCATGGCGCCGTGACGCTCGGTCATTCACTATTTCACTATTTCTTCTATGTCTTGGGATGTCGTGTCGACTCGCTTCTCCCGGCTCTGTATGTCAACAAGTGCACGTTGCTGAGGCGCTGTGTTACAACAGTGCAATTACACCCAACGACCAGAGAGGCCCCTCGAGAGCAGACAAACCTGAATCTTACATAGTGGGGCTTTAAAGGTCCCATGTTTTGCTCTTTTTCTGCAGTTTAACATGAATCCTTGATGTCTTTATGAAACGTTAGTAACATGTTTTGGTCCAAAAAGCCTATGAATAAAGCACAGCTGCATTCTTTCCACGCTCACATAACCCCTCTGTTCAGAACGACTGGTTTTGAGGGTGGTTGCCTTTATACGAGCCAGAGCAGAGCCGTGTACGGGGAATTCACGATAGAGCAGCGTAACTTGAGCGTAGTGGGTGCTCCAGCCACGCGCCTCTTACAGTCCTGAACACACACAAACCCTTAATTCATGCCGTTTAACAGATAGCAGTGATCTCATTTCCCCCAAACATCACAGGCTAACGCACAACATGCTAACTGCAGTGGGATAGCCATAGACATGTATAGAAAGGCTAGATGGCTCATGCACGCTGTTGGCCAATGGCGATCGACGTCCTCACATGGCGGCCATCTTGGTACAGTGCGCTTGCTCACTCATAACACTGATGTCTGTCGAGCATGTACTGAGAAATAAGCGTTGCATGGTCAATTGACAAACGATTTTCAAACGGTTGACTTTGTCAGAAACGTCAGAGATGTAGTTTTATTCCTGTGTAATTAAGATTATAAAATTTCATATAATGTAATATATATTACATATAATGTAATATATATATAATATATATATATATAATAATGTAATATTTCTTAAACATTTGTAATAAACCAAACTGTTTGTAAATCCATCAAGATTTCAGCGAGTAAAGCATGAATATGTTTGAGCAGGTGTTTTACCTTCCATTGAGTACTGCAGGGCAGAGCAGAAATGTGCCCTGTACCAAGACGGCCGCCATGTGAGGACGTTGGTGGCTCCGCCTCGAGCCATCTAGCCTTTCTATACATGTCTATGGGGATAGCCACAGCTTAGCCTACCTTCCGGGCTAACGTTAGCACAAACGGAGGGACCTGGGGTGGGTAAAGGACTGATTTTATTCAGCCAGCTGTTAAGCTTCTCTTCCTGAACACACACGAACCACCAATTCATGCCATCTAACAGATAACGGCGATCTTGTTTCCCCCAAACATCACAGGCTAATGCACAACATGCTAAACTTGGCCTAGTCACCGCAGTGGGACTGATTATATTCAGCCAACTGTTAAACTCCTCTTGACTAATGTAAGAATTCTCATACACTGAAGTTTATCATTCAGACTTTCAACAAGTAACATGAACATTGATGAACATGTTGTGCAGTTACCTCTGGTTCAATTCACCCTGCTGTGAGCATTAGCTTGTAGCAATGAGCAAAATAAATACTACACAGCATTGAAATACTCACATGTCCATGGTCCGAGGTTTGGTGGCAGACAGTTGGTACTGAGCCTGGATTCAGGAAAAGTCTAGTTCCCAGTCCTGAGTTGAACTGACTGAAGCTGAAGAAGCAGTCAGTCGTGAAGTGACTGACACACACATACAGGTTTTAGCCGACCGTAGCTGCTCATTCCCTTCAAAAATAAAATTAATCCACTGGGCCCTTTGGTCCTCCGAGGCTGGTAGCCTATATGTGAAGATATATGTGACTGTTTACAGCCAACAACTGAGCAGTGACAGCTTCTGAGCTTAGACATGCTGAACACAGATCTCTCACTAAGAATATAAACAACATGGCGGCACTTCGCAGAGGAATCTCTCCAGCAGGGGGGGAGGGGGTCTACGCAGGTAGACCAATCTGGTTAGGTATGTAAATCAAAACTATACTTTTAGGTAACAGTATAATCCACAGACTCAACAGCTCACTGATTATCATGAGTTTACATTCATGCAGCCCCTTTTAAAGTTATTCCAGAGTAATAAGCACTAGAATCACTTGTAATGCATTTTGCCTGGGTACATGGTGTCATGGTGGTAAATCAGACTGATAAATACTTAATGGCGGGTTTGTTTCATGGTTTTGTTTTGAATCTTTGGATTTTTAAAGTTGACTGGCTGGCCTCACTGAGTGAAGAGAAAGGCCGCATGTGGCCCCCAAGCCCCCAGTTGCCCAGCTCTGCTCTATTCATGCAACAGTTTTAGATGGTTAAAAGAAACTCAGTGTACAGAGGCCTCCAGGGCCAAATAATGGACTCCTAATAATGACAGTGGTGGCTGTTCTGACATTTTTATACTACAACCACTAAAACTACCACGATACTCATTACTACCACTAATAACAATATTAATACACTTTATACATCAGGCTTACAAACTTAAATGATATTTTAATGACACCACCCTGCAGCGTCTACTGTGATAATCCCACAAACATAATTTCTGTTCCTGACACGCAGCAGCAGCAGCTGACTTCTAAAAGGAAGTGTAACCGTCAAACATTTACAGGAGCTTGTTATGTTTGTGAGGATGGGAAAATCCATAATTCACAATTTAGAAAACTAAATTTGGAGGAAGTTTTGGTCACAGTCTCTGCCTGGCATGTCTGAGAGCCATTTTGGGACCTCATGCCGGTCTTTGAGAAACTACAGTTTACATGTTAAACAAAAGAAGAAGACAACAAAGAGAAACTTGTCAATGTTAATCTTCTGTTCAAACGGCCGACGAATCAGTGAGCGCAGCAGAATATCTGCTGCTGTGAGAGACTTAGATTTTTGTACAGAGTGGAGGGATGAAGGAAAAAATAAGACGAGGAGTAAAATGATGGTTGGATGGATAAAGGTGAAAGAGAGGAGTCATGGGGAAGGAGGAGAAGGGAGGAGAAGGGGAGTAACTGAGGGAGAGATTCCCAGTGAGTCGTGGACGAGCGCCAAGCTGAACTTGACGAAGCTTTTTACAAATACACTCTTTTCTTTCTCTGCTCACACACACACATGGGCGTGCAGCCAAAGACCACAGCCTCGTGTTTGAACAATCCCATTTTAAACTCTCTCCGCTCCGAGTCGCTCCATAAGGGCAGCAGGTGCTCCAAACCAAAACACCACTGCCATCCTGACATCAGAGGGCGACTCTGTACAAAGGGTAAAGTTTCCTCTGAAGCGTCCCAGTTATTTCTGACAGTGGATCATCCTGTGTCAGGTGAAGTACTGTCAGGACCGTGAAGGTTTATATCAGTTAAAGCAAGAGCACTCACTCAGAGTTGCCACAGGTCAACTAATGGCAGCCGCCTTAAAGAGACATGTCTGTCCTGATGTTGAGGCTACACTTCTCTCCTCACTTCCAGCTCATCTTATTGCTGCTAAGTCTACGGCATGAATAAGGACAGCGATGGTGATTTACTTGATGCAGCTGCAATTTTACTCCAGACAGAAAAGACAAACAGAGGATTGTGATCATAGCGTGGAGCTCTGCTGCGTTGTCCACTATTTTCTGAATCCTGACTTCATATGCATGTTTATGACCTGGCTACCTGAAGCCCCCCTCATCCTGATAAGATCGGGGTTTCATGTGTGAGAAGTGCTCTGCTCTTTCCTCTCCCTTCAGTTAAAGTCATAAAAGCCCCAAAACGTGGTTTTGAAGAAATCTACCTCATGGTGTGTGTGGTCTCTATCACTCCTACCACTCAGTCTCCATGAACGTTCCTGGATATTCCGCAGTGAGGTCTATCCCCTCAAGGATCCTTGTGTCGTCAGATTTTTCTGTTTTCTTTCTCTTAAACCACATCATGACTTGTGGCCTAATCTCATCTTTCTTCTCCACAAAGAACAAAACAGTCTCCGACCACAACCACCATTTCTCCTCGTACAACCAAACAAACTCAGCCGCACTGTCCATCATCCAATCAGGTGCTGCTGACTTGATGATTGTTGAGTGTCATCATCCAGCTCCATCTGTTTCAGCACGCTGACAGACTAAGCTATGACAGCAGCAGTGATGAGCACTTTATCAAACAAAGACTTTGTTTATTCGTAATAAAAATAAAGACCTACAGTTGATGTTACAGACTCGTCTGTCAGCTGCCATGATTTCATTCTTTCCTCTTCCTGTGTTTTAAAAAGTGGATCATCTGTTTAACTCTGCTGCTGTTCATTTATTTATCCAACATCTGCAGCTGATCTGATCCACAACCAATCCTGTCCCTGTTTTCATTATGAAATGGTGTTGAATCTCTCACTTCACATCTACATTTCTTTTTTTTTATCAGACATATATGCACACATCCATACACCGTAACTGACTTTTATAAACTCAGCAGTATTTTACCATAACATCTACAGCTACTGACTGTAAAAAACAAACAAACAGTAAACTACTGTAAATGGCAATGTTTTGTGGGAAAAAAATACAGATTGATACAAACTTAACAGCATTTTACCATATATTCTACAGTTACCTACTGTAAAATGTCTACATAGTAACTTACTGAAAAGGGCAAAAGATCAGGAGAAATTTCCAATTTGCCCTGGAAAAGTGACCAATAGCAGACAGGGGTTATTTTATTAAATGTTTTTTTTTTTGTTGTTGTTGGGTTTTTTTTTTTTATGATATCTTGCTAATAAATGACCAGTAAAATAAACAAAGATATAGTGATATAAACTAAAATACAGCAAGTTCACTTTTATTTTAAAGGCATAGAATAAAAAACAGCATGCTACTTTGAATGAAAATACAGTATTTCTGATGTAAATCATGTTACAGTCATGACAACTTGAACTAGAAAAATTGCATTTCCTTGCAGCAAATGCGTTGAAATGCTGAGTCTGAATGCTGGAACTGTGAAATGAAATGGCTAAAAGCAATGCAAACAAAGCTGAAAATGTTAAAATAGGGACATAAAATAGTTGGAAGAAGTAAAGCACAGCTGCAAATGTGGGAAATGTGTAATAAAATGGTTACAGTTGTGAAAGAAAGCTGAAAATGAATAAATATAAAATAAAATTGCAGAAAGCTGTATAAATGTTTGGCCACCATGAAGAAGTTGTAATCTATGATTAAAAGAGTAAAATTTGTTAGGGCTAAAATGATAAAGATTGTAATCAGTAGCAGAAGTGTGAAATATGTTAACAAATTTGCATTGTAAGGACAGGAATAGAATAAAGTTGTATGGAAGTGAAAGGTTGAATCACTGACAGCCTGTGACATCCAGACTGAGAGGACAGCAGCCAGATGCATACAGCAAGGAGCTGTAGTAATCAGCAGTCTGTATTGGACACACAGTTGAAAAGTACAACTGCCTTTGCCAGTTTGAACCCGGGCCGCCGGAGGAAGAGTCAGCAACTCTGCCGCTAAAAATATATATATGTTAAATGTTATGGAAATTGTGATTTTGTGTGATTTCAGTAGGAAGTGAAATAAACATTTCAGCTCCAAAAAAATGAAAGTTCTGGCTATTATTTGTACATTCAGGCTTTAAAGGGTTAAATTATGAAGCGCAATTGAATATGCATAATTAGCCTAGATTACATTTTCCTTTAGTAACTGAAAAATGTTTTGGCATCAATCTGTAGGCTACAAGTCTACAACACTATGAACTATCCAGTATAAAAGCATCTGACTTGAACATTAATGTAAACAGTGGTGATTTTCATTGGAGGACAATAAGGAGTGGACATTAACGGTCAGAATGTCATTAGAAACTGGATCTGCTCAAGTTAACATCTAAGTCAAAGTTATCACTACTTCATTTTTAAATCAACAAATCTATACTTGAACATCAAAGTCAAAGTAATAATAGCCTACATACATGAATTTGTAAATCTGGACAGGAATATCTGAGCAGAGAAATGTGAAACAGTGTAATATTTGTGTGTAGTCTGGTTTATTCTAGTGGGTATAATCTGACATACTCTGATGATGTTTGTCCTCTTAGGGCCTCCATACACTGAAGACATTTTTACCACAATTTGACCAGATTAATACACCGTCCACTGAAAACAGCTCTGAGACCCACAATGGGCCTCCACCTACAGGTTGGGAACCGCTCCACTAGTAGATTGTATTTGAAGCTTGATCCATCAAAGATTGTTCTGATATCATGGAGAATAAGTGATGGAGGATCCCTCAGGATGAATTTATTATTTAAAAACAGTGAGTGAGTGAAAACAAGAGCTGCGTATACCTGCATATCCACCCAGAGTCTGGCGGACTGTAGAGCAGAGTCCGCGCAGAATGTCCGCGGGCGTCAGAGCTGGCATAGTCGAGCGCACTGCCGCGTAGTATTTTCCTTGTGAAATGAATGTGAAAGCCTACATTTCTCACTAACCTTGCGCATTGTTTTCCATTTCTCTGTCATGACGCTGTACACTGAGGTCGAGGAAGAGGAGCTGCTCTGCCTGCTGACTTTGCAAAGCACTAACATGAAGAGGCGGAGGCAGTGTGACATTTAATGTGGGTCGATGATAAAGCTGGGGACTTCCGGGTATACGGCCTAATGCTGTGCCAAAACCGTGATAGCTATCAAAAAAAGGACTGCACCGTGAGCATCACAAGAATCAGCTGAAACGATTGATGTAAGCTTCGTGTCTGTGCTGTAGAAAATGTTGACACGAGAGGAGTTTAAAAACGGGCTTGAAAGTGAAACTGTCGGCGTACATCAGCCTATATTTCCCACAATCCTTTGCGCATGTCTGTGTTATTACACTGTTCAGTGAAGACGAGGGCCTGCTGACTTTGCAAAGCAGTAACATGGATAAACGGAGCTCGTGTCACATTTAATATCGATGTGAAAATACATGGCGAGCAGTGTTTTGTGTGACAGCAGTGCTTGGAGCGGACTCGGCGCTGTCGTATGGTGTCGGCGTATATCCGCCTACATTTCCCAGAATCCTTTTCGCATGTCTGTGTCATGACGCTGTACACTGAGAAGATGAGGAGACAGAGTTGGGGTGAAGCCGCAGAGTGTGTCTGACGAGCAATGCGTGACAGCTGGCAGGCGTGAATTTTTGAGGAGTAAAATGCCAAAGACTGTAATAAGTAGCATGTGTTTACGTATGTTCTGAAATATGCATGATAGTAAAAAAATGGCCTATACCAGGAATCGAACCCCAGTCTCTGGATAAAAGGACAGTGGTGCTATCCACTCAGCCAACAACTCATATATCTGATTGTGACACACCCGCCCACACAGCAGCAGACTATGTAATGATGCTGTAAGCTTGCACAGAGCGGTGAAGTTAAGCTGGGTACTTCCGGGTATACGGGCTAATGCTGTGCCAAAACCGTGATAGCTATCAAAAAAAGGACTGCACCGTGAGCATCACAAGAATCTCCTGAAAAGATTGATGTAAGTTTCATGTCTGTACTGTAGAAAATGTTGACGCGAGAGCAGTTTAAAAACGGGCTTCAAAGTGAAGCGATCAGCTCTCTGGGGAAGACAATTTCAATTGGAGTAGACGGAGGACTTTGCGGGATACCCGTGGCTCTGAAGCTCACTGAGACAAAACGATGTCAATGTCAAGGTTGAAACGAATTTCAGCTGGAAGAGGACAAGTGTAACTTTATTTTGATGTATAAATCATATCTTTTTAGTAAAGTTTGAGGCTTTTATCGCGTTTTTTTCGGCTACAAATTTTTGGAATCTTTAGGCGAAGCTCACGCTCTAACAGGTCACGTGACACGCTCTAAGAACAGAGAAATCCTCCAAACTTAGTGTTGCTTAAACAGTGATATCTCAAAAACTGTACAAGACAGTAAAAATCTGAACACATGTAAAAATAGTTGAGAGATCAGTGAATCCGTCAAAGCAAGAATGAAGTCTGTCGGTGGAAGTATGCCGAAGCTGTACAGCCTGAAAGTTGAAGCACTTTTCAGCAGATCTGCAAAAATCTCCCATTGACTTCAATGCAAAAAATCTGCAGAAAATCATTTTTACTGTAAAAACTGTAACAGTTACACATGTGAAAAATACAAGCGCAAATCTCATGAACACGCTGCACTGCTCAATTTTTTTATGTGAAAATCTGTGCAAATTTGAAAGCTGTGAAAAGGTCCAAATAGTTGAGGGAAGAATAAGAAGAAGAAGAAGAATAAAGTCGGATAACAATATGTTGAAATGCTGACTCAGCATTTCAACATAATTAAAATTAACATCTATAATGATGATAGTCTGGAGGGGAATGATTTTGATTAATATAGCAGCATCTGGCTGAACTGCCATTAAATTATGTTTAACTGGTCTAAAAGTATGAATTTATGTTAAATGGTGTCATTTCTGTTGATGGTTGATGCAGGATAGAGCTCATGGAGTGGAGCAGGTCCACAGCAGCAGGTCATCCATGATTGTTTGTCATGGTCATACTAATATATGTGCGCTGTTTGCATCACCTAGAGACATTCACAATTATTCTACGAGGCCATAATATCTGTGTCAATCCATGCTGCAATTTAGATGCCCACACTTGCACTCCTGTCTCCCTCTGAGTCCCTCTCTCTCTAACATCACGCCTCTGTTATTACCTCTAGAGACAGATCACTTCCACCACCTTCACAGTGGAGGCGAAACCTCACAGAGTTTTGAATATTACGCCATGACACGGCAGTATGAATTGGGCTTAGGTGTAAATATTGCTGTGTTGGTGCGTAAAGGCTCTGTGGATTGGGCTTTAGTTAACACAATGTGACATCCTTTTGTTTTTAACATGCAGAAACATCTGACCAAGACGGCTGACTCAAAACTTCCTGAGTGGGCCTTGGCCGGAGGACACATGACCACACATTTACATGTGAAACTCCACATACATGTAGCTCTACACACGCTCACAGCACCATGTTTATTTAGGCCATCTGGTCCTGATTGTGGCGAGATGATGGAGAAGTTTGTCGTAGCCGAAGTGGTGACCCAGAAATCTGACACAGAGTTACACTCACTCATTCATCTGACCCAGAATGTGGGTGTAGAGGAGTTTACAGACGCTGCAGGCCCGTTATAAAAATAGGAAGAGATGAAGACATATGAACAGAGTTACCATGTTTTCCTTTTGTTATTCATCGTTCATGTTTGAACTTTTATTTCTCTGTTTTTGTCATCTTTGTGTGCCTGTTTTGAATTTCTAAAAATCTTGAGTCATGGTGTTTCAAAGGAAGAGTCAGTTTGGAATGAGACTTTAAAAGTCTTCAGAAAATGTTAAACTTTGGTTGGAGCAGTTTTCTTTAAACAAAACCATAGCCAAGCAAAGACGTGTTTGATTTGTTCAACATTTCCGAAACACCTAAAAATGTTTGAGCTAACGAGGACAACATGTCAGAGAACCAGTCCACTTTAACAATATTTAGCAGCACTGCTCAAAACCAGATGACTTCTCTGAAAGAGAAAAGAGAAGCACCGTTTAAAGAGTGAGTCAGCACTTTGTCAATAACATAAAACTATTAAGATTTCAACAAGACAGCACAACAAAAGACAAGCCTCTATAAAACCACAGGACAAGCAGATCACAATATAGAAAAAAAATCAGTTCAGTTCAGGTCATCCTAAGCAAAAAAACAACTTGTTTACCAGAGAAAATCTCAAACGTAGGTTCAATGCACAGGATTTGGATTCGGCTTCTAGGTGGCCTTCAGTTAAGAAAACAAAAAAAAGTTTCTGTAGGTCACATCTACCCGTTCACTCTCACATTCGCTCACTGACGGTTGATATTTCCATCATTATCAGCTAACTCACCCATGTACTCTCATACCCAGTAACGCACAGCAGCAGAGGCCACGTGGGGGTTTAGGTGAGGCACAGCTTCATCAAAATAATTACCAGAATAAGACAGACAGACAGACAGATAGACACTCTATTGATCGCCTTGGCTAAATTCAGGTATCCAGTATCAGTAGTTGTGGTAACAAACAGTCCAGGGGCCTCATCTATAAAACATTACTTAGGATCCGTACTAAAAGTGAACATGCGCCCAAAAGCTGAAAATGGCGTCCGCCAAAAAATAATCTGATTTATAAAACTCTATGTGCGCACACCTGCGAGCACTTTTCCCTTTATAAATCCCAGCCCACCTGGAAGGTTGAGCAGGTGGATTCCCCTCACATCCCGCCTTCTGCACACCCACATGTATGAATGATCTACACAAAGCACCTCAAGAATGTTTTTGCATCGCCTGTCTGCAGTCTGGTCCTACACTGCTGTGCGTCAGGATGGATGAATCATGTGATGACCCAGGACACCGTCCCACTAAATTTCTCAAAACCATGTTTGATGTACAAATAATTTGTACATTGATTGTATTCTCATTTTGGTTCACATAGACAAATTCATTCTCACTCGGAGCTCTTATAGCAATGTGAGCACAGACAATTGCGAGGATTACATTTGGGAAAGCAGAAATTGCTGCAGATTGTCTTTTAATGTTGCCTGTTCACCCACAGTGTAAGAACCTGATGATCGACTGGTCATGTTTATAATGACATCCAAAACGGCTGAGGGATGACTGCCATATCCCAGACCTAAAGACAGAATTTAACTGTATTATGTCATACCCAAAAGGGGCTTTAGACAGAATATGTAACATTATATATTGTTAATCATATCAAACACATACCTGTTGGCTTATTCCCGCTGGAAGGAGCCGGTTGTCAGAAACCCCAGAGTGGTCTGCACCTGTATACACCGGGATGGCTCGGTTCAGGTGGTTTTGTCGAACACTGGGCCCAGTTCAGTGCATAGATCCAAAAGCACTGCTCTGGGGAATCTAAATTGGCGTATTAGCCAGTCATCATCATGGGCTAGGAAATCTTGGTGGTCCCTAAAAACTCTCTCCATCCTGATCCACCATTTGTGTGATCTTCCAGCAGTGCCGCCACACTATTTATATGCTTACTCAGCAATTAGACTGATCGTTACACACCTTGTCACAACTAATACTAATCAATCAGGGCTATCCACCACTCTCTATCATTTGAAGATGAAGTGTGATATATGATCACTACATGAGTAGTCCTAATGGCTCACTAAAGGAAAACGTCACTTACACTGCAGGCTCGGGTGCTTATGATTACATGGGTCTATAAGTCTGATATGTGATGAAACTGGCTTCAGTTCACCACCTCACTGTCAAAGCCTGTTTAACTCTGTTTAGAGTTAGAGTTTATCTGATGACTGTAGGCAGAGGCAGGCAAACACTTCCCATTCACTCCCAGTGTTTGAGCTAAGCTAATTAACAGTGGGCAAACTCTGCCCGTCTCTTCCTTGTTACTGCACGCACAGACAAAAGAATGGTGTCTACCTCCTTGGCATGGACTCGGGAGTGAAGCAAGACACGAAAAGAAAGAAAATGTTGGCATATCCCTTTAAAAATGCCCCACTGTGCAGAGAAAGTCACTGCTGACTTCACTAAACTAAATGTGTTGACATGAACCTGCAGATGCCACATTTCAAGAGGACTGAACCAGATTTTATTCTACATTAAATATTATATAAAATCCAACAGGTTCAAACTTGAGCACTTGTAAAATCTTGGACTCCAGCTCCGATCTTTCAGTTGCGTCTCTTTCTTCCTTCTGCTGAAGTCTGTTAGCTCACGCTCTGATACTACATGACATGTGAAAACATCACAGGCTGTTCTGAACCAAAACACTCAGACCTGAAGAGTTCATCGTGTTATTACAGCGTGTTTCTGAAGTGTCAGAGGGTCCAGATGTTTTGGCTGGATATCAGATATTTATGAAGCAGCAGAACAAGAAAACAGCCTCAGGCCTCCAGTCAGAGCGGAGACAAAACAAGGGCCTGCAGAGAGATGGCTCTGCATGGAGCCCGACTCAGATTGAAAATCTTACTCCATCATCAACACGCCCTCCCTGCGCTCTCTGTATCACGTTGAACTTTTGTGTTGGTTATAGTTAGCTCTGGTGAACTTGGTCTGAGGTGGGTCATAATGCTCAGAAAACTGAGATCCACACAAAAACAGGTGTTTTGGTTTTCTCCAGGTGCACCAGAGTTTGGTTTGCCAAAGGTGAGAACCCAATCTGAACCAAGCAAGAGGAGGTGAACCATAAAACAATGCATTGTGGGTTGAATTTTGCCAGCAAACCATGGACTAAGGGCATTTAAACACAAAAAATCAGCCATCTTTAGCTACAGTTGGCTGTTGAGGACTCGATGCAGTTCAATGAGGAAAACACCTGCAAGAACAGAAACACAGGAGAACCAAGAACAAGAACAGAAGAGATCCAGAACTGCAGGGGGCGCTGTGGCAGGGAGAGGCAGACAAGGGAGACTGCAGTAAAACCAGCCACTCCTCTGTTTTCCATGGTCAAATCAGCCGCTCCTAAATTTGAAGTGCTCATGTGTTTAAACCTTTATGGGAAATGCTCTGTGCTGAGAGGGGGGGTGATGGACAGGCTGAGTGACTTTATGTTTTTTATCAAAAGTACGATATATAGGAGTCCGGCCTTAACTTTGGCTCGAGGCCCCTTTTTCCAACATGAATGAACAAAATGTGTAATAATACTGTATCAACTAAATGAATGCATGGCACAGTTTATTTTGAATCCCTTTGCCAGATATTAAACTGAAATAAGAAAATTACATTTGTTGCTGATTAAATGAGTATCATTGTATGGAGGACCTCCTGGACAATGTGTGCAAGCAGTATGAAGAACTGTAAAGTGTGTACTTTTTGAGTAAGTAATATTTTGTGTACTTTTAAAATAGATTACTCAAGTAGGACACAGGGAAAGTACTTCTTATCCTGAAACATCCTGAGGTGGTTTTTCTTAGTCACACTCTTATTTCATCCAGTTTGAGCTCACGTCTTATTCACCTGAATAAACAGGTACCGTGTGTTTCTCTGGTCCTCCAGTTCTCAGAGCAGATTCTTCTATTTTCAGTTTAGACCTGTTGACTCTCCATCTACAGAAGTTTCTCCTGTTCATACAAGTATCTGCAAGTATTCAAGGTAAATAGGAGTCATATTTGCTGAAAATAAACATCAATTTATCCAGTTTGGCACCGCCTGTTTCCTCTTCTGAAGCAAACTAGTCGGCGCTGCTGGTGGAAGGACACGTAGGCTGTGCCATGTCTCAAAATAGCGCCTAATCAAAGCAGCTTGATGTGGATGCAAACAAACTGTTTGTAGCGTGTGATGACCCAGCACTGTTTCTGTGGCTTGTTTTCTCCCACAATTCTTGAAAAGAAAAACCACCATGAAAGTGTTTGTTGACCTACTTACAAGCACGTTGGCGGTGGTTTGCTCATGCCCCCTTCTGGTTTAATTTTGTATATAATTCTTTCGAAAATTACATGAAATGATAATCTTAGTCTAAAAATAGATAATGTGACATAACGTGATAAAAAAAAGAGTCACAACAAGCAAACAAGACTGTTTAGAGTTGCCGAAGAGTTTATCTGATGACTGTAGGCAGAGGCAGGCTAACACTACCCACTGACTCCCAGTGTTTGAGCTAAGCTAATTCTTGGTGGGCGATCTCTGCCCGTCTCGTCCTTTTTACTGCACGCACAGTCAAAAGAATGGAGTCTATCTGCTTGCCATCAAATCAGGAGGGAGGCAAGACACGGAAACAAAAAAAAGTTGGCGTTTTTATGGTTTAATTTTGCAACAGAAAATGCATCTGACTTTTTCCTGAGTTTTGAAGTGTTCTTGTATTTTTAGTGGGATGGTTGCTAACAAACTACTAACCAGGGACCCATGTGCCATCATCTTTTTTTTTTTTGGTTCAAATAAATGATCATACATGCACAATGGCCACAGCCATGAGCACCAACTTGACCAGGTCATTTAATATGGAGTAAATTCTCAAATAAAAGGTTAATAGCTAATAATAGATTCCAACACCAGCCAGTTATTTTATAAACTTTAAAAAATGTGAAAGTTTTGAAGACTGTTAAAAACAAATCATTTAGGTTCCTGGAATTTTTGTTTGCCGCTACCCTGACACACCAGACGGACAATTTCATATATCTGCCAGAGACATGTTTCACTAGTCCATTTGGAGAAAAGCCCATAGAAAATGTTTTCAGGGCAGGACCTTCAAAAACAACTGCAGCTGGTGATTGGATGATCGGTCTGCCAGTCACTCATCACAGACCAATCATATCAAGCCACAGTATGACGTAGCAGCTAGACCCTGTTGGTGACCATTAGCTTAAACAATGTTTTAGTCCTTAGACTATCGTCTTACATTAAATTATACCACACAGATGTATCATTTACCACTTATATGTGACATGAACTTCGTCAACAACAATCCCCACCAAGTTCTCCTGGTAAACTTCTGAGGAGAGCAGATTTCACCAGCTATCACTGAGTAACTGAGGCTACCACAGACTAACGTTCACAGAGGATTTTCTCATCCTCTCCGTGTTTCCCAGCAGTGATCCTCAGCTTCCTGGCTTCTCTGATTTGATCGTCCATGAGGGCAACCAGCAGAGACACGATTATCACAATGGGGTTTGGAGTCCTTCACATGTTTTTCAGAGGAGCCAGTTAGTAAAAAAAAAAATCAGGAGAAGAGCAAAAACATCGATTCCTGTAAGAAAAGCTTTAAATGACGTTCTTTGCTCCTCTAAAGCAATATAAAGAAACATTGAGTCCATTTCTGACAAAACTGTAGATTTTGCCACATCCACGGAGACCGCTTCAGAAGCCGCCATTGTTTTCAAACATGCAGTCACTTCCCGCTGACGTCACGTCTGCAGCTCCCGCCTCTTTCCCCTGATTGGGTCGTTCAGCTTTTAGCCGAGTGAAGTTGCAGAGGATTGGAGCTTGGCAAGATGATCTGCATGATTTCAGACAATGAATCAGGCAGGTCCATCTGCTCTGCAAGGTTTGTTCGCCACAGCAATGATCCAAGAATGCATCAAGAAATCCTGTAGGTATAGTTGCCAGGTCGGCTCATTATAGGCCTGTTCCTAAAGTGCAGTTGCTCATTTGTGCTTCTTGTTGTGCTCCTAAACCCAGGAGGGATCCGATGCTCACTCTACTACTAATATAAACTCCTTTCAGAATTTACACCAACTATTTTGTCCTACTCCAAACACAAATGTTAGTTTTACTAAAAAAAGAGGCAAAAACTCTGTTTCCACCAAAATGAAATCCTTATAGCCAGGATTAAATTGATTTCTAATGTAGCTGTTACTGTTTTCTCCATAATAAAGCTGCAGAGGATCAACATCAAACTTAGATAAAAGCCTGACTATGTCTGTTTGGTTACAAAAATCAAGGTTAAACAGACTTTTTAGTGATATCAGAGTTATAAATAACAGTAGTCCCTCCCTTCACTTCTGTATAAAGAAAAGGATGTTCCACCTCTAAACAAAAGGATGTTGAAGAAGTAAATTAAGAGGCACATAACAAAAAATGTCACTGTGAGATTTAAATGTAATGTAGATGAAAATCAAAACACGCTAAATGTAGATCTCTCTAAACAAAAATATTAATAATAATATATCACACTAGAAAAAAATAGCTGGAGGGGTCACTTGGTTTTGGCTTCTGGTGCAAACAATTTTCATTTAAACAAGCGATCAATGCACTGTGAGGTGGTCAACGCCAAATTCACCAAATAAATGAACCAAACGATTAACTGTCGGAGAACAAGGACCCTAATGCCTGTAGCCTTCTACCCTCTCTTTCTACTCTTACATCCCTTCCTGTTTGGCGGTGAATGTAAACATGCCCTCGCCCTGCCCGCCCCCGCCCACACAGTTTTTCTTCTGTCCGGTCCCCCGTCGTCCCCTCTACCAGCTCAGATCTCGTCTCACTTCACTGATACATCGTGCACTTGTTACCCCAGATCTCTATCGCTGCTACTTGCTTGTGCGTCAGTCTTGTAATCGAGGCTGTTTAACGCCCCCCCCTCCCCGCCGCCCCACTCCTGCAAACACATGTCCCCCTGTGAAGTCACCCAGAGGTCCAGATCACAGCGTCGCCAACATGTGGTCTGAGTTATCGTTTCTGGAATAGGCCGTCCATACGTGGAGGCGTCTGCATTGTCCCACAGCTCACCGCTCAGCATGCGTAGGCTATAATTGTCAGGGCTGATTGTGTTTCGTGTGTGTGTGTGTGTGTGTGTGAGTTGCTACGGCAGGAAGTAAGGGTCAATTAAAAAGTCAGCACATTGAGTCTCCTGGGACTCGACAAAAAAAGAACCTGCTGAACTTCTCCTCGTTCTGTGTCTGTTCTTACATCGTATGGCCTGTGTTTTTCCCTCTTTTGTCCATCAGGTGAAGGGTTTGGTTTTTCTTCATCTTTATCCGCGCACCATCTCAGGAAGTAGAAGGCAGAAATCAAGCTGTTCGTTCCAGCTCCCTTCTCCTAGTTTGATTATTTGATTAACTCTTTGCTGCGTCACTTCTTTTAAATTTCTCCTCTCCATGTTCCAAGTTTGCCCAATTTTACAGAAAAGACCCTGGGTTTGGATTAGCAGCCGCTGTGATTCATATCAGATCTGTTTTTGTGATTGAACAGAGCAATCCTTGTTTAATCTGAAGTAGAATAGAAGCAGACTAAACATAATAACACTTGAGTAACTTTAATAAGGGATTCAAATGAGTAATAGCTCCGTCAGCGTGCAGAGAGAATGATGGATATGATAAAGTCAAAGATAAAATCAGCTGCTGAGGGGAGGAAAAGTGTTCAAACATGGAGCTGGTCAAAGCCAGAGATGAGTCAGCACTTTGAAGAATGAGTCTGCAGATAAGACAAACAGGACTTTAGGACTTTCACTGTAAATTCATGACACTGGTGTTTCACTTTCATCTTTTTGTTTCATGTAAATGGTTTGGGCTCAAACCTGCAACCTGCCAATTATCAGACAGCACCACTGACGCCCCGTGTCATATCAGCTCGAAGGTTTGGATTTTTGGAGTGGGGCTGTACGAAACTAGCACGAGCTATTGCTGCAGATAAGGCTGCCCCCACTCTGAGTGAATTTTAGCTGCAGCTTGTTCTATATGTAGAGAAAACTAAACTCAGGCTGTTTGCATCCACAAGAGCAACAAAGGAACACTGTCTAAGAAAACTGTTTATAAAGAAACTGTTAATATAGACGGTCAGGAATTTGAGCTTGTATCTTCTTTTAAGTATTCACCGTTTTTACTAACCTTGCAGAGCAGATGGACCTGCCTGATTCATTGTCTGAAATCATGCAGATCATCTTGCCAAGCTCAAATCCTCTGCAGCTTCACTCGGCTAAAAGCTGATCGACCCAGTCAGGAGAAAGAAGCGAGAGCCGCAGACATGACGACAACAGGAAGTGACTACATGTTTGAAAACAATGGCGGCTTCTGAAGTGGTCTCCGTGGATGCTGCAATATCTGCAGTTTAATCAGAAATGGACTCAATTTCTTCTTTATTAGAGGAGCAAAGAACATCATTTAAAGCTTTTCTTACAGGAGTCGATGTTTTTGCTCTTCTCCTGATTTCTTTTTTACTAACTGGCTCCTCTGGTCGTGAAAAAGATGGGAAGGACTCCAAACCCCATTGTGATAATGGTGTCCCTGCTGGTTGCCCTCATGGACGATCAAATCAGAGAAGCCGTGAAACTGGAGATCACTGCTGGGAAACAGGGAGAGGATGAGAAAATCCTCCAGATGATGTCGCTTAGTCTGTGGTAGCCTCAGTTACTCAGTGATAGCTGGTGAAATCTGCTCTCCTCAGAAGTTTACCAGGAGAACTTGGTGAGGATTGTTATTGACGAGGTTCATGTCACATATAAGTGGTAAATGATACATCTGTGTGGTATAATTTAGTGTAAGAAGACTGAAACGTAGGTTAAGCTAATGGCCAACAACAGGGTCTTGCTGCTACTTCATACTGTGGCTTGATATGATTGGTCTGTGATGAGTGTGACTGGCAGACCGATCATCCAATCACCAGCTGCAGTTGTTTCTGAAGGTTCTGCCCCTGAAAACATTTTCTATGGGCTCCTCTCCGGATGGACTAATGAAACATTTCTCTGACAGATATATAGAACTGTCCATCTGGTGTGTCAGGTTAAGTTTTTACTGGATGAGAACTTGTCTTATAAAGAGCATTTTCAGCATGAAGCTAGAAAGCTGAAAGTTTTACTTGGTTTTACCACAGAAACAAGTCCTGTTTCTCTTTTAATGTCAAAAAGAGAGTGGTCTAGACTTCTTTTTTACCTCTCCTTCATTATGTTGATATCTTGTACATGAATGCCTCTGCCCAGAGTCTGCAGATGTTGGACAGTGTGGACCATGGAGCTCTGAGATTTATCTCAAACTGTGGATTTCTAACTCATAACTGTACTTTATACTCTTGAGTCAGTTGGACTTCTTTAAGTACACGTCGTGTTGGACATGGTTATGTGTTCATTACAAAGCCATTCTTCGCAAAATTCCTGACTATGTCTCCTCTTTTTTAATCTTGTACGACGTATTACACAACCTGAGATCATAGAGTTTTGTGCAGTTTGTTGTTCCCAGAATTCGATCTGAATTGGGAAAGAAGGGCTTTAGGTTCTTTGCACCTTTTGCATGTAATAATCTGAGGACTGAATTCAAGCTGAAAAACTTCTGAATGTCTTTAAATCTGCAGTGAAAACTTTCAAATTCAGACTTTTCAAAAGTCACTGTGTTAATTAATGACTCACTCGCTTCATTAATACTGTATGAGTCTGAGTGGCTGTTTGATGAAACTGTGTTTTGCTGCCATTCTTGAAAAAGAGACTGGTTGAACAAATGTTAAACAAAAAGAAAAAAATAAGGTAAAAAAAAACAGTATAGGTTGTTTTGAATACATTTATAACAACTTACTTTTCCTCTACCAAGCTGCTTTGTTTAGGCACTTTTTCAGTACACAGCACAGCCAATGTGTCCTTCCACCAGCTGCATGTCGACCGGCTACAGTCTGCAGGCCTCACAGGAGGAAGCAACCCTCACCAAACAGGTCAGGTCAAGTCAGGTCAGGTATCAGAGCATATGCCAGTTTGGCACTTTGCCTCTTTAACCTGTTCCCTGTACTTCTCCGGCCTCGTCATGGCCTTTCGTCCAGGCCCCATGTTCCAACTTTCCAGGTTTCCTTTGAGCTGACCCCTTCTCCTGGATAAAACTGGAAAAATGGGTATTTTAGCAGCCAATGTGTCAGCGGTTTACTTAGGAGACTTGTGAAAACTACTGCACAAGGTTTAACAGTGAGTTTATCTTTTGTTGTTATTTTTTGACAGGGACAGAGAGCCTGAGTGTAAAGTCTGCAGGTCAAGCTACACAAAAGGAAAGACAAGGATCCACCAATTCTTTGAAAATAAAACACAGTTTGGTCTGAGCTATTTAAAAAACAGACATTAAATTAATTGATCTGATAAATTTATTGAGCTAGAGGCAAGAAGTTAGTCACTCTGATTAGTCAGCATTACATTTAATTTCCAGATAAGAATTTAATGACAATAACTTGAGCATCAAAAAGTGACAGAATTATTTTTTCTTTATGAAAGAGACATAAAATTATGACCATTAACTCATACGGGAAAGTTAAAGTTAAAAGTGATAAAGGCTCATTTTCTGGTAAACTCTCATCAGACTTTGACCTTCTATCAGCTCTAACAATCCTCTAAATGTGCCCTAAACGTTTCCTCAAGGTAAGGCTGGGTTTAAGCAGAGGCTTTTTTGGTCTTTATTTACCAGAAGTGAGCCTGTGAACTGTGAAGTACCCCCTCCTCTCATCAAACAGGGTCTCTGGTAGCTGCTGGTCTCTGTGGGATCACTCTGTTTGTTGCTGCAGTGGTTTATTTATCGACTCCCTGAACTTCTCAGTGGCACTGATATCCTGAAGACGTGGAGTCTGAGGAAGGAGGGACGCAGTATTTATTTATCAGAGGTTATAAAAGTCACAGTGTGGCAGTGCGAGCTGGCACCGGCTGATATTCCCAGAGAAGAAGAGACCTGCTTCTTTATTTAAGAAAACCTCTGACATGTTTGATCTGATCTGAACTTCATCCTCCGAGGACCCTGATCCTAAAGCTGAGCCACCAGAGAGGCACAGCACTTACTCTTCAACACCATGATGTGCTGATGCTGGCATGATTGAGGTTTACAAAGATGACTTTACATCTATGTGTGAAGAGCACCAAGAATAAATCACAACTGATCTAACCTTGCGCAGCAGCTGGATCCTCCTGATTCAATGTCTGTAATCAGGCAGATCCATCCTGCCAAACTCCAGTCTACAACGACGCCCAGTCAGCAGTGTTGTGTGTAACGCGTTACAGTAACAGAACTACTTTTTTGGGTAAAAAGTACAGTAACGCATGACTACTGAAAATGTGGTTATGAAAGGTAGTTCCTGTTTTAATTTGGCACGTTACTTTTCCCAAGGACAGATCAGACACTAATGTTGTCTTCTCAGCTGCCTGCATTAGTCACGTTTTTTTGGGCTTGTATCTTAACGTGAAGCCGTTTTTAGGGGCTCTTCTGTCTGTGTGAATCCCCACTCATTATTTATATCTAAGCTCTCCACAATAAAGCAAAACACGAGTGGGCTAGGTAGTTTGTCCACTTCCTCATTGGTTATCGCACCCACCCCCAAACACACTAATGCACACGACGCATGCGCCAGAGCCAAAGCTGCCAGGTCCGCTTATTATAAGCGATGTTGGGCTTCTTTGTTTGAATGGTTGCCTGGCACTGTGAAATTGTTATGTAATGTAGATGAAAATTAAAACACGCTTTGTGTAGATTTCTCTTTTTTAAAAACAAGTAATATATCACATTAGAAAATGAAATAGCTGGAGGTTGCTTGTTTTGGGCTTGTTTTTATCATTTTATCATTTTATCATATTATTTCAGAAGAAAAATCTGGAAACAGAGCACAAGAGAAATACCTGTTATGTCCTCCGTAGTAGAACTTTACACATTTAGGAACAGATATGGGGTTCTGCTCAAAGTCAAGCAACAGAAAAGTAACGAGTAACGTAAGAAGTTACTTTCCATAGAGGGTAACTAAGTAAAGTAACGGATTACTTTTTTAAGAAGTAACGAATCGAGCAAACACTGTTTTTTCAAAGTAACTTCCCCAACACTGGCTGCGAGTCAGACGACAGCAGGAAGTGACTCCTCATACTGAGATTAGCATAGATGCTAACAGCTTCTGTAGCAGTTTTATCAGATCATGACCACATTTCTTTATTAAATAAAAAACAAATATCAACTACAAACTAGTATTTTAGATATTTTCACTCCACTTTCTTTAGGTCTTAAGGAGAGTTTGTTTTACAAAGTTTGGTCTACAACATTGTCTGATTGGCTCCTAATGAACGTGACTGACAGAACAATCGTCCAATCACCTGCTGGATGTGCCTCTGAAAGGTTCTGCCCTCCCAAACACGCTCTGTGGGCTCTTTAACAGATGGACTAGTGAGATATATTGAAAGACAGTGAGTCATGTTGCATCTGATCAGTACTGAGAGGAAAAACTGTGCTATTAAGTTCTCAGCAGGAGGACAAGTTTGTGCACATGCTAAATCTAAAATCTAGACATATGGACTTGTGATCTTATTTTTATTACCGATGAAGTGATTTTTTGCTATCTTTTAATGCCCTAAGTACTGTAAATATTTTATAACTAACTCTTTCAAACTCTTTAAATGCCTGTCTATGTCTGCTCTACTGTTGTTGTTGGCTTTTTTTGCCTGTCTGTATCTGCTGTGATTGTCTGTTTTTACGTCTCTAAGCTGCTTACTATGTGTGTCACTTCTTAAAAACCTGATCAGGGACAAGGACTGCAAATCATTCTTGGCTAGAAGTCTTGTATACATTGCATGGGTTGCACTCGTAGTTCGATGTAACAATGCTTATATATTGACCCTGACAAATAAACTGATAAATATAATGTGATGAATAATGGCTTATATTTTAAATAAAATCTGAACTAGCTTTTAACACAGATCACAGTTCAGGTATAATAAGAACAAAGGAAATTTTAAAACTGCCGGCATTAAATGTTTTTTTTCAGTTGACAAAACAAAGTATTTTGTGTAAAGCCTAGGATTGTCTATATTTTAAGGAGCATTTTTTTCTTTTTTTATCTCAGCTCAATATTTTTGAGTTTTGATCCAGAACTCAAAAATCCATTGCAGACAGTTAGCTTGGAATTTTGAGTTTCCTGGACTTTTTTTTACAGTGACAAAACATTTGGTCTGATGAGTCTGGATTTCTGCTCCACATTCAGGTGGTAGTGTCAGAGTTCGGTGTGAACATCGTGAAAGCATGGATCTATCCTGCCTTGTATTAAGGATTCAGGCTGCTGGTGGTGTGTTGTTGACCACATCCATCCCTCACCCATCCTCTGATGGAGACTTCCAGCAGGGTAACACTCTGTGTCACGGAGCTCAGATCATCTCAAACTGGTTTCTTGAACATGACAGTGAATTCTCTAAACTCCAGTGGCCTCCACAGTCACCAGATCTCAATCCAATAGAGCACCTTTGGGACTGGGTGAAAAAGGAGATTCTCATCATGAAGGGATGTTTCCAGCACCTTGATGCATTTGTGGCATCAAGAATAATGGAGCTCTGAAGACAACAGGAGGTCCAACTCTGTACTAACAAGGAGTCCACAATCAGGTGGTTCATGAGTGTCCTGTAATGGGAAATGAAGCCTTCAGCTGAGTTGAGCTTGTACAAAACATTAATACGCTTTGTCATTAACCAGCTCTCCTGCATTTCTCTTATGAAAATAATAATAAAATAAATAAAATCGTCTTTGTTTGTTTTTTTCTTTATTCCTTTTTTCTCAAAATGTCTGTCATTTTTTTCTGTCTGTAGTTGGAGCGCTTCATCCAGAGGAATGTCAAACATGGCATCTCCAACATACCACCACACATCGTCCACAATCAAACAGCCACCATGTTGGAAATTGGGACCAACCTACTCACGCACACGGCTGAGCAGACGCGCAAACTCAACGTGGTGGAGGCAAAGGTAACCAGCCTTTTAGAGTGTAAAAAATAAAGTAAATTTTACAGTAACTTACTGGCATCTTGTTGCCAGTAAGTTACTGTAAATGTCTTTACAGTAGCATCACTCTATTTTTATTTTCAGCATTATTACTGTATTTTCTATTTTAGTTTTACTACTGAACTTTAACTCAAGGTATTAAGGTATTCAATGTGCTGTCTTTCAATTAACAACATAATTTCTATTTTTCATTTACAGTATCATAACTTAATCTTTAAATTCTCCAACTTTATCTTTAAAGGATAAGTTCGTTTTTTTGACACCTGGACCTTATTTTTAGGATTAAATACGCTCGTAGACTCACCCAGACAATTTTGGCGGAGCTCCAAGCCGTTTTCGAGCAATTTAGATCCATCAGACGGTGTTTTTTCTCATGCCAAAGGAGTAGACGGGGCCAAAAATCGTATTTTGGGGGGCATCAATACGTGTTTCCTCTGGTCTCAAGTCCCACTCTGAGCAGCAAACAAACTCCTCCTCTGTTGCCATTGCCGTGCAATGTCCACAACAACACCACCAGTTAGCCCCCATTCGTGGACGTGCAGTGGTTGCTTGTTCTCTGGCCAGCTGTTCGGCTCTTTCCCTCTGCATCCTCCTTTCAAATAGCTCCTCGTCGGTATATTCTGGCTCAAAACGATACGGGCATCCATTATACTCAAAGTCGTCATCAGACACTTCTACATCGGATAAATATTCCGCCATGTTGCACAAAAATAGCCGTGTAGCCGTGTAGCCTAGAACAACAGCGGCTCTACTCATGTTCTTGTCTATGACGTCACCAAAAGTTACCCATCCTTGTAAAGCCCCGGATGACCATAACAACAAAGTTGAGCTGACATGGTGTTAACACTGGCCATTCATTTATAAAATGTAGCTGAAATGAGCGAGTTTCGCAGCAGATAATGTCTAATTTAGGGGCTTCGATTTCTGGCCCCATCTGCTACTATGGCATGAGAGAAAAACGCAGTCGGATGGATCTAAATTGCTCGAAAACGGCTCCGAGCTCCGCCAAAATTGTCTGGGTGAGTCTACGAGCGTATTTAATCCTAAAAATAAGGTCCAGGTGTCAAAAAACCGAACTTATCCTTTAAATGCATTTTAAATAACAGTGAACTTACTGTACTTTGGTTTATGTTACTATATCTATCTACTTTACTGAACATTTAGTACCTAGATATAATTTTGTTAAAAAAAAAAACAAAAAACAAAGAAACACGTACATCAATTTTTATCTAATAAAATACATTTACTCAAACATTTGTTTCACCCAAAAATGTGAAACATTTCCTGAAAGGAAGAGTGCCTGCTTTTGGTCAGTTTTCGCTTGATCCATTGCCTTTTTCAGTAGTTTACTGTCTGGACATTTTACAGTAGGTAACTGTAGATTTTTTGGGAAAATGCTGTTCTTTTTACAGAAATCAGTATGTTTTCCCACAATTTATTGTAATTTACCGTAATTTACTGTGTAGATGTTTTCACACTCAATTACTGTAAGTATGATGGTAAAATACTGTTCAGTTTACAAAAGTCAGACAGTGTGTTAAGACTCAAAAACAGACGTCCTGGTGTCATTATTGTGTCCTCCTCCAGGTGATGAACCAGACGTCTCGCATTGAGATCCAGCTGCTGGAGAACTCTCTGTCCACCAACAAACTGGAGAAGGAGCTGCTGCTGCAGACCACAGAGATCAGCCAGCTGAGGGACAAGAACAGGTAGACCGGGGGGGCCATAGTGTCCTGCTCTGAGGGTTTGTGTTTTGACCTGATACCGTCATTTTAAAGACATAAACAAAACAAATATCTTCTTTTGTTTATTTATTTTTGGCTCTAAATAGTTAAAATACTTGTTTGACTGTTTTTCCGCCTCCTCCCGTCCCTCCTTTCCTCTGACCCACATACAACAGAAAGCACAGAAACCTTATCAGACGTTTCACAACTGAGATTGAGAGTGTCCAAATACACAGATGATGAAAACTGGTTCACACAGCTGTTACCACGAGACGCTCCAATATTTACAATCACAATATTTACACCATTCTTCATACAGAGGAGCTTTACAAACCTGCCGAGTCATGCTGAGTCATTTTCTCTGCTTATGTTAGAAGATGAGGACCGAGCAGAGATGCTGACATCATTTAAAGAGCACAGGCAGCTGCAGTGCATTATGGGATTTTTGTAGTCTTTTATGTTTGAGCGTAATGGTGCATGGATGAAATTATGAGTATGTTTCTGCACGATGAAGCAGTGTGCTACGTTTGTTCAACTACATGTGCACTTCTTTCTTTACCTTTATAAATCTGAAAACTACATTCTGTTTGTCATGAGTACTAACAGCGCTCTTCCCTGTGGTTATTGCCATTTTATACACATATCCTTTACAATAGTTCAAGTAGGTTTGACTGTAATTAGCCCTAACATAGTTAGCCATGTAGCTACAGGCAGAATAATCAATAGCAGAAACAATGATCCTTCACTGAATCCCAGAAAGCTCAGCCTAGGTCTTTTTTTAAAATAACTTAAAATTTTTTACTTAATTTTCTTTTATTATTTATTTATATTATTCCATATAAGGTTTTGCCCTTAAACCACATAAATTGTTTTCACTCACACACTCAAGCAACAATGTTCTTTCTCATACGAACATGTGTCCCGAATACTCCCATTCCTATGTCATTTGTGTTGTATTACTTGTCCTGTTTGCCTTTTTCATTTTTATTACCATCACTGTCTTGTTTTTGTTTGTTTATTAGTTTTGTTTTGTCTCTTATTCTCTTATTATCTTCTCCAGTATTTTTGAATTTCTTGCCATTTCTTCGTACAGTTCATATCATTTTACTACTTCGTATGTCTTGTTAAATGTTTGCAAGTAAATCATTTTTTTTACTTGTTGTGGTCTACACATATTAATTTGACTTTAGGTTCATATTATTCAATGGCACAGATGTGGGACTGTATTTGGTTTCACTCCACATGATTTCATTGGAAGGTCTGTTGTTTATTACCGCATCCATTTCACAGCTGCAGGATTTTGGCCTGGACGGGGGCTCTGTTATGTACGGAGCCCCTAAGGTGCCACGGAGAAAAAAAATATATAAATTGTGCACACAAGATAGTAAAACGTGCGCACGATATATTAAAACGTGCGCAGGTTTAAGATAAAATGTGCATTCGATTTAATTATACAGGCAAGTGGCAACAGACAGCTGGGCTCATCAGTAGATTGCGGTAATGCCCCATAATATTGTGGTCACCTGCCGGTAAAAACCAAGAAGAAGAAGAAGAAAAAGACAGTCGGGCTCGGTTGAAACATCCCAGTAACCTGCCAACGTTAGCTGTGTCTGTGAATGTAGGAGTGCAGGGTATGTACAGTCCCTTAGGCTATTTATCAGTACCTTCAATAAAAGCTGCACAACTTTCAAGACTCAAGCAAACTCATGTCTTGCTGCCACCCGCTGAATAAGGTGGAGGGAATTAGCCCCGAAGTTAGCTACAACTTCGCCTCTGTAGCAGCAAACAAGTCCCCCCTGTGCATCCCAGGTCAGGACACTGACTGAATCTGAGTACTCCTTCCGCCGGCTGAGCCTGTTGTCTTTTAGTACGTGCAGCAAAGTTCTCCAATTTAGGGTTATTCCATCTCTCATGGCAAGAGCAGCAAGAATGACATTCCGAGTTCACTAGCTCACTTCTTCTCTCCATTGTGTGTGTCTGTAAACATCTGACGTCACTACGGGAAGCCGTTTTAGCTAAAACGTGCGCACGAATAAGTATTTAGTGCGCACATTTTATTATATCATGCGCACGAATAAGTATTTCGTGCGCATGTTTTGATATATCGTGCACACGTTTTACTATCTCGTGCACACGATTTATATTTTTTTTTCTCCATGGCACTTTAGGGGCTCTGTAGTTATGATACTTGCCCTGGTTGTAAATTTTTACAAATTTCCAAATGTATCCATAATCACAAACATATAACATCCTCTTTGTACAATGTCAGAGGGGGAGAGGAGAAGTCCTGATGCCATGACTTTTTGTCTTGATCATAGAAGAGCTCTATCACAGGACATATTGAACACACTAGAGGACAGCTGAAGCTGAAAAGCAGAGTCTGGGCCGTTTAAAGCTTTCTAAAGAACAGTCGTGGGCTTGCTCTGGTTATCTGCAGAATCATGAAGTCACCTGAAAGAGAGCTGTTGTCAACAGCATCCAAACCTTTCAATGCAGGCTCCAAGCTCCTGTAAAAGACATGTTTGTACTTCATCAACCTCTTCTTAACAAATACATGGTTTACTGCAGTCTTGAGGGACCTACACCTGCCAGAGTCCTTTTGTGTCTTAACAACATCTTGACTGTGCTGAGTCTACTGCTGCTGGGCCACCATTAGCCGCCTTGCCACTATAAGCAAAATGGCAAATGCACTAAAAGTGCAGCAGGTGCCACTAAAAGACTGGTGTGCAACAAATCTTCTGTCAGCTGCCACATGCCACTGGTTCTTGAATACTGGAATGGTAAATGGTAAATGGACTTGAGCTTAAATAGCAGGTCACACTTACCCATTCACTCTCACATTCACTCACTGATGGTTCAGAGTTTCTATGTTAGTTATCCATCAGTATCAGCTAACACAGTAACACCCTTTCATGCCCATTTACACACCACTGATGCAGCAGTGGGAGCAACTTGGGGTTAAGTGTCTTGCCCAAGGACACATCACCATGTGTCGCCCAGAGCTGGGCTTGAACCTGCAACCTCCCAATCACTGACCAAGCACACTATCCAGCTGCGCCACCGACGCCCAAGTGTTTGCTCTTTGTTTCTTGACTGAATATCATGTGTTTGCAGTCATGGAGGAACCAGAGCTTACCCAGAGGGAGTTGTTGGCGACATTTTTGACACCTTAATAATTTACTTCTGGTCCACATGTTTGTCAAAGTCAGCACCAATAAGTACACATATATTATACTGCCAAAAGTATTCACTAGTCTGCCTTCACACACATATGAACTGGAGTGACCTCCCATTCTTAATCCAGAGGGTTTAATATGGTGTTGGTACCTTTGCAGCTCTAAGAGCTTCAAGTCTTCTGTGAAGGCTTTCCTCAAGGCTTAACAGTGTTTATGGGAATTTTTAATCATTCTTCCAGAAGAGCATTTGTGAGGTCAGACACTGATCAGACGAGAAGGCCTGTCTCACAGTCCCCGCTCTTATTCATCCCAAAGGTGATCTATTGGGTTGAGGTCAAGACTCTGTGCAGGCCAGTCAAGTTCTTCCACACCAAAATCCCTCATCCAGGTCTTTATGGACCTGTTTTGTGCACTGAAGTGCAGTCACGTTGGAACAGGAAGAGGCCAGTGTCTCAGTGTGCTGAAGCATTCAGAGTTCCTTTCACTGGATCTAAGGGGTGGAGCCCAACTCCTGAAGACCAACCCCACACCATAATCTCCCTCCACCAAACTTTACTCTTGGCACAGTGCAGTCAGACCAGTACTGTTCTCCTGGTAACCGCCAAACTCAGACTCATCCATCAGATTTCCAGACAAAGAAGTGTGATTGGTCACTCCAGAGAACACATCTCCTCTGCTCTAGAGTCCAGCAGTGTGCTTTACTCCACTGCATCGGTGCTCTGTATTTCACTTGGTGATGTGAGGCTTGGATGCAGCTGCTCTGCCATGGAAACCCATTCATGAAGCTCTCTACACTGTTCTTGAGCTAATCTGAAGGCCACATGAAGTCTGGAGGTCTGTATTTTATTTTATTTATTGTTTATTTGATGTGGAAATCACAATTACGTTGGACAAACCAGATGCATTGTTTGAGTGTTTAGCACATGTGCTAATTCGCCACACTTGTCCACAGGAGGCTTTTGAAATGATAAAATAACTAAAATAATAAGAAGCTGTTGCCTCTGCAGAACGTTGGTGACCTCTGGGACCTATCACCCTCAGCATCAGCTGACCCTGGTCTGTGATTCTACGTGGCCTACCACTTTGTGGCTGAGTTGCTGTCGTTCCCGATCACTTTCACTTTGTTATAACACCACTAATGGCCCTTTTCCACCAGCCCACCTTGGCCCTACTCTACTCTACTCTACTCGGCTCTACCCGGTTTGCGTTGCGTTTCCACCGGCACAGTACCTCCTAAAACAAGCCAGATTTAGTACCTACTCTGCTCTGGTTCTAAGCGAGCTGAGTCGACACTAAAAAGTGACGTCGACCGACTGGCGGCTACTGATTGGTCAGAGAATGTCGTCACCGATGATTCATGAGCGCAATGCCCAAAACAGGACTGCAGGACATACACTTTTTTGTTACTTTATGGCAATAACTTGCTGCCATCACAATGTTAAACACTGGGCTTTATCATTACGAGCTAGCTAAAAAGCTAGCGGTAGCTTCCATTAGCTTACCCTCATACGCCTTTTCGTTGCAGCCCGATTGCTCTCATCCTTAGCTTCAAACTGTTGTATAGCTTCAGAAACTCTCCTGTACTTCTCAAGGGTATTTCTTCTCGCCGCCTGCAGCCTTCTTCTGCTTTCCTCTTTGTAACAAAAAGTCACAGACCGAGCGGCAAGTATACTATTGCCTCCAAGTCCTCCATTGTTTTGGTTGTTGTGTCGCCCAGCTGTTTCACGGCGACCCCGCCCCCGCTGGGCAGGGGACCGGGCTGGTGGAAAAGCAGGCCAAAGCGAGTAGAGTAGAGCCGGGTAGAGTCGGGGAAAGCCGAGCCGAGTAGAGTAGGGCTAATGGAAAAGGGCCATAACAGTCGACTGTGGAATATTTAGTAGTGAGTAAATTTCATGACTGGACTTGTTGCTCAGGTGGCCTCCTGTCACAGTACCACGCTGGAGTTCACTGAGCTTCTGAGAGCGACTCATTCTTTGCTAATGTTTGCAGAAGCAGTCTCAGTAGGTCCTCACATCAACGCTCTATCAGTATTAGAAAAATTCCCAAAGAAAATGATTTGATAACTTTCAAACTTTGCTTATCAATCATCCATCCAGTACGAGCTCACTGATAGCTGGAACAGATGTTTAATTCAGCACTTTACCCCCTGTGTATTTCACATTTTTCTCTTCTTCTTTTCTTCTATCTCATCCCTGAGTGCTTCTTTTTCTACACAAGGCTAGTTTTAATCATAACTCAATGTGTCTTAACCTGCCAGCCCGCGTCCTCAACAACAAGCAGTCATGAAGGGGGTCTTCTTAAATACCTTATTCAGGTGTGTTGTCTTAGCGTCTTTTATAACTAAGTTGTACAAATGGAAATGGTATTTTGGGCAGTGTGGGACATCAATCCGAGCAGTTACTACTTTAAAAATCAATTATGACACACTGCTGACATTTTATTAGCAGACTTTAAAACCTATGCAGCCAAACATGAGACCCCCCCCCAACCCTAACCCTATCCCCATAATTTACACTCCAGCACAGTTTTGGCTGCAGCACTGGTCAGTGTCTCCTCAGCCGTTCTCTTGGAACCATGTTGTGATGTGATGTGGAGGTCAGCATGTTGAAGTGATCAGGAGCAGAGCTGATGACCTGTTTCTGGTCTGAATGTGACCAAAGTGTCCCCTCCTCCTGTAATCTGAGATCACACACAGTGTCAAACTGCTACATGATACAACCGCAGGTCACACTGTGATGGATGATCAGGGCAGGTCCACATCAGCCACACGTCAACACCAGCTTCAGCTCGAACGTCTGGTTTAACCGTTAGTTTGTGAATCTATCAAACAACTGCTGTCCATATCTGGGTCTGACTGCACTGACATGCACATTTAAAACAAAAGCTGTCGCAGAATGGCAAAACAATGTCAACTACAGATAATTAACGTCCATACAAAGGACAAAATGGACATTAGGTGATATATGAGTTTGGTAATAATGTCGTCATTTCAGTCCAAAGAGTTCAGTTTCTGCAGAAGAACAACACTATGGGCCAATCTCTGAGGCACCAACCAGCATCACCACAGAGGGACACTCACTTCATCCAAGATGGCTGTCTTCAGTCACTGACAAAGTAAAGATGTTGTAAAGACACAACAGGACTCTGGCAGGTGTAAGTCCCTAAAGACTGTAGTAAACCATGTATTTGTTCAAATGAGGTTGATGAAGTACAAACATGTCTTTAACAGGAGCACAGACCATCATCTCACATCCAGTTAGCTCATTTAGAGTCTGCATTGAAAGGTTTGGATGCTGTTGACAACAGCTTTCTTTCAGGTGACTTTTTTGCAGATAACCAGAGCAAGCCCACGACTGTTCTTTAGAAAGCTTTAAACAGCCCAGACTCTGCTTTTCAGCTTCAGCTGTCCTCTGGACAAAAAGTCATGGCATCAGGACTTCTCCTCTCCCCCTCTTTGGTGCCAGCAGATGTTTAAAACATCTCATCACCCTAGACAGACCCTACAATGAAACCACGTGGAGTGAAACCGAAACCAGCCCCACATCTGTGCCTTTGAATGATGTGAAGGTAAAGTCAGATTATTTTGTGTTTATTGCAGCAAGTAAAACATTTTAAGTTGTTTAAAATATGTCCTAAAGACAGAGGTGTCTGTGATTCAGTGAAGGATCGCTGTTTCTACTATTTATTATCCTGCCTGCAGCTACATGACTAACTTTGTTAGCGCTAATTACACTCAAGCCTACTTTAACCCGTTGGCAAAGATATATGACAATAACCATGGGGAAGAGTGCTGTTAGTACTCCTGACAAACAGAAAGCAGTTTTCAGATTTGTAAAAGTAAAGAAAGATGGAAGGCCGTTTGGGCATAAAATTGATATTGGTGATATCAACTGTAGTTCAGCTGTACCAGTACTAGAATTTGAGTACATGTACTTAATTTTGGTCAACTACTGCGCAAGTAGACTTAACTAGTGAAGCAAAAAGTGTCACTAGTACTACTAGTAGACTGTTTTGGGCCTACTAGTACTACTAGTAGACTGTTTTGGGCCTACTAGTACTACTAGTAGACATAAAAATAATCACTAGTACAACTAGTAAGCCTTATTGCTAATAAGGGGGCGAGGAAATGCAAATTCAGGCTTCCCATTGGCTCGAAAACATTACAACCAATTAGGGTGCTGGATTTTGTTACAGTCCCTCCTACTTCATTTGCATCAGTTCTACTAGAACCACTAGAGAATCTTTTGGCTTTACTAGTACTACTAATAGACTTAAAACAGTTAACTTTTACTACTAATGAAATATTTTGAGTTTGTTAGTAATACTAATAAATTAAAATTTTGTTTTTAATAGTAAAGGTTTTGGCACACTAGTGCATGAATAGACCTTACTAGTAACACAAAATCATCAACTAGAAGACAACTTTGTGTTACAAGTATTACTAGTAGACCTGTAAAACTGTTACTCATAAAAATTCAAAGCTTTACTTATAGTACTAGTGACACTTTTTGCTTTACTAGTAAAGGGTACTCCTGCACTAGTTGACCAAATCTGAGTACTAGTAGAGCTGAACTACAGTTGATATCACCAAACAGCTTTCCATACATTTTCAGGAGGTATGCCAGTAGGCAAGATGCAGATGTGACAGATGCCACTAGTAGAAGCGACATGCCACTAAAAGAATGGCAGGTGCCACTAAAAAGACATCTCTTGGCCTGCTGCATGCTGTATATGGATCTGGCTGTCACTCCGCTGGTGATTGTGAACATTTTCTGTAGCAGGCATTTAAAATGACTGTATGGACCTGATTTAGGCAAAAATACGAGCTCTGTAAAAAGAGTTTATTTACCCATAATGACAAAATGATTTAAAATAATGTGTTCATCCTGCATTGACCAAGAGCCATTAAAGCATTTTCACACGTATTTCCACATTAAAATGATGAAGGAAGCATAATAATTATGGGAAACAGTACAACTGCTAAAAGACAAACTCTCCCACCATCTCTAGACCTTCACCTCCCTCTCTCTTCACGAGGAGTCAGGAATGTGAGAGGAACCTGCAGCTTTATCTAGATTTCACTCCCATTTGTCTCTGTGAAGCCGCTGCTGCTCCTTCATCAGGTTTCATTCATTTGGCTCCTTCTTTGTTGATGTTAACGTGGGCTAGGTCTTTATTTTCAGCAGTTGCTCTGCTGGTTCAGCTGCACAGATAACAGGGGGCGTAGTCTGCGCTGCAGAAAGAATGATGGTTGGGTAATTAATCTTTATTTCTCTGCTTTACAGCTTCTTCAACACCAGGGAGTAGCTCTGGAGTTCGAGCCTCTGGTCCATTACCAACAGATTTGTAGAACAAATAGTTTAGAGTAGGGTCCTCCCTCACAAATTATACACTCTCTGATTTTATATACATGCATGCTGTGTGACTGGCTCCAGTAAGTTATGTCTTCATCTACAAACTTTCATCAACCTGCAAGCTCATGACCTGTATCTGTGCTGTTAGACGTATGTGCTTATTTCTGTCAACATGAATGAAAGTGCAGTTCACCAAATATCTGACCAGATACATTAGTTTTAAAGCAACTCTGACTTGTTTTTGAGACCTTTAACCTGGAAAATCTATGACCACAAAAGTTCAAGGTCAAGAAAACTTTATATAGTCTTCAGTCAACAGACACATTATTAGGTCCTCCTGCTACAACAAGGTGCTGGAAACATCCCTCAGAGATGTTAGTCCATACCTGCATGATAGCATCACACAGCTGCTGCACATCCATGATGACCACACATCCTGAAGGTCCTCCATTGTACTGAGATCTGGTGACTGTGGAGGCCACTGGAGTTCAGTAAACCCATTTTCATGTTCAAAAAAACAGTTTGAGATGATCTGAGCTTTGTGACATGGAGCTGCTGGAAGTTTCCATCAGAGGAAGGGTCCACTGTGGTCTTAAAAGGATGGACATGATCAACACCACACCATTATGCCTCTGGCTTGAACCCACAAAGCAGGATGGATCCATGATTGCATGGTGTTTACGCCAAATCTTGACTCTACCATCTGAATGTGGAGCAGAAATCCAGACTCATCAGACCAGGAGACATTTTAACACTTTCGTTTGTCCAGTTTTGGTGAGCCTGTGTGAATTCTAGCCTCAGTTTCATGTCCTCACCTGACAAGAGTGGCACCTAGTGTGGTCTTCCTCTTCTGCAGCCCATCTTCTTCAAAATTTTCATGCTGTGCATTCAGAGTTGATCTTCTTTATACCTTCATACCCTGTACCTTGACTGTACAGATGGCTATTAGAACTGTCATCTCGAACCACTCTGGCCATCCTTCTCTGACCCATGGTATCAGCAAGGCCTTTTTTGTCTGCCTCTCACTGGTTATTTTCTCTTTTTCTGACCATTCTCTGTAAACCCTGGAGATGATTGAACTTAAATCCCAGTATATCAGCAGTTTCTGAAACACTCAGACCAGCACCAACAACAACTTCACATTCAAAGTTTCTTAAATCTGCTTTCTTCTTTACTCTGATGCTCAGTTTGAACTTCAGCAGGTCACTTGGCTGTCTCCTAACCCTGAGATGGGCAGATGAGCTTCATGTTTTAACAAGCAGTTAAAAGGGTGCACCTATTTAAGTGGTTGCTGAGAATATTTATGATGGAAAATCATACATATGCTGGTTCTCCCTCATTTTAAAAAAAGTCCAGTCCACAGTCATCAGGTTTACAAACATTTCTGTTTTTTTAAGCTCATAGAAAGAACTGAAACAGGATGTCAGAAAAGTTTATCAGTGTTTATAACATATAAAAATACACTCATTATTCCTGAAATGACTTTATCTCAAGGTTGTCCAACTAGGACAGTCTTGTGTTTTGGTTTATAGCACAGCATCCATGTTAACAGGACTGATGGACTCACATTGTCATCCCATGGAGGTCAAACCAGCACACAGTGTAAAGTTTTAAGCCCAAAACCCACCTCAGAGAAGCTTCACCCTGACAGCATGTTTTCACTGTCCTGTCAGTGACCTTAATGCTGCTGTGAGCATATTAGAGGCCAAAGAAGAAGAAATGTTATAAGAAATAATGTTCAGAAAGGCTGAAGGGTTAGCTTGAACAGATTATTGATTATCTTATATTCAACCACAGGCAGTCATTTGTGGATTATCAGGTATTTTACTTCAAGTTTTATTTGAATACTTTAGATGGTACTACTGGGTTTATTAGGTGTATATTTAATCAGAGACAATGAGGAGAAATGGTATGAACCACATCAGCTCATTAACTAACTTAACTTATTATAACTTTAAAATCAGTCCTACTTATGACCTCACAAAACCAAATCAAAGCTATTCTCCAGCAACAAAATGATCAGATTATATGCAAAATCTTTAACTAAAATAAAACATGATGAACCGTGAACCAACAATGTTTAAAAGTTTTGCTCTTTCTGTGTCTTTCAGTCGATTGGAGAGTAAAGTTAAGATGTTGGAGTCTCTGCAGAAAGGAGAGCTAGAAAATATGAAGCAGGAGAAGAACAGACTGCAGGTAAACTCATTGTCACTTGGATTTGTTGGTCTTCATTAAAAGATGTCAAAACATATACAATTAATTAAATTAATTTTGGGACAAGTACCTGATCTTAGAAAGACACCGAACCTTTAAACTCTACTTATGTGACAGTTTAAGTCCAGTCAGTCTGGTGTCAGCTGACTAAGAAAAGAAAATCAGTCTGTGGACTTTAAGGGTTAAAGGTTAGGTGATCTGGGGTCAACTAAGGTACCTGTTAAAAACATATGAGCAGCAGGAGGTGTCTGTCAACCTTGACCCCTTAGAGAGACCAGAAGGACTGCAGGTGGTAAAAAAGGGCTGTACAGCAAATTTCACCCCATAATTTACTTGAGTCTGAGAAAAGTCAAAGGAAACATGTCTGAGTAAATTTAAGCTAACAGAAAAAAATATCCCACAGAAATTTGCCAATTTTGAGCTCAAAAGTCAAATATTTACCTCTGTGACATTTCACCTCTTCTGTGAAAGTCGTGGAGATGTAATGATGTGAACAAGTTGACCCCCTCTTTGCATCAGAGGTCATAACAAGAAGTATTAGAGAGAGGGAGGCATGAGGGCTCAGAGGGACACAGGAGTGCTGAGAGTGAGCGTCTCGTCCAAGCCGTGTTGCAGCGTGAATCGACACAGACGTTGGGCCTCACATTATTGATGTGAATGTGAATGTGAAGTGTAAATATAATGGAGGGCTTTTGCGTAAAGGCACTGTGAGCTGAGCTACCGTCTGACTCTAAAGGGTCAAACAGGCAATTTTGGGAAAAATATGATTAAACAGAATAAGATATACCCTATTAAAAACAGATTCTGGCCTGTAGGACTTATTCTATTCTTTCACAGCTAAACTGTCCCATTTTGGCCTTACTGTAATATCACCACTGTAATGTAATTCTGATGTCTCCATCCTGCGGCTTAGCCGATTACTGACTGTCTCCTGTTCCACTGTGGCTTGGTCTGCTGTAGGCTTTAACACATCTGGTTCCAGATCAGGTAGCTGCCATGGGTGATAGTCCTTCACAGCTGAGTGTAGACTCTCCTCAGCCGCTTCACCCCACCTTTAAATAAAGTGTCTCACTAACAGAGAAAATAAAGCACAAAGATTATTTCAAAGTTTGACTATTTTTATTCAAATCATCCTCTCTGCATATCCATGTAGCCAGGCATCTGTGCTGGTCTCCACTGTGTCTGATAAAACTGTTTAGACAAGTCCCTACAACCTGCTTCAAAACAACCAAGACACTCTGACAATTTATAGCATTTGGGGTATAAAATCTTTGAGTTCATAAGTGATAACAAAATATGCTACACAGTTGTTTTAATTCTGATGTACTGACTTCAATTTAACAAAATCTCTCCGTCTCAGTCTGTGGTCAGGACGCAGATGGCAGCCATCGAGTCGTTAGAAAGACAGCTTCGAGTCGCCAGCAGCAACAACTCAGCTCTGCAGAGACAGCAGGCTCAACTCATGGAGTCTGTGCACACACTCATTAACATGGTGGCTACTACAGGTACAAACACACTTCCATGGGTATATGACAGGTTTGGACATAATTTAAGCATCCGATCTGAAAAAATAATGAATTTTGTTGCTGACAGATTAATTTTTATAGAGAAAATTCATTATTCTCGTATACAAAACAGTTCCCAGCATTCCAAGTTAAATTTTTTGATGCTTCAGGAGCAGAGAGGTGCAGGGATGAAGTATTTTTGATGGTCAGCCCTCAAGTTAGCATTGTGACTGGAATATTGCTGATGGTGAGATCTGTGTCAAACAACGAAGCTCAGACGTGTCATGATAATCTTCACCAACACATTCATCTTTCACAGTTTTTGAAGCCTAATGAGCAAGAGTGAAAAGCTATAATCAAGCTACTATGGACCTACAACACGGTGGTTCGACTTAGAAGCAGCTCCGACACTACCAACAGCCTGTTACCTCATCTCCTCTTATTTTAATGACCTGAACCTGATGCCAGTGGCTGTGGTTGTTGTGCATCTGGGTCCCTGGCCATTTTTGCAGTCCTTGATTGGAGTTTGTTAGACACCATCCTTTTTAAAAATGCAATAATGTTTCAATATTCAAAAGCAGGACAATGTCAAACACATGTTATGTTCCAAAATGAAGCATCAGAATTTTGTTTTTGTGTGTTTATCACAGATCTTAGGTCAGGCATTTATCCCAAAAACTATTCTAAAGTGACATTGACTTTGGGACGTGGGGAAGTGCTAAAGTGCTAACAGACATGGGTTCTGGTTTGGTGAAGTGGTAAGCAACCAAGACTGATTCCCAGAAGATTCTGCTGACACGGGTTTGAACCCAGCCGGAGGTCCATCTGCAGAATGTCCTCCCCTGCTCTCTCCAACCCCCCTTTTCTTTCTGTCTTTCCACTGTCTCTCTCTCTCTATCATTAAGGGCATGAAAAGCCCAAAAATATACTTAAACAAAAAAAAAAAAATGCCAACAAACTTTGGCCTTTCATTCCTGCACCACTCCAACCTGACTCACCAGTTAGACCATTCAACATATTTCACTAGTCCATCTTGGAAAGAGCTCACAGAGAGTGTTCGGGGAGGGAAGAACCTTTCAGAAGCGTATCGGTCAGGTGATTGGATGATTGTTCCGTCAATCACGTTCGTTATGGGCCAATCAGATAATGTAGTAGACGGGCGCTACTGTGTTACAAAAAGTGACCCACTTTGTAAAGCAAACTCTCATCATAACATGTCAGAAGTGGAGTGAAAATATCCTCACTACAGAGGAGATTGTAGTGTTGGTGTTTGTTTTCATTTAATAAAGAAATGTGGTCAAAATCTGATAAAACTGCCAGTAAAGCTGTTAGAATCTATGCTAATATCTGTCGAAGCAGTCACTTCCTGCTGTCATCTGGATCATAGCTCCACCTCTTGCTGCTCTAAAGGCCTCTGATTGGGTCATCTCACTTTGGGCCGCTCACAGCCATGGTAGACTGGAGCTTAGCAAGATGGATCAGCCTGATTACAGACACTGAATCAGGCTGATCCAGCTGCTGAGCAAGGTTAGCGCCACTCTGTTGGGTTTCACAAGAGGGATTTTATCATCTCTAGTTGCCACCAAGTGGCCTTGGATGTCACTTTAGTCAGCATATGTAAGGTACCACAATGTAAAATAAAGTAAGACACTCATGGTGCAGGCGCTGATTTTCCACTAGTTTATCTGTGTAAAGCTGCATTCACATCAAATGTGACTTTGCTGACCTCAGTGACCAGTCTCCATGTAAAGTCAATGTACAGCTGCGATGGGGCGGGGCTATCCCTCCCGCGACGCGATGGCTAAAGTTGAAAAAGCTGAACTGTTCAGGTGATATCGCATTTGGCTGTGCAGCAACAGCCAATCAGCGTTGTGTGGGTATGTGACGGTACCCATGACAGACAGTTTTTATTCCAGGTCACAGAGTAACAATCCATGTCCGTGTGGGAAACATTAGTTAGTGAGGATATTAGTTCCGCCCAGACAGACCACAGAGACAATGCTGCTGCAGGGCCATCAGCTGCAGTGTTTGTGGTTGGTAGGTGAGTGAAAAGGATACAGTTGGAATAATGTCAGCTAATACATCCTATTACATGATATGATACGATCGGGGTGAAACTCGAGTAGACGTGACATCACTGAGCGATGGTGACAGGCGACTGTGACCAAAATGAGGTATTTATGGACATGCGACGCGACTTCAGTCGGCGAAGCAATTATGGTCGCAAAGTCGAGTTCAGTGTGAACGCAGCTTAAGAAGGATTAGACACTGTCCAATACTTGGCACCTTGTTAAACCTTTGAGCCATTTAATCCTGTACTACCCCCCCCCCCCCACCCCACCCCACCCACAACACACACACACACGCAAAGTTGGTGTTAGCATCTATGAGCATTTACAGTCTAAACAAGATGACTTTACTTTGGGCAGGTGTGCTAACATAACGAATATCCCTCTGTTTAGGGTTACCTCCTGGGGGCCAAATGTGGAAGGACTGTGCAGATGCTTACAAAGCTGGCTACTCCGTCAGTGGGTTGTATCAGATCTACATCAGCAACAGGACTGAGCCTGTGCAGGTAAAGCCAATGACTGGACTACAGAAGTCTTCACCAGCCTGAGCATATTTCCACTTAGCCACCCTCCCACTTCCTGACACAGTTGGAGCCTAAAATCTCTGACATATTCTAAACTATCTGGATGCTTGTGTTTAATGCTATGTTATTAAGCTTTAATATTCCTGTAGTGAAGAACACCACACCAAACTTAAGGTTTCAAATGGGCTTCCCTGAGCTAATGGTGGCATATTTCACTTCATCATCCGTACCAGACCTGCAGCAGATATCAATCTGAACATGACAAGCCAGTTTTAAATCAACTTGATAAAGATTACCCACAATGCACTGTAACTGTAGTCCCTTGTTTATTCTCCTCTTGTAGGTTTTCTGTGACATGGAGACAAGTGGTGGTGGCTGGACTGTCTTTCAGAGGAGATTCAATGGCAGTGTTGACTTCCAAAGAAGCTGGAAGGAGTACAAAATGGTGAGTTTTTCAGATCAAAATCAGCCACAATATCAAACACAGACGGACAGATTTAAGCTAACTCTGCTCATGCTCCTCCTGCAGGGTTTTGGGGACGTGTTGGGGGAGCACTGGCTGGGTAATGAAGCCTTGTACCTGTTGAGCACTCGGGGTCAGTACTCTCTGAGGGTGGAGATGAGGGACTGGGAGGGAAATCCCGCCCACTCTCAGTATGACCGTTTTACGCTGACCAGTGAGCAACAGCAGTATAGGTAAAAAATCTCAGTCTCAGTCTTTAAACCCTTTTATTTATTGTATATATTGTTATTCAGTGTCTCTACTGCTTTTATAAGGCCAGAATTTTCTTTCTGACATCAGAAACAAGTGACTAAAACAAAATATCTACCAGTTTTAGGCCTGATGGTCAAGAATATACACTGCCTGGCCAAAAAAAAAGTCGCCACCACAAAAAAAGGTCACACATTCTAATATTTCATTGGACCGCCTTTAGCTTTTATTACAGCACGCATTCTTTGTGGCATTGTTTCAGTAAGCTTCTGCAATGTCACAAGATTTATTTCCATCCAGTGTTGCATTAATTTTTTTCATCAAGATCTTGTATTGATGATGGGAGAGTCTGACCACTGCACAAAGCCTTCTCCAGCACATCCCAAAGATTCTCAATGGGGTTCAGGTCTGGACTCTGTGGCCGCCAATCCATGTGTGAAAATGTCTCATGCTCCCTGAACCACTCTTTCACAATTTGAGCCCCATGAATCCTGGCATTGTCATCTTGGAATATGCCTGGGTCATTAGTGAAGAAAAAATCCATTGATGGAATAACCTGGTCATTCAGTATATTCAGGTAGTCAGCTGACCTCATTCTTTGGGCCATAATGTTGCTGAACCTAGACCTGACCAACTGCAGCAGCCCCAGATCATAGCACTGCCCCCGCAGGCTTGTACAGTAGGCACTAGGCATGATGGGTGCATCACTTCACCTGCCTCTCTTCTTACCCTGATGTGCCCATCACTCTGGAACAGGGTAAATCTGGACTCATTAGACCACATGACCTTCCTCCAGGACAGTTCTTAATCCAATTTTAGTAGTTTCTGCAATCTCCTTAGATGTTTTCTCTGCTTGATGCATGCCAATGATTTGACCCTTCTTAAACAGACTAACATCTTTTCCATGAACACCGGTTGTGTCTTTTGACATGGTTGTTTAAGAAATGAGAAGCTACTCATTGCATCAGCTGGGGTTTAATAACTTGTTGCCAGCTGAAAGACAATCGCCCATGCGGTAATTATCCAATAGGAGGCTCGTACCTATTTGCTTAGTTAAATCCAGGTGGTGACTTTTTTTTTGGCCAGGCAGTGTATCTGTAAAACAAGGCCTCAGGGTCGATACACCCCTGATGTATTTATTTTTTATTTTTTTTCTAAGGTTATATCTGAGAGGTTACAGTGGTACAGCAGGGCGACAGAGCAGCCTGGCCACACACGGGGTCAGCTTCAGCACCCGAGACCAGGACAACGACAACTGTGACCACTGCAAGTGTGCCCTCATGCTAACAGGAGGTATCGTGCTTCTCCCTTCTTCTCCTCTTCCTCCCTCTTCTCTCCTAACCCCCAATTTCCACATTGTCCACCTGCATAACATCTTTTTGTCCGTTGGTTTCCATATCTTCTGCTCCTAAATGCATCTCCAGTGTGTGCCAGCAGTGAAGCTCAGCAAAGGTTCACTGGAGATACAGGTTCAGTTTACTTTGTTTATACCCATGGGTAAACTTGTTTTGCAGCCAGAGAGATATAGACATCCATCATAACACTCAAATAACAAAATGTCATCAATTTGGATTAAAAAAAAAACTATAAATACAATTAAAGACTAGAAAGCACTCTGAGAGCGCAAACCTCTGCCAAGGTAGCTCTCACATGTTGCTGTTACATCTAGAAGCAATAGTTCATGATAAAGTTACCATCATAATATGATTCATGACCCTGGAAACCCACACCTAGCACTCAGAGTCATGTTGATATCATTATTAGTTAGACAGATATTGAGCAAAAAAGACAATCATTTTCTGGATCACTACCAAAATCTGATCATTTTTAAGTTGGGCCATTATCAACATCTCCTGAATGAACAAACAAACAGACATTCGCTGGCAAGAACATCACCTCCTTGGCAGAGGTAATAAAGCTTCCATCAATCTGGGCAAAAGAAAAAGAGATATATATCAACTCCGAAAATCATTTTTTTTAAAAATCAAGTTGACAGCTCCATGAATAAAGCCAGGGTAAAAACAAATTAAGACTTTAATAAATAGATAAACAAATATGTGTGCAAATATTGCCACAGCTTGTTGAGCTCAGTTACAGCAGCTGGAATGAAGCTGTTTTTGTATCATTATGTTCGGCACCTTGGGACTAAATACTGCCGTCCAGAGGAGAGAAACTAAAAATGTCAGAGCAGAGGGTGGGAGTCTTCATTTAAAACACAGTGAGCTGCCCGCTGCAGCTGTGTACTGAACAGGGCAGCTGTGATTAGATGACTCGACCCTTTAACAATCACAGTCAAGGAATTTCTGTCTCTAAATGACACGTGAATGAACCAGGACACCAGAGAGAAATAAATGATAAGCAGAGAGTTTATTTTCAGGGAGGACCTGGGTCAGTCTCTATCCAGCAGGTTGACCGGTTGAGTTTCAACCAACAAACCACTGATTGATTGATTGATTGATCGATTGATTGATTGGTCTCTGGTTGACCCCAAATGGGAAAACAATTTGGGGGAGGAAATAATCTTGATGCAGACAGCAAGAGAAGGGCAGGCTAAATGAGCTGTTGTTTACATGTTTCTTGTGAATTGGTAGTTTCCTCTTGCTCTTGTGATCACATCGGTGGCACAGTCTGATTGGTTGGTGAACGGAAGGTTGCAGGTTCGAGCCCAGCTACATCTGTCATATGGTGATGTGTCCTTGGGCAAGACACTTAACCTCAAGTTGATCCCACTGCTGCGTCAGTGGCGTGTAAGCGGGCAGTAAAGTGCGTGAATGTGTTAGCAAATACTGATGGACAACTAACACAGAAACTCCAACCATCAGTGAGTGAAAGTGTGTGAATGTGTAGATGTGACCTGCCGTGTGAAGCTGCTTTGAGTCGTCAAAGAGACTAGAAAGGCGCTGTACAAGCTCAAGTCCATTCATCATTTACATGTTTGCAGCTGAGGGGGCCACAATCCTCTACACAGCGCTTTGAATATGGGAACAGGAAACCACACACAAACTGTGTGGGCCTAACTTGCTTCTTCACACATTGTCCCTCAAAGCATGAAGTTTCTCTGCAGTTTACATGTCAGACAACTGAAGGAGGAAGCAGGTCAATATCAGGATAAAGTCTGGGTGAAAAACCCTGATGCTTGCATTCACACATGGCTAGAGTTTGAGCACATTTCACACATGCAATCCTGATTTTTTCCAAAAATCTTCTGGGTAATTCAGCCTAATAAGTTACTGGCCACGGTTACATGATGTTTTTTCATTCGGAATTAGGTATTCAGAATTAAATAATTTGGAATTAAAGTATTCTCCTTCGTGTTTACATGGAAATAGTAATTCCAAATTGAAGTTTACATGGAAAACACGTTTTTTTTTCGCCTTTATTCAATTCTGCCTTTATTCAAAAACTCATCCAAATGGGATGCTACAACTTTAAAAAGGTCTTTAATTCGGATTTAAAATCAGAATAAACCAGCCACCTACTTTGGAATTAAGTTTAATTCGGAATGGTCATTTTCATTCAAAAATTAGGTGTTTACAAGGTCATTTTTAATCGTTTTAAAGAGGATTTAAGTTTTATTCTGAATTAAAGGGGAATTAAAGCTCTCATGTAAACGTAGCCACTTACACTTGGCCCTCACAGCAGCAGTTTGCTTGTCAGTCAGTGGAGGGGTGGAGGAGGGGGAGACACAACAAGAGCAGCCTGGTACTTCCAGGGTAAGGTCTGGGGGTCTTTTTCCTAGTATGTGCACCCTGTTGGCACATTTCATTGCTCCATTATTGAGGTCAAATATATGATACAATCACACTAAAACTGGAATAAAGCAGTTTCTCATTTGCTGAGCAGAAAATAAGAAAACCTTTCCAATGATTATCTAACTTTAATAATCGGATTGAACCATAAAATACTACATCGCTGCGATAAATCACACCAAATGAGAAAATGTGATCATTAAGTAATTTTACAAATTACAATACACTCTGCCTTCAGCAGCCACCTATCGATGTAAGAGCCAGAACAAACATCTCTTTAGCACTCATTAGTCTCCCCTTGATGGGCTGCAACCCATGATTGACTTAATGATTCTGGCAAAGCCTCAAAACACTCAAATTAAAATACCCCAGAGGTCACAGTTTGGCCGGGAATCACTTTGAACATTGAATATGACGGAGACAGGAAAGCAAAAGAAACAATGAGAAAATATCAAGACAAAGAGTGAGAGACAGCAGAGGGGCAGTTTTCTGTCTCGCCCCTCTTCATCTAATCCTTTTCCCTCTCTTTCTGTCTTCATCAGGTTGGTGGTTTGATGCTTGTGGTTTCTCTAACTTAAATGGTATCTACTACACCATCGGTCACAATATTAGGAAGCTGAATGGCATCAAGTGGCACCACTTTCGAGGCCCCAGCTACTCTCTGCAGTCCACCTCCATGATGATTCGACCCTACGACTTCTAACAACATCCCGCTGCTCTAATGACAGAGAACCTTTGAGCCAGAAGACCAATGAGCATAATCATGGTATTACCATGTGTCTTGGGCCTACAAGTATGATGGTCCTTCAAAAACTGCCCAAGGTCAGTCCTGTACTACTATAGAACAAAACCACAGAGCTGAGGAACATCTGCTACCATGAAGGCATGTCTCTTCGCCCAAACATCCCAGTATCATTGGTTTTATGATGGTATGGTCCTTTGTCTTAGAGCATGGTTATGGAGTGACGCAATGCCTAAGGACAATCTAATATTGCGATAACACTACCATCCTCCTGAGGAACATATGGTATAATGAAGGTATGACACGATGCCTTGGACATATCCTGGGCCATACTATACCTTTCTCTGCACAGTCTGGTCTCAGATGGTTTAACATCATGGCTCATGGCTGTCCTATGCTGTGTTGAAGTTGTTCATCTCACGCCTCACAACAGTCCAGTAGGTTCAACCCTCAACACAAAAGTGGGATCTGCTTTCATATCCAGTCCTCTAACCTCAGATGCCAGATTAAAGTTTGCGTAACTCTCTATCTTCTGGTTAATAAAAGATGGCAGTGTGATCATCTACTACAGGACTATCCAGTGTGATCATGGGACTTAGCTTTAGGAGAGTCCAGTATTTTTAGGGTGCTACTATTTGCCCAAGGACAACCCTGTATCCATATGGTACCAGTCCAGTGTTGTCCAGTATCATGAGGGTACAACTGTCAACCAACGTGATGGAGTGACCCCTCTGCACAAAACCACCAAGCATCGGGACTTCCTTCCCTGTGAACATCCAGAGTAATAATGACACAAACCTGCTGCACTAGGATCAGGTATGACCCTAAGACTTGGCATGATACTAGAATTTAAGACTGTCCAGTGTCCAGTCCTGAGGGAAGGACCTTAGGCCTTAAGATGTCTCAATATCATTGTGACAGGACTCTTGGTTTTTGTGGTGGGGGACCATCTTTACCGACTGAAAATATTTAAATAATCATTTCATACGGAATGGTTAAACTAACATGACACTTTGTGATGTTAACTCTTTTATCCTGCAGATTATTGTTGCAACAGCCTCTGTAAACAGTTTGTATACGACTTTTCACCATGATAAAATGCACTTTATGGGAAATCAAAACTGAGATATTTCTTTCATTAAGCACATTTAAGGTAGACGTGTATATTTTTATTTACCGCATATGTGTAGCACACTTCTCTCTACTTGTTTATGTTTTTTGTATTTTGAGCCATAAAACGTGGCAATAAATATGTGTTCTTATAGATTTTTCACAGCTGTGACGTGTTTCCTTTATTCCTTTCTCATCTGTGTATTGGTAAAATAAAAGAATACAAACCAGGGGCAAAATAACCAGCTGATGTTTTACTGATAGACTGAAGACAGACAATGTCAGATTTATCAGTTTTGTTCCTGTAGTTTGTGGTGATCCACAAAAGAAGAGACGCAGCACACCACAAACCAACTGATTCATTTACCAAGAAGGCAGCACCTCTGCTCACACAGCTCGTGATCACACAAGACTTCAATGTAAACAAACATCAGGAGGCTAAATGCAGCTAGCGGTTAGCCCCAATCACATCCTTGATGGCTGTGATTGCCCTCCAGCTCCTCTTCTCAACAGTTTGTTATATATAGTTTACAGGTTACACTGTATTTTTTTAGACAAATCAACAAGTTGGACCTCCATTTTGTCATCTATATAACTTTATGCTTTGTCTTGTTGCCATGGCTACGTTTGCTTCCTGCTTCAGCAAGCCTGCTCCCTAATTAGCTTTGCTCTGGTCCATGTGACAAAACACAGAGGACGTCCTGTCCTCCATGATTTCAAGTTCAGGCATCTCCGATCCTCTTCCAAGAGGATAAGATGACCTTTAACACTCCTCACATCACAGGATAATCAGGTAAGAAAAATGACTGGATAGACTAGAGAGGGAGCAAAGTGCTCTGCAGTATGATTCGCCAGCGTTCCCTCTATGTGGAAATTGGGGGTTTCAATTCCAACAAAAATTACTCTGACCTAGAAAAAAAGGTTGATAGACAAGAAGTTATGAATATACTCAATGTAACCAAAATGTATAAACATAAAAATAATAAATACATTTATTTAATCTAATACTTCATATCGTACAAGTTTGTATGTTTTTGTTTGCATGTGAAATTTTACACTTTAGATCAACCTGTTTCCTCTCAAATCTGCAAATTAAGTTAGTTTAGCATTGGTTTAGTCAGACAAGCTTAATTCACCAAACAAACTTTTGCATCTTTTTAGCTGAAAGTGCATAAAGACAACAAGGCAAAAGAGGGTAACAGGATTCTGGGTGAAGGTGAAAAAATACAAGCCTCAAACAATCATTCAGCCATTGTTTTTGTTTTCTTTCCATTTATATACAAAATGATGGTTAACTGAAATGATGCGTGTGCAGAAAACGTGCATATTGCTGTCATCTGGAGAAATCTTTGTGCGTCTCTGTGTGGCACATTCATGCTCTCTGAGGTCAGATCAGTGTTACTGTGCCTCCCTCTCATGGTGCAGAAATGGACCTGCAGCTCTTCAGCAGCACAGAACCACCGCTGCTCTGGTGGTTCACCTTTCACACAGAAACCCTCTGATACTGCAGTGAAGGTCAGGCAAAGCTGATCAGATTACTAAAAGAACAGCTGTTTTCTTTTACCATTCCTTCATGCTAAAGATCTTGTAAAGCAAATATAAATATATGAAGAAAAATATTTTTCATGTTCTGGATTAAGATGTTTTTTCTTTCATTATTATACTGAGTTTTTTATTTCCAACATTATGGGGTTAAAAAGCAGAAGAAAAGCACTTCATGAAAACTTTAACTTCATTAACATATTAGAAGTTAATACTTTAGTCTTCATCTACAAAGCGTTATTAATTGTTTTCCTTTTTTGCTCATGAACAATATCACTGTGCTTTGTTGATGCTTTTTTACTAAATATATATATTTTTAGCTAAAACCTATGACCCAGTACATTTTAATTTTGGTCAAATTTAGTTTTTGTTTCTTTTCATATGTACATTGTTTTTTGGCATTTACTCAGGATTTACTGATGTTCAAGAAAGGACTAATCGTACTTTCTGTTGCAATTTTAAAAAAGTAATTATAATATTCAAAGGTTTAGGAATTACTCATAATGTTTGCAGGTAAATTAGCCCTGTTTCCATTCAAGACCACAGGTGAAACTTCTTTGTGTTTTAAAACCAGTGAGTTGTGAGTAAATTATTTTTCCCTCACCTTTTCAATTTGTGTAGATCTGAAAAATGATCAGATCTGTGATTTAAATCTGTTCAAATCCAAACCCGACCTTTTGTGATGATCTGTTTTACCATATATGTGCTCCATGTATTAAGTTAGAGTTATGTTATTATTTGTTGTTAATTATATAAAATTAAAACAAATGTCGAAACATTGATTAAGCTGTATACTGCGATCCACCATCATTATAAGGATCCTCCACATTCAAATATTATATATCAAAATTCCCTGAAAATAGCCTTTCACTGAAAATGTGGAAAACATGAACAAAGAGGTTTGCTTGTGTTTCCAACATGCAAAGTGAGAATAAATGTGAAATACAGACGTGTGCCATGTTGGGAGTAAAGTTGGGGAACAGACTCGCTGTGATGGTGCAATTATGATATTTAATGTTGGGCTTCAACAAAACCTTGAAATATCAAATAATGGCATCTTAAGATAAGAATGAATGAAACGTCAGACATTTTTGATCATAATTGAAAGAGTGTAGGTTTTCCGATGTACCCCTTGGGTTGGATATGATGGAAAATAAGCTGAAGCCTATACTTTATTTTTAATACTGACAGACACATTTTGTGAGATTAATATGTGTGATGTTTGCTTTTGTTAAGATGTTCATCCATTCATTACCAAAACCTGGAGGACTGACCTCCATTTAAACCAGATTTGGTATTGTGAAGGGGTAGTTCAGAATTTTGAAGAGGGGTTGTATAAACAAATAAACAAACAAACAAAAACAACTCACAAACATGCAGAGTGAATCAGTGTTTAACAAATGATCAATATTGTTTTCCATCAGTGCAGCTTTTATGTTTCAGGACCGCTGTTGCCTAACCCAGGGTTTAATATGTTTAAAATGACATTAATGCTTACTGTTGAGCCGACTGATCTCACGAAAGCATGTTGTCTTCTGTCTTGACTCAAAATGATACTACACTATTATGATGCAATGGCTTTTGTGAGACTTCAACAAGTTCTAAATAGTTAAAAGATATAAAGTAACCCAAAATGTGCACAGGAAATTTTTTTTTTTCATGTTGTTTCAAACATTTCAATAGGGTCCAAGCAGAGATTCACACTTAGAAATCTGTATCCCAGGGGTCACCAACCTTTTTCAGCCTGGGGCTACTGGAAATAGGAGGAATATTAAAAGAGGGCTACTTTTTGGATTTGGAGTTTTTGAGTAATATAAATTTCATCATTTATCTTAAAAAAAATGAATATGCTTTTGATAGGCTACTTCTGACACTGCATGTTTACTTTTTACATGCAATGTTGTGAGACAGCATTCTTAAATTTATCTTTAATAATTTAGGTATCTCATAAATCTATCTCATACATACAACATTCACACTTTTTTGATTTATTTTTTTCAACAAAAGGCTCTGTAAGAGCTCTGGCTGTCAAGAGTGCTCATAGAGATGTGACATCAGCATAAACTTTGACCCCACTCAGGTCAATGTTAAGAGCAAATAGACAATGTTAAAATTTAATGCACATGCTACAATACTTGTTTTTTTTTTTTTTATGTAAGCGTGATTTATTTGCAAAACATAAAATTTGAAGTAAAAAATGGTAATTTATTTCGAGCTCTATGGTGGTGATGGAGATGCTTCTTTAGAATGTTCCGATGGGCACCTCAAAGCATCCTGTGGGCTACCGGGTGCTCCCGGGCACCCTGTTGGCTACCCCTGCTGTATCCAAAATTACCAAACCTTCTGCCCCAAATGATCCAACATGTTTAGGTTTAGGTCTTTATTTCATTCTGTAAGTATATAAAACATTTAATACAAACAGATAAAAATCTCAAACGTGAATGAAAAGGAGCAGAATGAAGAAAAATCTTGTAGAGTCTGCCCCTTTCTCACAAGATATTAACTAACTGAACACATAATACAAATAAACAAGAGCTTCAGGCCAGCATGCCTTTTTACAATTCATTATTTCTTATTATCAAAAACAACCAACAAAACAAACAAACATAAAGGTCCACATGTTGATTCACATTTTTCCACAAAACAAACAAAGCAAGACTTAGATTAACATATTTCCCTGTATTTTCTCAACATACTGGCTTTGATAGTTTTTTTGAAGATCAAATTTGATCAAGTTTCTTTAGTTTCTTTGCTCAGATGGTTCCATAAACTGATTCCTCTCACTGTAACACAGCGCTCCTTCAGTTTAGTTCTGAGTCTTGTTTTTTTTAACATTTCAAATCCTTTTAAATTAGAACAACTTTCTCTTTTTTCAAATCGGTTCTGGATGTTGATTAGTAAAATTTTCTTATGAGCTTTATACATAATCTGCAACACACTGAGATCTACTAACTCAATGAATTTCAACAACTGCAATTTAACAAATGATGGGTTCGAAGGATCTCTGTATTGACTTCTAGCAATAATTCTTATGGCTCTTTTTTGTAAAATGAATACTGGCTGGATGGAAGTTTTACATGCATTTCCCCACACTTCAACACAGTAGGTCAGATATGGAACAATCAAAGAATTATACAAAAGGTACAAAGCTTTATCATCTAAATAATCCTTTACTTTGTGTAACATAGCAATCGTTTTGGCTATTTTCACTTTCATTACATTAATATGTGATTTCCAAGTCAAATTATCATCAACAATAAAACCTAAAATTTTTATTTCATTTACTCTATTAATTTTGATACCTTCTATACTTACTGAAACATCAATTTTTTTGCCTTTGTTACCAAATAGCATGAAGTTTGTTTTTTCAACAATAAGGGATAATTTATTTTCATTTCTTTTCCAACCACCTGCAACACACATTCTAGATTTTCACCGGTATAAAAAAAGGTGGTATCATCAGCAAAAAGAATACATTGTAACAGTTTTGAGACATTAACAATATCATTTATATACAAAATAAACAGTTTTGGTCCCAGAACTGACCCCTGGGCACCCCACATGTTAAGTTGCATATTTCAGATTTTACATTACTGACATTTTTTAATACAATAAAATAATAATAATTAAAAATAATAATAATGATACAAACTTTATTTTTTCACTAAGTAGAGGAAAGACCTCGAAGAATTCAGAAATGCTTCACATGCTGGACAATGTCTTTTAATAAACTATATGATCACAATGCAAATTGACAAAGACTGGCCCAGTTAATTTGTATTCAGCCAATGAAACAAGTATCATAAAATAAAATTAGTTGTTCGCTTTTGTTCCAACCAGTTAGTGTATGTTTATTTTGATTCTTTATTTATTTATTTTGTACATAATTAAAATTTAAACTAAAGTGTTTAGTGTTGTTCGTCCTCCTTGACCTCACCTGCCCTGACTTCGCTTTTCTCGGGTCGTCTTAATTTTGTCCCTCTGAGGCTCCGGTCGCGTCATTTCCGGCAGAGCAGCGCAGTTCAGACGTCAGCGGTTCCAGTGAAGGTCGTGAGTAACCTGTAAGTATTCCTCTACAATAGTACTTTATGAAAACGTTTTACAGATCAAAATGAACGTGTAATGCCTTAAGAATAAAAAACGGGCGACCATTTGTGATTTTGTTCATTTTTTCCGTTTTCTTGTCTGGTTTCCGTAGTTAGCAGTTAGCTTTATCGAGCTAGCTGCTGCTAACGTGCCCTGGTGCTGTTTGATAGCATTAGTTTAGCTCGATGCTAACTACGAGGTTGTTTTCGTTTTAACAGTCAAAGATGCATTATGCTGCATGTAACGGATACACAGAGATTAGATTTGATGAACTCACAGTGATTAAAAGTGCCTTCATTTCTCTTTAGCCTGTCCTCTGCTGTGTTTTTATGACTTTGTACTCCTGTAACCCCGTTGCATGTTCCGCGGTTTGCGTCCAACTGAGTCCCTGGACGAGATCTCTGTGGTCATTCATAAAATGGTGTTTTAGTCACTCATATTTAACCCCACAGAGCTATGACCCTGTCATGCCTCTGATAATTAAAGCTGTGGACATATAGAAAGGGTGACAAGATGGTCTGACCTGACTTGGCAGATCTGTTTAATGGCGACGAAGATCAGCTGTGCTCTGGGCTGTTATCGACACACTTCCTTTTAATATAGATCCGTCCTGACACTGCAGACAGAATCTGAAAGACTAAGTAAAATGCTCCTGGTGTAATGATGGGAGGGGCGATCTTAAGACGACCCGAGAAAAGCGAAAGGTTAAGTATTTATATTTTATTAACCTTTAACTAACCAGGTTTGTCTAATTGAGATCAACAGACCTCTTTTGCAAGGGAGACCTGACCAATAATGGCAGCAACACACAGTTTCATAAACTTTAACAAGAGAAATAGAAGTAGGACACACACACCACATTATTATCATTGCAGTTTCTGATATTAATTTCAGAGAGATCAACAAATTGAGTACGTTTAACTTCCTGTTACTTCCAGTAATTACCACAGATATATTTGGGCCCATTTACATGACAATGAAAACAGCTGAAAACAGTGTTTTCATTGCGTTTGTGCCCTCCGGAGTGCCTGATTCCCTAAACTTTTGAATCCAGGGTTCAGAGTGAAAAGTTTTGAAAATGCTTTTGTTTTTGTCTCAGTATAAACAGGAATCAGTGTTGTCAGGGAAAACGGTGACACACAGTGCATGTGCAGTATGTTGTGTTCCAGTTGGTCTCAGAAGTGGGATATTCTGAGTTGTAAATTAGATACGTCACAGGGAACGCCCCCTTTGGTCGGATGTCCTTCACCTACCCCAACATTACCAGCTCGAAACTGGAACACGTCTAGGGACGAATTTCCCCTTTCCCAGGTCTGATGTTCATGTACCTGCTCTTTCAGATAAAGGTTGCACACGCGTCTAGGAACAGCAACAGCAGCTATGGCCGGCTACCGAGCAACATGTGTGCTGCTAACTGTGTCTGGTTTGTTGTCGCTCCTCCAACAAAATGTGGATTTGCTCAACAAAGCTCTGACCAGTGGAGACGCATTTGTTATATTCACCAAGAACAATGCAAACTTACATTGCCAACTACTGGCCTGGCATGCACTTCACTGCGTTTTGAATCGTTCTCCAGAGGAAAAAACCCTTTCTGTGTCTGGTGACAATGGTCCATGGATGTGTAATTACCTTCAGCTCTAACTTCAGCCCCTTGTCTCAGCTCACCTCCCGTCAGCTTTTGGTGGATGGCTGTTAAACATGAGACCGGTTCTGCTCAAGATCTTTACCTGCTGAACAGAGTTTCTCTGAACAGTGTTACTGTGAGCCAACTATAGGTGCTCTGCATTGATGGCTGGCCCAGTGCTGTTTTCATGGTTAATCCATGTAGGGTTTGGATGTTTATATAAATGTATATTTGTGTTTTATGTTTGTATATATGTGTATCTATAAAATGAAGAGTAAGGCTTCAGCCTGCTTTGTTTTAAAGTGTCTTGAGGTAAAGATTGATTGATTTCTTGACCACAGTTAAACGTTGAGCCTGATCGAAAAAACAATTTGGAAAGAGAGAGAAAAATACCAAAACAAAATGAAAGTGCAAAAAATCTAATTCTACATAGGATGACAGTAAAGGTAGATGATCCTAAAATAAACACATTTGCTTTAAAGGAATGTCTCCTTATCAGCCATATTTTGATATCAAACTCTGATCAATACAAACAATACTGCCCAGTGTCTTGATTATAAGTCATTAGTAAAATTAGCTCAAACACCTGTATGAGTAATTTTCTGATTTTAATAGTAAAAAGCTGCAGGTGAGGCTCCACACCATCTGAAATGTACAAAAATCAGGTCTAAGATTATTTTACAAGACTGTTTCGGCAGCTGTCTGCAGTTTGTAGTAATGAGACAATTTTGAACTTTTTAGTCTCTAAGACATCTATTACTGCTGTGTCATCAAATAAGGATCATTTTTGGGATCATTAGTGTTAGAAATCTATAAAGAATCATGATTTCTCACCCCACACACACACACACATGCGCTTTACTCTAATGTGAGTTTAATGTACCTGCTCGAGGCATCGCTGCTGTCTTCGACACATCTTTCATCTCCTTATGCTTTAAATGCTGACTGTTATGTTTCCAGTCTTGTGATTTTAACTTATTTAAATCTATTTTCATACTTTTTTTTACTAACTCAGGGAGTTCCACTGTAATTTTGTTGTATTGTTGTCTTTGCACACCAATTTAAGGACAATAAGGTGTTTATTGTTATTGTTATGTCCTTGTTTAGATGACTGGTGTAATAATAATCATACAGCAGAGCCCATCTGACAAACTTATAATATAGTAAAGATGCATTAAGCATACTCAAGGTGACCCAAAGAATGTAGTTTAGACAATTTTGAAGATATCAGAGAGGATAAAACTAACTAAACTGGAGGTCCTCCACCATCTGTCATATCTGATAGTAACCATAGTGTTGGAAACTGTCCCATCTCACATTAACATTTATTTTAAATTCCGGATTTGCATCCAGATTCAGATCATCACCAAATCCCATTCCCTTCTTCCTTCTGTCATGACCAACATTCTTGGAAAGTGTCATCAAGATCTGTTGAGAACTTTCATGAGTTATCCTGCTCACAAAACATAAAAAGAAACTCATTCATGTTAACTAGGGTTGGTGCATTACAGTATTTTTAAATTTGCTTTGTTATTAGAAAGTGAAAACAGTATTGATAGCATTTATGGTGCCATGTCAACAAAAGTGAAAGTTTAACTGTAATTTCTTTGTATGATCATTGAAAATTTTAACAACCATTAAATACCAATTGCTCGACAGATGTTTTCAGTGTTACAACATCAAAATGATGCTGTTTATCTGCACAAATTATACAGTTTGTGAGTTTTCTAACTTTGATTTGATGTGACACAATGATGGGACTGTCCGCTGGTTGGCCTCCCTCCACCTGGGGGCGCTTATTTAAAATTTAACAGTCTCAGTTGCCACCAATTCAGATTTAAACCAGTTTTATTCTTAGTTTCATAAGTCGCTCTCAGCACTAATCCCATCTCAGAAAGACACCCAGGATCAAATGTTGAATTAGTGCAGTGTGACACTCCCATCGGTTACTCTGAGGTGGCAGTAGGTTATTTAATTCTGTTTTATTCGACCACACATATTTGTATTTACTTGATCAGACTGTAGTGGCCTTCATACTAACATTGCTGCCCCACAGTGCTGTTTTGTGGACCAGAAAAGACCTGTTCCTTTTTTTCTTACAGTCCGTTGACAGTACAGTTTGTCCAAGAGACAGACATAAAAGAAGGAAAACTCAATTTTGAATTTTCATCTGCCGCCACAAATGAATCCACTGAACAGAAACCCTTTGGCCTTTTGTCGAGGCCAGAGTTATGCCAGACCTGGCATTGCTCTGTCTGCTGGGTTTGCCTTCAGAATGTGTCCCATGCCCGGCCTTTTTTGACAGATTCATTATTATGTTTCTTGCTCATGAACACTGACTTTGATTTTTTTGTTGGTTTCTGCTCTGCAGGTGATCAAACATGTCTCTGCCGAAGCCTGTGATGAGAGGACTGCTGGGAAAGCGTCTGAGGTTTCACCTGCCCGTTGCTTTTACCCTGGCCCTCAGTGCTGCGGTGGCATTCAAGGTGAGAGGAAGAAGTCCGCCACACGGCTACACCTTCACTGACAACACAAAAAGTGCTTGTTTTTCAATCATTGATGGTTTGAAGTATTGTTGAGCAGTTATTGAAAACTTAGTGGACCAACAGCAAGTCATTATTTGACGTATTTGGCTAAAATCAGATAAATCCATCCTGAATAATTTCTGTCAAAATAGTAATTAACTTCACTTTGGCACAAGTGCACTAGACCAGATCCACTGATCCGGTGGATGAGGTGACAGTCAATTATAATGTAAGTATAACGCATATATTATAAGTATTCTTTTAAAGGTCTTTTTTGCTTCACTTAAAGATATCGGCGTTAAATCTTTCAGTTCCTGATGTGGAGGGAAACTTTTGGACCCACGGCGTTCACACAAAATCGTCTTTAATCCTGAAACCACTTGGTGTACTTTTTAAAGACATGTTTTTAGCTTAATGTTTTGATAATGTTGAAGAATTATGCTGGTATTTTCTGTCTTATTTATTTATTTTTGCACTGAAGAGACAATCAGTCAAAATCTTGAAACAGATTTGTTTTAAGAAACCTGACATTTGAATTTCCTGCAACATTTAATAGCAAATGGTCTCACTTATTATATGAATCTATTTTATGCCTGACTACACCAGTGGTTCCCAAACTTTGTCCTCCTGGCTCCCTTTAGGCACATGAAAATATGTTCAAAGCTTTTACCCTTCACTTCAACACATACAGGATCAATACAAACACTGCCATTACTTCTGCTGACCGATTTCTAGATTTTAGAGTTTTCTTGTAAAAATTACACCACATAAGCTGTAAATGTTGCATGACAGGCTATCAAAGTGATACCCAAACACAAAACTCTCCTGTTTCTACAGCAACAAAAGCCCAAGTGTCCATTATAAAAATCAAAGCAATGCAAGATATGGCTCCTTTATGGTTTCATTTTTTTAAGTTTCAATGTCCGGTAGGGTTAGATGTTTGCAATGGTGTAAAATAACCTTGCCATGCAGCTCGATCAGCCCGATTCAATGTCTGTAATCAGGTAGATCTATCTTGACAAGCTCCAATCGACAAGGACTGTGAGCAGCCCAAAGCAGGACGGCCCAATCAGAGTCCTTTAGAGCAGGAAGAGGTGGAGCTACAAGCAGGACGACAGCAGGAAGTGACTGCACTTAGAGATTAGCATGAATGTTTACAGCCTCATTAGCAGTTTGATCAGATCTTGGCAGTATTTCATTATTAAATGACAAACAACAACAGTACAGACTTCTATATAGGAAGAATATTTTTGCATAATTGACGGAACGATTGTCCAGTCACCCGCTGCATTTGCTTCTGAAAGGCTCTGCCCTCCCCAAACACTTCCTGTGAGCTCTTTCCCAGATGGACTAGTGAGATATATTGAACGACCCATCTGGTGAGACATCTGGTAAAACATGACTTCAGAAATTCAAGGAAACATAAGAAATGCCTTACACTTTACACTTCATATTTTAGTCGACTAAATTTTCAGCAGATTTAATCGACTAAAATGTTGTGAAATTTCATCAACTAAAAGTAGACTAAAATTAAAACACTTTAGATGACTAAATTATGACTAAAACTAAAAGATATTTTAGGCAAAAGACTCAAACTAAATTAAATAATGCTGTCAAAATTAACACTTTTAGTAAATTTAACAATTCTTGCATCATTGTCTGTTCAGATCACCACTAAACTTGAATCACTTCTTCCTTGTGTCATAACCAGCAGTGTCAGAAAATGTTTACAAAATCCAATGAGGGCTTTTTTAGTTATCTTGCTCACAGACAGACAGACAGATAGATGGACAGATGCAGGCAGAGTTGAGAAACACTCTGTTATAAAAACATTTTGATCTAAACTCTAAACACCATAAAGAGTAATACAGTTAGCTTCCTGCTAATGCTAACAGCAGTAACTCAGCCTGTCGCAAGTGCGTTTGCTTTCTTCACCTCTGTGTGGTTGTCCTTGTGCCGCACATCAGAGAGGCGGGGTTGTTGTTGTTGTCTGTGCTTCACAAACAGCAACATCTTTATCGTTCTCTGTGAACTCTGTATTTCAGTTTCTTTAGACTTGTGACTTTGCGCTCTGCTCAGTTATCGGTCCGCTTCACTAAGGACTCGGAGACAATTCAGTACTGTACGACTCACTCTGATTGATGTTCCCCATGGCAGACATCATGGACTATAAAAAGAGACTGACACGGCTGATGGGTCTGAGCCCACGTCTGAAGGGACGGGGCTATTTTAACATGTATTCTGAAGGCATCACTCATGTCGGCCTTCCCCAAAAAACTGTGAATTAAACTAAACTACAGTTTGATTGAGCCACACTGATGTGTCCTTTTCCTCCCTCAGTACATGGTGACGGAGCCCAGGAAACAGGCCTATGCCGACTTCTACAAGCAGTATGACTCGGTCAAAGAGTTCAACGCCATGAGGGAAGCCGGCATCTTTGAGAGCGTGCGACCGTCTGGAGAGTAAACCTCGGTGAGAACTTCATCAGTGAGGTTTGATAAATACCTCTGAAATGTAACTCCACTGTACTGTATCTGTAAAGATGGAGCTGCAGGTCGACTGAACCGACCACACTGGAGCTGAAAGCATTTATCAAATCTGAAACCGGCTTTATGTTTGTTTTTTCCAGCTCCTCCTTCCCATCGTTCATTCCTGCTCTGAGGATGAAGGTCCTTCTCACCCCCTGTGATGTTATTTACTGATTAGATGTGAACATCGCTATGCTGGTTTGTTCCTCTAAATAAAATATTATATTAATGTAACGCTGCTGTTTTGTGTTTTTTTTTTTCTCTTTCAAGAGTCTAGTTCAGTTTCACACCATAGTTGGTGAACTCATTACATTCTGCACAGTTGAATGACATCATGATCTAAATCCAGTTAAAAACAGTTTATTAGTGTCCCACAATCCTCGATTATCAAGGTTCAAATATGTGAGGGATAATGCCCGACGAGGTGTCCATTATCAGAAATGAATTGACGACACGGAGGCGGTTGCTTACGCAAAGTCCATTCATTTCTTATAATGGACACTTTGAAGGGCATTATCCCTCTTATACCATGGTCGCTGACAAAAGAAATAAATATTAAATCAGTTATTAATATGTTAATGTTGTTTTTACAGTTAAACTGAAGTTTTTCACAAGAAGCGGCAGAGTGGACTATTTAATCTCTCGTTGTGACACGTTGCCAAGGTAACCAGCTCTGACCACAGAACCTGCAGCTCGGTCGGCTGCAGCTGTTATATTAGGCCTAATCAGTGGAGGGACGTGAGATGATTGCTTAACGTTATGTTACGTGATACAAAGTATCATTTCAGATGATGTGAAATTTTGTTTCACAGAATTAAAGTCCACAGATAGTTTCCTTGTCAACCTCTAAATTGTTCAATTCCTCCGGTGTCACCTCCTTGTGTCGCGTCTCCTTCTTCTTATATTCTCTTCTCTCTTTCTCTTCTGCTGCATCCCAGTCTTCAAAATGATCAAATTCACCAAATAGGTTAAAGGAAACTATAAAATCACTCATGTTTTGTCTACTGTCTTGCCGTTGTGATAAACAAACTGTGAAACAACGTATGTTAGCGTATGTTCTGACGCCTTTTTTAACAGACACCCTGCAGCCAATCAGAATCAAGTATTCACCCAGACCATGGTATAATTGAATTTATTTCACAGGAGAGTTTTTACTTCTGATACATTCAGTTTCTTGTAGTTTTCCTTTTTTGTAACCTTATAAAGGTTGGCTTTTCTAACATCTCATTCAGAATATATAATGTCCGTCCTTTAATGTAAGTAAGGGATAACAGTTTCTAAAGCACTAACAGTTATACAGTTACCAGTAAAGGTGGTTAAGTTACTCAATGTTGGTCCTCTGTAGCCAGCTTAAAGAGTAATGACGACGAAATGAAAGAATATGATGTCATTAAAAGGTCTATGGAAAATAATAAAATATGTTTGTCGTCAACCTAATACAGATGCAGCACTTTTGTTAATTCTGCACCCTTAAACCAAACTTAGAAAGTCACTTCTTCTGTCTGCATGCATTTAGTTGTATCTTTACTTAACTTAGAGAGCAGTATAAAAGTATAAGTAAACATGGAAGTCTACTACTCAGTTTATTTAAAATACATATATTAATACAGCCACATACACTGTATGGATTTTTTATTGATTAAATATCAAGAGCCAGACTAATAATCAGTTGTCTTTGAGTGGGTTTACCTGCTTTATTATTTCTTTTTTGCTAATGATATAAAATGAGTTAATTCAGTGTAATGTTAGGAGTATATGTGCATGTATGCATTCATATATTTGTCCACTAAATAAACCGACTTAGATATTACTGGATGTTTTGAAAATAGTGGCATGTATGCATGGTAATAATTACAAAAAAATTCAACACATGAAAGGCAGTCAACTCAAATCATTGTCTATGTGGATTATTGTTATTTTTTATTAAAATTGTAACGTTTTTACCCACATTATCAAAGGTAGTAATAGTATCATCATTTATCCTAAGTCTTAATATTTACTCATTGATCATAACTCCTCGGTTAATATCAGTTTAATTGATATATTTCACATTAATAATTATCAGATTTTATTTGTAGATTTAACATAAATATCTGTTTTTAATAATTATCAGTTTTTGTGTATTTGATATTAATAATTATCAGCTTTTGTTAGTATATTTGACATTTTATTAAGTTTTTATTTTTGTGTTTGAAATTAATTATCAGTTTCTATTAGTATGTACGACACTAATAATTATCAGGTTTGTGTATTTGACATTGAAAATCTTGATTTTATTTATATATTTAACAGTAGATATCAGTTTTAATTAGTTAATTTGACAATAACATCAGTTTTATGTATATACTTGACGGTAACAATTTTCAGTTTTTATTTGTATATTTGAAATTAATTATGTTTTTCTTTGTAAATTGACATTTCTACAGTTTTTATTTATATATTTACATTGATATCAGTTTTTATTTGTAAATTATAATATTAATTTTCTGTTTTTATTTATGTCTTTGCCATTAATAATGATCAGATTTATTTAGATATTTGACATAAATAATTATCTGTTTTTTTAGTATATTTGACATAAATAATTATCAGTTTTATTTTTAAATGTGATAATTTCAGTTTTTATTTATATATCTGACATAAACAATAATTGTCAGTTTTTATTTGTAAATTTGATATTAATCATTATCGGATTATATTTGTGTATTTGACATATCATCAGTTTTAATAAGTATGTTCTATATTAATATGAGTTTTATGTATATATTTCACATTTTTATTGTTATAAGTTTTATTTACAAATTGACAATCGTTTTTGTTTGTATATGTGATATAAATATTCATTTTCACTTTTTATTTATACATTAGACATTAATAATCATTTTTCAACGTATGTTTTACTATAATAATAATCCGTTTTATTAGTTTATTTTACAGTTATCAGTGTTATTTGTAAATTTGATATAAATAATTGTCTGTTTTTATAAGTATATTTGACATTAAGTATCGGGTTTTATTTGTAAATTTGATAATTATTTTCAGTTTTTGTTTATATACTTTACAATAATTATCAAATTTACCTCATACATTTGACAATAATTATTAGTTTTTATTAGAATATTTCACAATAATTATTAGTTTTATTTGTACATTTAACAATAATAATGATCACATTTGTTTGTATATTTGGTGTTTATAATTAGCATTTTTATATATTTAACATTAAATAATAAATTTTATATGTATATTTGACATTTGTAATTATTAGTTTTTATCAGTATATTTGACAATAATAATTATCGGTTTAATTTGTATAGTTGACATTAAAAACGAGCTGTTTTTATTTATACATTTGAAATTAAAAACTATATTTTAATTAGTTAATCTGACAGTTTCAGTTTTTATATATTTGACATTAACAACAAAAAAGCTTTTATTGATATATTTGACATTTATAATTATCCATTTTTATCAGTATATTTGACAATAATTGTGTTTTATTGATTTTTTTTAATTAATAAATATCAGGGGTTTTTTTTGAGGATAATTATCAGTTGTCTGTATATTTCACATGAATAATTATTATTAGTGTTATTTATAGGTTACCTTTATAATTATTATCAATTTTATTTCAATATTTTTGGCAATAATTAACTGCTTTTTTATTTATATATTTGACAATAGTTTTACTTTTTATTTGTATAGTTGGCATTAATAATAATTATCAGTTTAATTTGTATAATTGACATTTAAAACGAGCCGTTTTTATTTATACATTTGTAATTAAAAACTACATTTTAATTAGTTAATCTGACAATTTCAGTTTTTATATATTTGACATTAACAACAAAAAAGCTTTTATTGATATATTTGACATTAATAATTATCCGTTTTTATCAGTATATTTGACAATAATTGTGTTTTATTGATTTTTTTTAAATTAATAAATATCAGTTGTTTTTTTTTTAGGATAATTATCAGTTGTTATCTGTATATTTCACATTAATAATTATCAGTGTTATTTATAGGTTACCTTTATAATTATCAATGTTATTTAAATATTTTTGACAATAATTAACTGCTTTTTTATTTATATATTTGACAATAGTTTTACTTTTTATTTGTATAGTTGGCATTTATAATTATTATCAGTTTTCATTTGCATATTTGATATTGATAATTATCATCAGTTCAATGTATGGTTTATATTAATAATAATTATCAGTTTTTATCAGTACGTTTGCCGTGTTGCCCGTGGCGCCCCCTCGGGCAGCTCCGCGGTACTGCAGCCTTTGTCCGGCCCGCCTTCCTGCTCTCTCTCTCTCTCTCTCTCTCTGTCCCCGCGGCGGCTCTTCCTGGTTCCTCTGGTGGATGTCGGGCTGCACAGCGGGCTCTCAAACTACTCTAAAGTTGTCCGGTCATGGGAGGAAGATGAACCCAGCGGCGGAGAGGCGGCAGCTGGGAGAAGTTTGCTGTTATTTAGGACGATATTTAAGAAACAGATGAAATGCGGGCGTGTTTGTTGGGGCAGTAGAAGAAGAGACGCTGCTGGTGCTAGCTGCTGATGCTAGCTGCTGTTAGCCTGTTAGCTGTCGGTGTCAGCCCGCAGTGAGGACTCCGAGGCGCTGACGAGCTCCGTCAAGTTTCTCCACAGACAAGCTGAAGGACTGAGAGCGTTTCCAGGAGGACACGATGGAGAACAAGGACAAAGTGCAGATGAGGAATCACCCTCGAAGGTAACGATCAGCTAATGATGAAAAAGCAGCTGTTCATCCTCATTGATTTGGTCTGTCTGGTGTTTGGTCCTGGATCTCGGTCCTGGATCTGGGTCTAAGACCTGATCAGAGCTAACAAGTGGGTCAGGGGGGAGATCAGAAAAAACTATGACCTGTCAGAAAAGTTATTGTGGAAGAAAACATCCATACCACCTGTTAATCAGCTCGTCCTCCTGATGTGACAGGCACAATTGAACCAACTTCACCACAGTACTCTCACCATTGATCTGTAAGGCTGGGTGGCATGGACCAAACATATTTTTTAGATGTATTTCAGCTCAATGGTCACATATTCACCACAGGTTACTAATGTCATCTCAGCTCCGGGATTGTTAGGGATGCACCACATTGTATGTTTATGCAAAAATTAGCTATAAGATATCCTTTATTAGTCCCACAGGGGGAAATTCCAAAATGCGATATTTCTGACCTCATGATCGCAGAGAGATATTTTTCATCAAGTGTGCAAAGTCTTTATTGTAAATAAACTGACAGATTGTTTTGATTAAGACAGCCTGATTGTATAAGGAAGAGATATTAAAGGATAAAAACATTTCATGGTATGGTGCAGGGTTAAGGTACATTTGTGGATCTGACTGATATACATATATATGTGGCTGTTATATTGACTGTAAATATCAGCAGTAATTTCATATCTGTTGATTAAATATTGTGCTGGTTATATGCATCAATAATTATTTTGTAATAAAAAATATGGACGTACCAGTGTGATTTGGAAACCGTAAATATCAGGTCTCAGAAACAAACTTAAGGCCTTTTTTCATCTGAAGTGATCAGAATTTCGGAGTTTATCACTTTTTTGATCTCCAAAATACCTTGTGCATTACAATAGTAAACACTATACTATCAGAATAATTGAGGAAGAAACATATTATTGGCACATAGGACTGGACGATAAATCAATTGAATCAATTAATTCAAATGATTTTTGCTTTTAAGTTTTTGAAATTAAAAATCGTGATTTTTTTCCTTGACTTACCCTTAGTCCAGTTTTAAGCTGTGGAACAATTTGAAAATATAATACAGATTATTTACACTATTTTCATGGTAGTAGGTCTTGCCAGGTTTTGCACAAACACATTTTTATTTTTTGTACTGTGAAAATAATGCAGCTTTCAGTTTTTATGCAGACAAGCCTGCCTACATCCAAACTCCAAAATTAACATTTGATGACAAAACAACAGCATGCAATTTCAGCGTCAATGGCAAATTCAGTTCAGTTTTGGAATATATCTGAAGAACATTTGGGCAAAACTGGATTCATGCAGTTTCTGTGTCACTGGAAGTCTTTTTCTTTGGAAGAAAAAACAACAATTGAAATTGAGTTTTGTGAAAATAAATGGGGATTTTAATTTTAGACCATATTTCCCAGCCCTATTGGCAACATCAAAATTTCTACTGATGTGTACAGTCGATACAAAGCGATGTAAAGGGATACCTCATACTCTTGCCAAAAAATATCTCTCTCTATCTATATCAGAAATGAAAAGTTTATAAACACCGGATATCATCCAAAATCGAATATTGTGCATCCCTGAAAATAATCGATTGGGTTAATTAGATAAAGCATCTAAATGATCTTCAGTCATATTTTAATCACAGGAGCAAATATGTGCAATATCGTCAGTTTGAAGGATTTTTTGACTAAATACAACAAATGATCTAGAATCTGGTGTTTTGGACTTGAACTTTTGTTGCTGTGGTATCAATGTGCTATCAGTATCTTGAGTCAGTAGTCATTGCTGTTTGTAGTTCTTTATGTGAACAGTCCTTACACCAAGTTTTAGACCAGGCTGGATTTAACTAATTTATTCAATATCCAGATAAAGTCAGGAGAAATTAGGCCTGCGCTGTATTAGAAAACCATGCACTATGCGAAACAATATGTGCACAAGACTGTGGTAACAATATGGATCGTGATATTTAACATAATAAAGTAAAAACACTACAGATCTCTTAGCCCATGCCCTCTCTCACAATTTTATACATTTTTTACTTTGTAATTGTAAGTGATTACATCAATATCAGGATACAAAACACACTGCGACAGTCTGAAATTGTTATAACAAATTCAAATTCTTAATTTCAGTGGGATCAAACAGCATTTCTTGGTGTAACAGCCCTGTTTTTACAGCTTTTGTGGCAGCTGCTACAAGCTTCCTCTAATTTACTTGTGCCAGTTTAGTAAAAAAAAAAAAAAAAAGATTTCTGTTTGATTCAGAAAAATCATGTTGCAGCTTCAAGTGTTGAATAAATCAGGGAGAACAACAAAGGCAAGGACACTTGGTGAATGGAGTGGAGTGGATTACATTTATAGATACCGTTATCAATTCTGTTTATGGATCGGCCTTTAACAATTCTCTTATTGATTCCTGTTGATTTTCTATGTGGAAAAAACAAAGGCCACACAAGCCTTCAGTGGCAACATAGCCAATCACATGGCAATCCTGGTATTTAATTCAGCATTGCATAGTGCAGCACGTTCCTTGTGTCCTCGACCTTGGTTGAAATCACACAGTTCCTGCCATACTGTGTGAAACTGAGCCACAGTTTTAACCACCCTTGTCTCCTGTCTGCCATGATCACATTTTCTCTGTTGTCATTTGTTCTGACTGCCTCAGATAAAAACGTGACATCCTAGATTTTCCGGGCATGCAGATTAATGTGGAAGGACTTGGTGAGGGGGATTGTTAAGCATGACACCGTGATATCGATTCTCCACTGGAGTTGGTTTTTGATACACATCCCTAGTAATAAAAAAAAAAAATCTTTGTATCTGCTGGTAAATGATCACAGTTTGTATTTTGTTGAGGTAACAACCCTGCTCATGTAACTGTAACATGATCTTCCAGAATCCTAAAGAAATCAAGACACTTTTCAGGTAGGTTATAGCCAGCTTAATGCTCGACTGATTGTGCCATTTGCCATTTATTCCAATAAAGTCAGACTATTGGGATGTGCTAATTGGGATAACTATAAAAATGTGGTAAATTGGACAGCCCTAGATGAAATGTGATGCCACAACAAAATGAATTATTTACAAACAAGATTGTCATACCATCAACTAGGGCTGGACGATATTACCTAATCTCAGTATCACAATTAATCGAAGCTGTTACCTTGATTACTATTAATGAACGATTATTTTATGATATGCTGGAACAAATTGGTGGTGTTACTGATGGTAGTCCGTATGCAGTATTTACACTTAACTTCTTTCTGCTCGATGTCCTTTGCACAGAATCCAAAATGTGCCCAAAACAACAGAGACGGCATTTTTCTTGGCTACAAGGTCCTCTGATAGATTGGCGCTTGTCTCTTCCATGTTGGCGGTGCGTCCTACGCTCTTGGGGAAAGTGAACGCAGACTGTATGGAGGGGGCGCGGTCACGTGACTTACACAGGGAAAATAATCATGAGTAAAATTACCTTAATTAGAGGATCTAAGTGTCGTTTTTGATTATTTTTTGATTAATTGCCCAGCCCTAACCATCAACTCAACTTTGTTTTTATAACACTTAACACAAAACATGGTTGATCCGAAGTGCTCAACCGTCCAGATTGAGAAGAACATTTAAATGACATATTAATGCATTACAGCACAAGAGCTTCAAAAATAATCATACTCCAGATTATTTCCTCAGCTTGTTGTTCACTCCAGTCCCTCACAGTAGATGCCTCCTGATGTTTGCATGTGAGTTTATGAAGGGAAGGGGTGTGGAGAAATCCATGATAACCTGCTGTGGTGCATTCACACATGCAGATCACCCAGGTAAAGTCAGGAATTTTTAGTGGTTTGTGCATGTGTGAATGAGTTTCATGGCTCTTTGAAAGTTAGCTGCTGTGCTCTAAAATGCCTGTCAAACATGCCAGCCCCTCTGTCTCTCAAAGCTTAGAGATTATTTTTGGCTGTGGTCGAAGTATCACAGACTTGCATGAGCTGTCGTCATGTTGAATCACAGATGTCTGTCTGTTGTCGTCATGTTTTGGATCAATCCCTCAGATTTGTCACCATCAAAGCCTGCTGATCCAATTTAAAGCCATTAATCCATCAGTTAATCCAGGTTTATCTGATCTAATCTCTTTAGGTCTAACTGAACCAGCTCAGAAAGAATAGAGGTGAATTTAATCACACATGCAGACGGACTGCGGCTGTCACGCAACCAGATATTTTTGCTTAAATGTAATACTGGAAAACCCGACCCAGTGTTGGATCATCTCTTGTTTTAAGTAACTTAAAACTGCAGGCACAATGTCTTTATTAGCAGCATTTTGGTAAATGTTCACAATGAATGATATTTTATCATTTGAAGGTTCTATAGTGACAAAACACATCAGTGAATATTTACCACAGTAAAAGTGACACTGGTAATATAAAATACCTTACAACTGTTTTTTTGTTTGTTTGTTTGTTTGTTTTTTCAACAGAACGGGTTGCAAACAAGTCCAGAGTCCAATAAATAGGTTTATGGCACTTAAAGAGAACATTAAGAAATGAAAGCAGTAAAAAATCAGAAAGTTCAGACTAGAATATGCTGAGCTAATGCAGCCAAGTGTCGCACATCAACCAGCCCTCAATATCTGTGAAGCGGAGTACACACAACCCCACAATCAGCAGAGTTTCGGCTCAGATTTCCACTTCCAATCAAACTCAGCAAAGGCCTGATTATCTGTTGGTCCTGAAGTTGATCTTACCTGATCATCCTGTGGTGTGAGGTGTTTAGAGTCAGTTTATTCTCTCTGAAGAGGGTCGGGGCCCTGACTTGAAACCATTAATATTAAATATGTTCAATATTTACGACCAGGAGTCCTGATGTGTGTGGAGCACCGAGGACAGCCTAGCACGTCCTCTGTGTTTAGTCACATGGACCAGAGCAAAGCCAATCAGAGAGCCAGTTTTCATGTTGACAGCACTATGTAATTTATTTTTTGTTTTAGACTTTTGACTAAAATATCTTTTAGTTTTAGTCATAATTTAGTCATCTAATTTTTTTAAATTTTAGTCTTCATGAAATTTCACAACATTTTAGTCAGTGAAATCTACTATAAATTTAGTCGACTAAAATATGAAGTGTAAAGGGTAAGGCATTTTTTATGTTTTTTATGTTTCCTTGAATTTCTGAAGTCATGTTTCACACTTGAATAAATGAAACATTTAATAACCCTTTATTGAATGCTAGTAAAGTCTGAATGTATAAATGAACAGAAACAAATTGAACTTCTGTGTGAGATGCAGTCACCTTTATTTAGGCTACCTGGCAGAGCATCTCAGTTACAATACCAGAATTAGGGCTGGGCGATATTATCTAATCTCAGTATCACGATTAATTGAAGCTCTTACCTCGATCATGATAAGTGAACGATTATATTAAGCTATGCCGAAACAAATTACAAAAATTTACAAAAAGCTAACTGCTAGCCACATTTAGCCTCCTGACATTGTCGGCCATGTTTGTTTGCATTGAAGTCTTGTGTGATCACAAGCTGTGAGAGCAGAGGCGCTGCCGTCTTGGTAAATGAACAGGTTGCTTTGTGGTGTCCTGTGTCTCTCTCTTTGTGGAACAGAACTGATAAATCTGATATTATCAGTCTTCATGTGGCTCTCTCACTATTTCAACATCAGTTTAGAGTTTAAAAGTCTGTCTGTGGACCGGCCTTAGCCCGAGGAAAGTTCATGGGCACATTTAAGACTACGGACCTCATACTCCGTGGCCTTCAGCCCAGTTCTCATACTCAGAGCTTTTCAGGGTGTTCGCTGCTTGACATGAGGCTGGTTAGCCACTTGCTAACCCGGGGGGATCAAGGTGATCCCCATTGGCTCCAGATGAAGTATTAGAGGTGTAATATTGGCGAGGTGGAGCATGTGGACTCACTGAGGGACAGAGGAGTCATAAGTGTGTCTCTCATTGTGCGTATGTGGAGCACACTAAGAGTATTGACACAGTATCTCCACAGTTTGTTGGAGGAGTGATAACAAACCGAGCACAGTTAGCAACACCCATGTTGCTCGGTAATTGGCCATAGATGATGTTGTTGTTGTTGTTCCTAGGTGCTTGCTCTACCTTTATCTGAAAGAGTACTGCACATGTCACCATTTTCCCTGACAACAGAGACTTTTGTTTACATAGAGACAACAATGACCCCGGTTTCAGAAGTTTGCAGATTCAGGCACCATTCTCGTGTAAACGGAAGGGGCAAACGCAACGACATTTCAGTTTATGACTGTATTCATTGTTGTGCAAACGGGCCCTAAATTGTCCGTGTCACGTGAAGACTTCAGCACCGTCATTATTAGTCAGTATTTAAATTGCCTTATCAGGCTGTGACCACAGCTCAACTTGACCATACATGTAAACAGATATACGCTAATGCTGGTGTTAGATAATAAAGTGGTGTTTGGTGTCTGACAATTGAATCTATATTGGCTGTGATCCACCTCTGCAGATTTAAAGGAGTGATCATAGTTTGACTACCAGGAGTAACTCATGGCCAAAGTTTTACCTTGAATATGGACCCCGATCATGCCAGTTAAGTAGGGCTGTAATCAACCAACGAATCAAGAACCAAACCTTCCTGTGCGGGGACGGCGTGGCTTGGCGCGGGCGGTAGAGGAGGATGCTCAAAATAAAAATAAATATTCAGTAAACCACCGGACGTTGAATAGGCTAACGTAGACGCTCTTCAATCCTCCTGTCTCCAGCCAGGTCTCCAGATGGTGGGCGAATCCAAAGTGGTGAAAACAAGGGGGTGTTCTGAGACAGGCAAGTTACCTGTGAAACCGGGGTGGTTTGAAAACACCCCTATTAGCACTTGGAACGTTCCTCCTGATGACTGTAAATCGCCGCGGGAAAAAATAATTTGAAGCAGAAAAAAAAGATATGATTAACCAATCAGAGTTCTGGTCGCCCCAGCACTTATCAACCAATGAGTCGACCAGTCGACTAACACATTACAGCCCTACAGTTAAGATGCCCCCTAAAAGAACCTACTGATCCTCTCAGCGAGGTCACAGGATTTTAGCTCTGCATTTCTTTTCAAAGAATAATGTCTTGGATTTTTAAACATCTATCCTCCAAAATATGCAGTTATTTAATGTGTTAAAGGTCCCATGTCCTGGTGTGTTTGACTGTTTACATCTTGTCTTGAGTGTCTGTTAAGCATGGATTTTATTTAATTTGAATTAAATCAATTACAGACTTTGTCTCTGTAGAAGGTAAACAAAACAAAGCCTTTCTTTGCGAGTAGAAGAAGATAATACGATGATAGTAGAAGATAATGTAACATAACGCGGTAAAAAAGCAAATCACAACACACGCACAGGACCATTTAGAGTTGCTAAAGAGTTCATCTGATGACTGGAGGCAAAGGCAGGCTAACAATACCCATTGACTCCCAGTGTTTGAGCTAAGCTAATTAGCAGTTGGCAAGCTCTGCCTGTCTCTTCCTTGTTACTGCACACACAGTCGAAAGAATGGTGTCTGTCTGCTTGTCATGGACTCAGGAGTGATGCAGAATGAAAACAAAAAACAAGTTGGTGTATCCCTTTAAGGAGAATTTTCTTTGTAGAGGCGTAGCTCATTTCTACATGAAATAAGGGTTTAGTAGGCATGATGTTCTCCTGCCTTAAGTCCCTTCTAACAACATTATAAGCAAAGAACATTGATTTTTCAGGACATGGGACCTTTAAATTGATGCTGTTAACCCACTAGCATCCCTCAGTATGCACTAATTCAAGAGTATCTACTGCACGTACATGCGCGTGAGTCTCTCCTCATATCTGAAGCATGAGCCAGAGGAACAGTCTTAAAATCTCCTGACATTGACCTGACAGTGATCCCTCCTCCACTCTCTGAAGTCTCTCACTCCTGATTTGAGCTCTGCAGTTCAGTTGAACCTGCACAGAAGCTTTTGCATCAGTTTTTCTTGTAATCAGACGGCTTTTTTCTCCCACGATGTTTGCCTTAGTTTGGTTTTGACAGGTGAGTTACCATAGCAACACGGGTAATAAACCACAGGCTGAAGAATCAGGCCACGAGAACAGTTGATACTTTGGTATTTGTCTGAACTCATCTGAATAATGCAAATAATCCACGAGAGACTTCCCCACCACTGCTCTCTGTACAGCCGAACAAGCAGCATGATTTTAATGTGTAAGACGTGAAACAAGACAGAAGTATAAAGATTCTGACTAATAGATCTTAGTATTTATTAATTGTAATATGTTAATTATAAGTTTCCCCCCACAGCAACAAGCACTTAATCTGTCTCTCTACAGTCTGACTTGCTTGATGGCAGTTAAGTGATTTGTGACCATTTTCACATGGAGTAGAGAAATAAGAAGTTTACCAGGTACAGCTAGAATCTGTGAACATTCACTGCTTTCATTATTTAAATAAATTTTGCAATTATCGAAATAGGATACAAAAGATGGGAGAATTTTGGCTCTAAGAAGTAATAATTGGAATGTTTTAATCAGCTTTCTGCTGAAGATTTATTTTCAAGGGTTGTATGATATTTATTAGATAGGACAGTGTGTTGAGTCAGACACTGTGAAGAGAGAAAGTGGGGAAAGACACGATGGTTAGAACTCACAGGCAGGTTTAGTGCTGAATGGCCAATATTGAAGAGAACAGCCTCTGTTTATAACACATTGACAGCCAATAGGCCACCAGCCTGCCTGTGGGCTGTGTCGTAAAGGTTTGATTTAGCCTGAAATCAGGTTCATATGTTGTTATGTTATGTTTATAAGTTATTTCTGTGACTGCGAGAGTGTGCTTACTTCCACTTATGATCAGAAAACCTTCAAGTTTTAACCAGGGATGGGAATCACAAACCAATTCCAGTTGAAGATCAATTAAAAATGGCTTAATATATTCCTTCATCAGTTCCTTCCACTTTGTTCCATGCCATGCAAATCAAGGTCATCCTGTTCTCATTAGAGGCAGTCAGCAGAAGTGACAGCAAAGAAGTCAAAGATATGATCATGGCAGACTGGAAACAGAAGTGGCTGAAACTTTGGCTTCACTTAATACAAATTGACAGTAGCTATCAATCAATCAATCAATCAAGCTTTATTTATAAGGCACTTTTCATACTTAAAAGCAACACAAAGTGCCTCACAGAGGCTAAAAACAACATAAAAACAACAAACCCGTCCATCCCACCCCCCCAAAAAAATATAGAGACATATCACACACACTCGCAGACATCAGGATACACACATACACACACACACACCTGCGCCCACACACACATACACACACACATTCACACAAGCTATCGTAAAAGAGAGACATGGGTGGGCACCGAGGTCTGAGGTAAGGGATAAGCCACCTTTGGGGACCATCAACACTGAGGAGGGCTCCCGGCCCACGAGGAGCGTACCTGGAGACTTCCCCACCCTGCGCAGACACGAGGCCCCACACCACAGTGCAGGGGCCTCCAGCCACGCAGGTGGAGCCATCCACCGGCAGCGGCCCCAGAAGTGGACCAGGTGCAGCTCCTAGCGTGGAGAGCCCCCATGAGGGAACACTGGAGCTAAAAACCATCAGAATAAAACACTCATAAAAATATAAGAAAAGGGGGACATAAAAAAGAGAGATAAAATAGCATAAAATGGATAACTAAAATAAGGTAAAAAATTAAGAATTAGATATGATTAGAAAGATAACTAAAATAATAAATAAATAAATAAATTATGGAATAAATAAGTTATGAAGTAGAATAAGAATAAATATTGAAGGAATAAATAAGTCAATTAAATCAATTAAAAGCTTGAGTAAAAAGGTGGGTTTTGAGCCTCTTTTTAAAAGTATCAACAGACTACACAAAGTCCAGTGTCCGTTTGATTTTAAGGAGGGGTATGAACGCCAACATTGTGCAGGAAAATCAATAATTAGTGTTGATAAAATCTACATAGTTAGTACCCCTGATCCAGCAGTATTCTCGGTCTGTCTGAGACACTCCATTGGGGCTCCATTCTCTTATACCGCTTTCACACTAAAATCCGCGGGTCAACGCTGGTTTTTTCAACGCTGGTTAACCCGCGAGTGACTCCTTTACCACTGCCAGCAGACCCGGGTCTACTCAGCAGCAGACAAGCTGCGTGGCTGTTTTATTTCCTCTGGCGCATCAAGCTGATGTCATCACGTTGATGACGTCATTGGTGCGACAAATATGACCACGTAAACAATGGAAAAGAGCATGGACGCCATGGACACGGTTTTCTGTACTTTGTACTTCTGTCCCTCTTTAAAAATGCACAAACTCGGCGCTGATGATACAAAGGCGGATGGAATTTGTTGCTGAGATGGCAAAGAGTCACGTAGGTTACAGACAGAGGGGACGGGCGCGATGTTATGCCGTTAGCACGTAACGCCGACGTCATCCGTAACTTAGCAGCTTGACCCGGGTGTGATGTTCATACTGAAGCTGGTCAGAGACGAGCCGATAAAAACCCAGGTTGCTTGCAGGGTAAGTCGACCCAGGTCGAAATGCCGAGTAGACCCTTTCAAACTGCGGACAGGAGCCGTTTGTTGGAGGATTTACACGGGTTTTTTGGCCAGTCTGAAAGGGGTATTAGAGGCCCCCTTCCCCAGGTGGGCTCAGTCTACTCTGATTTGGTAATTGGTCAGTTAAGCACAGCTCAGAGCCATGTTTTCAACAACTCTGCATTCATTTTTACAGTCCGTGCTTTGCACTGGGCTTTCTACAATAGTAAGATGTGGGGGGGGGGGGGAGTCCAGGTGCCATAAAGTTGTCTCGTTTATAGAAGTAAAACCAAACATGAAGCAAAGACTGGTCCTGAATTGTGGGGTTTTTGATTGCCTTCTAGAGCAGTGATTCTCAACTGATGGGTTGTGACCCAAAATTGAGTCACGGACCCTTTTTCAGCGGGTCTCAAGCCTTTGCCAGGGCAAAAAGTATTAGGAAAAAAAATCCTGTGCTTTTATTTTGTGTTGGACTGCCATCTACTTAAACTTCTTATCAATAATTGGTTCTAATTAAAAGCGAATTACCTCTGCCAAGGAGGTTATGTTTTCGCCAGGGTCTGTCTGTTTGTCTGTTTGCAAGATTATGCAAAAACTACTGGATGGATTTACATGGAAATTTTACCAGAGGTGTGGTTTGGTCCAAGAAAGAAGCCAATACATTTTTGGTGCTGATCCGATCCAGATTGACGTCACAAAAAAACATTGAAGTTCATAATGGCAAATCCCATTCATTTTTCCTCAGCTGCTGTGAGGGTTTTGCCTCCTGTATGTCATTATGGGAATTGTAGTTTATTTGCAAACTGACGTCAAGCCTATGTAACTACATTTCCCAGCTTCCCTTGCAATGCCAGCGGAGGAGTTCTCCACATGGACAGACATGAACGGAGACTCAGCCGTCCAATCAGAGCAGAAAAGCCAGGGCCGTAACCGAGCCGCTCAGCGGGGGTCTGCGCTCTCGGAGTGCTTTTCTGGTTGACCCCTGTTTTAATAGAAAGGTGTTTGTTGTATGTTCAATAAGCAGGTACTCAGCTAACGCTACATGTTTTTAAGACTTTTTTGAAACAACTTCTCGGCATCAAGACTTTTTTATTTCATGTTTTAGCATGAACGCTCTGTTGAGTCTGTTAAAGAAGGCTGAAGTGTGTTGTGTGGTGGCAGCCTCGGCTTATTTGGTGCTGCTAATTGATTATTATTAATACAGGACTGTTTATTCTGTATCCACTGATGCAGGGTTATCACAGCTACAGTCAGATTTATAGTCTTAAAGCCTTGTGTTCCTCAAACGCACTTTGTGGTTTCAATTAAAATGCAGGTAATTGAGTGTAAAAGGGAATATTTCTCTCTCGAACATCGCCACATACAGGTCATTTGGTTTCTAATTAAACTTTTTGAGTTACTGTGATATTCTGTTCTATCTCAGATTTCAAGTGCAGCATCTTTTTATTTAATAAATTTGAGAAGTTGAACATTTTCCTCTATTTGGGTCCAGCTGGACATTAAGAGGTGATGGTGGGTCCCAAAGCCAGACCAGATGAGAATGACTGCTCTAAAGGATTATGACAGGGACATTGAATGAACTTGAGCTCATAAACTTGTTTGCTGTCTCAGTTGGTTTGATGGACGAGGAAGTGAAGAGTTCCTATTTTGTGAACTTATCAGGGTGTTGACAGTAAAACACGCAGCTCTCTTTTTATCGTGCCCACTCACTCATCCAGAGTTTCCTCATAGAGTTTATGTAAGAGAGGAGTTTCGGTTGAATTCAGCCTTTTTATGTTGATGGAGCTCTGCTGTCTGAGTGTCTCAGGCGGTGTCCTGAACCTGCCTAAGGCGAATGTTCATAAAGTTATTCACACGCTGTTCAAAAACGATTACATTTGTTATCTAAGATGACAGCAGGTATAATCCAAAAGGGAAGCTTTCAGACTTGGATTAAAAAATATTATCCAAACCCCGGCCTGGCCCCTGAAGGGATTTTGGTTTTAACATGCGGTAGAATGAACTTTGAATCCCCACAAAATGATTTTAACAGCAGGTCTGAAGTGGGGATGGAGGACTTGGCCAGAAGCAACATGTTCCCTCCCACCACATGAGTTTATGCTGTCTTATTAAATGTTAATATGAAAGTCCTTTTACCAAATTATTTTGTGCTGATCTGGTGTTGTCAACATTGATAGAAGATAAAAAGGTACTGGGTTGCATCACAGCCCCACTGTATGAGTAAACACTGCCATTGCTTTATCGTCTGCATCATAGGAAGTTAGTTAGCAAGCTTAGCTTACGACTAATTGAGTTTTTGTTTAAGTCAGAGTAGAGTGAAGGGCAAATGTCTCATTAACATTCATGAAGATTAATGTGTTCACCACGGGTGCACTGCTACCTTTGGGCCGTGTAGACTCCAGGCACATGTAGCAACGTGCTAAAATTAAGACAAGGAACCACACTGCTCCTCTGAGAGGAGAGGCAGCAGCATGCCAATCTAGTCCACCAGATGGACCGTTCAGTATATTTCACTAGTCCATCTGGGAAAGAGCCCATCGAAAGTGTGTGCGTGGGCAGAACCTTTCAGAAGCACATCCGGCAGGTGATTGGATAATTGTTCCATCAATCACAATCATTACGGGCCAGTCAAATAATTTACCGGTCCGATGTTGTTGTGGTACAGAACATGAGACACTTGGTAAAACAGACTCTGGTCAGAACATGTCAGGAGTGGAGTGAAAATATCCTTTCTACACAGAAGTAGTGTTGGCATTTGTTTTTCATTTAAAAAAGAAATGCAGTCAAGATCTGATAAAACTTTTACTTAAGCTGTTAGCATCCATGCTAATCTCTGTCCAAGCAGTGATTTCCTGCTGTCATCTCACTCATAGCCCCGCCTCTTCCTGCTCTAAAGGTCTCTGATTGGGTCGTGCTGCTTTGGGCCGCTCACAGTTGTTGTCAATGAGCTTGGAAAGTTGGATCTGTTTGATTACAGACATTAAATCAGGCAGATCCAGCTGCACTGCAAGGTTAGCAGCATGCACTAGCACTCGCAATAGGGACCCCTGATTCCTCTAATCAGAGGTCGAAGCAGGGGAAGTTTAGCATTTGCCAAACCTGAAAATCGATCGTATTTTAGGTCTTGTAACATGGCGGACCATTTCACTGTGGCCTTGGACAAAGAACTCTGGTAGCTCCACAATAACACTCTGGCTTAGGACTGAACCATTTCAGGAAAAGATCTAACTGTGATTTTTCTGGCCGATATTGCGATTTCAAATTGACTCACGATTTTCTGTAAGTCAAGCTTCAGTGCAGTATTCACTATGTTTACAGCATAGACAACAATAAGGAAATCAATGATCAAAAGCACATAACACATCATTCATCATCTAATATTGATGATAAATAATCTGTTTTCATTATTTAAGGGATACTCCAACTTCTACTCCATAACAGACGCTTTGATGGAAATTGGAAATTGCCGCAACACAGTATGTGTAAAATAGTTGACACAACAGATCCTGGGTCAGTCAGGAACACTGCAAAAAACTGCAGCTTTGGCGATCACAGGATTGCGTTGTCTGAAATCTTTCAGCCGTACTCTGGCTCCTGAAGATGGAATATTATCTTCATCTGCCTCATACTATCTAAAATCTGAAATAGAAGTCTACCAAAGAGTATCTCTGAAAGAAGACCTGGGGGTGAAGTTTAGGTTATTTAAACTTAGAAACTCAAACATTTGGAGCGTCCAGCCGTTGAAACCACATCAGATCCACACACTTGTTTGTTTAAGTTCACAGAGGCTGTTTGAGTGAAGATTATGGGCTGTTATGGTACATTAGTGTTTCAGTGCCATGCTCTCTGTTTTTCCTGTGGTTTGTGGCTTTAAGTTGATATTGTCTGAGGTCTACCATCTGGATTACTGTGACAGGGAGAGGAGGTCAGCCCAGAAACTTCAGAGACAGCCTGGCTCTAAACAAACCTAAAACCTCTCTGCTTTCACTGATGTCCCCAACATTTGGAGGGTATTTTTGGGGCTTTTGGCCTGAACACACCTGTACCCTCTCATCACAGCTCTCCTGGAGTGGATGTTGAATGTCATTCTCCTCTTGTAGTTTTTTTTTGGTCAGTGAGGAGGAGGAAAGCTCTCTGAAATGATTGTAAGACCAAAACTTTGTATGAGAATAACAGAGATGCTCTCACACCTCTGTTTCTTGACATTGTAGATAGTTTGAGGCTGTACGCTTCCTAAAGCGGGAAGTCGGGTGTTGTAAAAATCCATTTTGCGGTGGAGAAAAGCAGTTGATTGTATTATCACCAGTAATTCCAATTCAGTCAAAAAACACTCCAAATGTGCAAATGGATTGATTCATGTTCACAGGGCGGTATTTGGGAGTGGGTCGAGTCTCTCCCAAACGATCCTGGTGTGAAAGTGAATTAAGTGGCTGCATCTGTGCACTTGCTGTTTGTCCCTGCTTCAGCGGTTTTGTGCTAGGTGTGTGTGGTCGACGTGTGTGCCAGTTATGGCTGGAAAAGCTTTGGTTTTCATACCCGGCAAATGTGTTTGCTTTTGTGGCTGTATCTTCCAGCTGTCACAGCTCAATTTCTCCATAAATTTCACTTTTCTGTTGAAAGCTGAGAGAGAGCCACAGTAAATCCCATGAGGAACCTGTTTCATTGAATAACTGACCTTAAACCTGCAGAATGAAAGTTTTCAGAATGAACAAAGGGAGTTTCTCCACAGAGGTCACAAACTGAGTATAAACTTAAAAAGTCACAGACAAGAAGAGTAATCAGACGGTTTCTGTCTTTTCTGCAACATATTGCACCATTGTGAACATACATACCTGCTGGATTAATGGAAGTATGGCTCTCTGTTATTTATTTCTCTGTCTTTTTTTGTCAAAAACACACTCAGCTGTTGTAAAAAAAATTGGCAAGCCTCCTGTTCTGTAGATTTATTTCTGTAGATTTTTGTTGATGCTGGCGACAAACATGAGACGTGCAACTCAAACTAAACATCAGAATGTAGAAGAAGGGGGGTTTCAGTGACTATGAGCGTGGCATGGTTGTTGGTGCCGGACAGGCTGGTCTGAGTATTTCAGAAACTGCTGACGTGCATTTTCACGCTCAAACATGTCACAGTAACCCAAATCACCACCTGTTATAATCTGGTTATGCAGACCACCATTTGAGTGTTGAAACAGATGAGCTGCAGCGACTGAAGACCACACTGGGCTGCCCTGTCACTAAGAACAGGAAGCTGAGGCTGCAGTCGACTCGGCTCACCAAATCGAACAAGAGAGGACTGTGAAAGTGTCTCCTGGTCTAATGAGTCTGGATTTCATGGCACACTTTGGGCCCCTCATGCCCAGTGGAACATTATTTTCATAATACAGCCTCTCTAAGTATCATTGCTGACCAAGTCCATCCCCTTATGCACCTTTGGGATGTGACAGAAGGAAAGATCCTCATCATGGATGTTCAGCTGACAGATCTGCAGCTGTGTGAAGCTGTCATGTCAGTGTAAAGCACAATCTCTGAGGAAGTTTCCTGCACCTGGTTGAATCTGTTACACCAAAAATAAAGGAGATCTGAAAGCAAAAGGGGTCCACCCAGGCAATAGCAAGGTGTACCTAATAATGTGGCAAGAGTTCGTAAATATTTAGCAAAAAATACAACATCTGTTGATTCAAAGTTTATGAGTCAAAGGTTTTTATTGTCCAAAAACATAGAATATTGTCATGCCATGAATATTTCAGGCAGTTCTGAGGGTAATAAAGATTAAAGATGAAGGCCTCTCTTTATTTGAGGGTCCACCAACAGGGTGAAGTCATGAAGAAATAATAATGAAGAAAAATGATAACACTTGAAATCCAGCATAAGGCCTGACTTTGCCCAGTGGAGCCCTGCATAGTCCAGTTTTACGCTCTTCTCAGAATGAGAAGCTGAGGATTCAGGCTCCAGTTGTCACATGTCAGTGTGTCCTTGGGCAAGATACTTAACCCTTGTGTCACATCCTCACAAACTGTGATGATAAACTCAATAAAATAAGTTGGATTAAACATTGATCAGTCATAAGTGAGAGCAGCAGATCGTTTCTGTCCTGATGTTCTGGAGTCATCCTAAAAATGTCTCTTCACTCACTGCATCTGGGACACGTTTGGATCTATTTTTGTTTCACACTCGGACTATTTCTGTGTCCTCTCTGAAGTCTTGGAGTAGTTTGTAACAGAGGGGGAGGCTGCAGCCAAAAGAAGGTGAATTAGATTATTAGTTTTTATTTATTCTGCTGGCTGATCCTGACTTCAGACAGCAGTGTTGCAGTCCTTATTCTCTGCTCTGAATTTTGTTTGACTTGTTTCTCCGTCTGAAAACAAACAGCTCAGGTTAGTTAAAATTTCAAAGTGCTGCTCTCAACGAAAAAAACAGATTTTTTGTTGTTGATTTAGAAACCATCTCTCAATATATTACGGAATTTTCAGTTATGCAACATGCAACATGTTTTTTTTTTCAGCAATATTTGTCGCAACATTTGGATGAATTGTGAGGTTTATATCTTTGACATCCTACTGTCATCTTCAACATAGACATTATTCTATGTTTTTGGACAATAAAAACCTTTAAATCATAAACTTTGAATCAAAGCATGTTATAGTTTTACTAAATATCTGTCTATCCATCTCTCTATCTGTCTGTCTAACTGTCTTTATATGTATATTCATTTATCAGTGTTTCCCCAGTGTAGATTTTCATCCACATTACATTTCAATTTCACAGTGACATTTATTCTTCTTTGTCTCTTAGTTTACTTATTCAACGTCCTTTTGTTTGGAGGTGGAGCATCCTTTTCTTTATACAGAAGTGAAGGGAGGGCTACTGTTATTTATAACTCTGTTATCACTAAACAGTCTGTCTAACCTTGATTTTTGTAACCAAACAGACAAAGTCAGGCTTTTATGTAAGTTTGATGTTGATCCTCTACAGCTTTATTATGGTGAAAATAGTAACAGCTACATCAGAAATCAATTTAATTCTGGCTGTAAGGATTTATTTTTGGTGGAAACATCATTTTTGCTTCTTTTTAAAGTTAAATTTACATTTGTGTTTGGAGTGGGACAAAGTAGTTGTGTAACTTCTGAACTGAGTTTATATTGGTGGTAGAGCATGCGTCAGATCCCTCCCGGCTTTGGGGCACAAGCCCAAATGAGCAACTGCTCTTTTGGAACAAGAACAAAGAAAATGCAACACACAGCTGCCAATATTTACAAGCAACTTTTCAAAAAAAAAAAAAAAAAACACCCAAAGTCGCTTATAATAAGCAGACCTGGCAACTATGCTTACAGCAGTTGTGTGTGAATAGCCAGCCTGAGTGTGAAACACGTGGTTTATCTTCATTAGTGCAGTCACATTAATTAACAATCAAACCTCATTTTTTCAACTAAAAGATGTAAGCAAAAGAGCACTCCTCTGTCTTATCAGCGTACCTCAGGGAGCACTCACACTAAGGCCATGGATCATCGTGCTGCGCCTGAACACAAGTTCTTAGGGCCCAGCAGGCCTGCACTCACATTGGCCCCTTCTGAATCATGCTTACGTCACGCATGCAGACTGCAAGACGCACACTCACAGCCAGCAAAACACAGAGCAACAGAGACACAGATAAAACTTGACCTTTTTTGTGTCATATTTTGATTAAACACAGCCTCCAGTGCTCCAACAGTGTAGGATTAGTACTCGTTAGGGCTGTCCCTTTTCACAAAAATCAAACAGTTTTCGAACGTACATGTTAATAAGTGAAGATACTTGGTTTTTATTGGGTATGCTCATGTTAATAACGACTCCTGCGTGAATCAAAAAATAAAGCTGAAGAATATTAGCAGATGATTAACTGCAGCAGCAGGAGGCGGAGTGGAAAACAATGTGCTTAAAACATTTAAATTGAAAGTAGTTTCTTTTATAAGTTGGGAAAAACACTCTTTAATTCTCCTGCATATGGAGTGAGATCTGTCTTCATCACCAACCCAAACACATCCACGGTTCTCTTGAGCAAAAAGGTGAACAGACCTGTAAAAAAGGTCAGAGGACATCTGTGTGAGTCGAGGAATGTGATTTCACTCTCATGTTTCAGACATGGTCCAGTCACAGGATTAAAAACACAATTTGCTGAAATAAATTATCAGACTGAGAGCTGTGGCTGAGAAGTGTTTGTGCATGTGTGCCAAAGCCCATCTCCTCCGAGAGTGCTGGTCCAGAGAAGTGAACCGGCTTAGGCACCACATGGGGCAAATAATCTGGATTTAGGGGTAAATGGTGCTTCGGTAGCCAGTGTGAGTGCGCCCTTAGAAATGTTTTAGTACTACATCCAGGTATCATGAGTTTGCTTCAGTTCAGAGTATTTCTGACCTGAATGTCTCATTAATGGTTTTAGTTTTGTGTCTGTGGGTTTGACCCAGGGTTTGGATATTGTTTGATTTTTGCTTGTGTTGTACAAAAGTCTGACGTAGCAGTAACTGCCCTGATGTGCTCCTTCTTTGTGTTTTTAGACAGTTGAAGAAGCTGAGCGAGGACAGCCTCACCAAGCAGCCGGAGGAAGTGTTCGACGTCCTGGAGAAGCTGGGTGAAGGGTGAGTCTGAGAGACGAGGTGTGACACAGCACCGTGCTGGACGGGACGTCCCAACAGCTGCCTCAGCTCTCTCTGAATGTATTCAAATGAGGTTTTTAATAATCGCCTCTTCATTCCTCTTTCTCTCCTCCCTGCTCTCTCTGTTCCTCTTCTCACTCTTTGTGTCTTTTCTGCTTCATTTCCTCCCCCGTTGGTTTGGCTCCACCCCTCAGGCTCCCCAATCAACATCCTGTTTCTTAACGCACTTCCTGTTCTGAGCGGCTGATTGACGCGGCGTCTGTCATTGTGTCAGCTGTAACTTTCCTCCAGATTCTGTGGAGTTTTTTCAGCCATTCTGGCATTAATAAGAGTTATATTTAAATTTTCTGTGTCACAATTAATGTTCAGTATCTCTTATGAAGGGTCTGGCAGAGAGAGGCTGACAGAAGTTTCCTTTAAAAATGTCCATCAGTAAAGATATCCTCAATGAAACAATGATTTGGGGAATTATTAAAATTGTTTCTTCATGAAGTTCATAAATGAAGTCCCTCCAGTGAACCCTGAAGTCAGTTTTGTACATTTGCTTTCAACTAAAGGAGCATTGCTGAGTTAACCTATTTTTAACTAGGGTTGGGGAAAAAAATCGAATGGCGATTATCGCCGCCCTCGCTCCTGCTATATGACCATCGATATGCTGGCACCAGAGCGGTGGAAAGAGAGAGTGGCGTCATTGAGGGGTCAGAACACGGAGGGTCGCATGGTTCATGTTGCAGCCGAATAGTTCCAAACAAAGCTTGGCGGTTCATTAAAATGAACTGCATAGCTGCGGTTTATGGTAATTTCTTACCAATATTTTCTGTTTTTTACATTCATACATTGACTTAGGCAAATTCCAACGTGGTACATACTCTATGCGCTTGTGTAGGAACATTATTAATGCTTTTAAAATTGCTGATATTTCCTCTGAAAAGGAAGAATGTGGACAGTAAACTAGTTATTTTACGTCCTTGACTAGCAAACATTGCTTGACACTGTAACGTCATTAAATTTCCTTGTTAAAAACATCAGCGTTGGAGATTTGGAAAATTACTGACTTGTTTTGTTATAACATTTCAGACGAAGAAGGAAGAAGAAAACCCGTGTGATCCTCCTGAGCAGGAAAACATTTTCAGCTGTTTCAAGGACAATGTCTATGCTGTAACTTAGCTTTTTTAAATCAAAACATGTAGGAAACAGGAAACTGTCTTGTTAAGTATAAAATATCTAGTTTATCGTATCTCTCTACTGTATATGTGCGCGTGTGCGTGTGTGTGTGTGTGTGTGTGTATCGGGAGGACAAGAGGAAAACCAACCCACGGCATGATATTTTTTATTAATTGACTACTTATCTATACTTTACAATTAAACAAAAATTAAACAATAATGGCTTACACAGTTTCTGAAACACGTTTTATTCAATCCTGTTGTTTCCAGATTAACCACACAGGCCTACTGCAAAAGAGTTTTCATCAAGGATGTAAGATACAACAGGAAGCAGACCAGTGACCACATTAAAATAAATATTTTGTTTAAAATTGATGAACTATTGTGCTTTAAATTACGTTGTTAATTTGATTCAAATGTGCTTGTAAAATGGTCGTCATTAACATGTCAGCTGTAGCTTCCTACCTGTAAACTGACCTTTGATAAACTATGGAGGGCTGCCATTGCTGTCAAATAATTGGCCCATCGGCGTCTATGGAGATGATGTAACTCTCTCTTTCCATGGCTCTGGCTGTCTCCAAATATCGATATTTTAGTTGATAAGATATTGGGCTCTAAACATGCTGTATATCTCTGTTGGCTTATATCCTCAAGACAGTACTTGATGGCTACCTAAAGGGGGCGCTCCACACTTGAATAAGTGAAACTTGAACAGAAATTACCAGCAATCTTTAAATTGCTGTAGGTTAGGACAGCAGTTTACAGGTTTTTGGCATGCCTGGCCCTGACCAGTGAGCAGACATTTTTATTTTATTAATGAGTAGTAAAAACAAAAACAGTGTAAAATAGCGCTCCATGTGGTTGTGTTTAGAGATATACTGGCTGTTAACTATGTGGATGCATACACAGATGCTAGCTGCAGTCTTCACACCAACAGGAGGATGCGTGTAGAGGCAGAGGAGAGATGACAGACTGATCACAGCAGCAGAAACAAGAACAGGAAGTTTAAAGACAAACTGATAAATCAAGACCATGATCATCAACATCTGATAATGAGACTGGACAGACACAAAAGTGACTGATCATCCCTCTGATGATGATAAATCCTCCTTCAGAAGTCAGGAAACAACGAAATAAGTTTGTTGTTAAAATTCAACTGGTGACTGTGTACATTGGTGACCGGGAGTTGACACCATAGTTGACTTTGTTTGTGTTTGTTTAGTTTCCTTTTCTGTATTTTCTCATATATAAACTGATGATCTTTGATACACTGATTAATCAAAGTGAAGCACTAAGGGGTTCACCCTCTGATTTGACTACGACATCTATAATCACACAAGTCATCAGTTAACATGGTAGCTCAATACACCCGTACACCAGGACAGTTCTGACGGTGCACAGAGAAAAATATCAGAGAAATGGAGTTCTGACGATGCTCATGGTGAGATCTGACCACTGGTCATCAGTTGTCAACAAATATTTCATGCTGATATTGATTATTGGTGTTTGTTTTGGTACTTTGCTCTCAGAATTACTGCCATGTTTGCAGTTTACTTTGAACACCACAGGTAGTTACATTCAGCCTGAGGTCCTTTGTGCTCTTTTGTTGTGTCCTCCAGTATCACGCGTCAAATACAGGCAGGTATATAAACAAAAATGCTCATGACGCCGACAGATGCAAGGACAAACAAATATATCTCCTGCTATAGTCATTAAAATGTCACTCGCAAAGTAAATGTCCTTTTATATGTTAATGGAGAATACACACACACTCACTGACACGTCTGCAGAGGAGAACAGCTCTGAAACTTATGAGGATGAACACAGACCAACCCCAACACTGCTTCATTTTCCTCTAAACACGGCTCAGCCTGGAGGATCAGCTCTGTAGCTCTGTCTCTCCCTCACTCACTCTCAGCTGGCCTGGTTGTGAACCCTGCTGCAGCATCATTCAGTGACTTTATCAGTCAAAGTCATGCTTCGGTTGAAAGACAATAACCTCTTTAACTTCTTAGAATTCTGTCTTGCATAAAAACAGGAAGTCTGTATTTAAATGTCAGAGTAAACCAGGTGGGGGGTATGATATATTCACACACTACATTTGTTGGCTGATAGTTTGAAGATTTTTCGGTTTTAAGTCTATCATTAAAAAACAATCCCGTGTTGTTAAGATTCTGTGGTCCTACCTCTTCAGGTCTGATAAACGTGTTTCTGTGTCTCTCCAGGTCTTATGGCTGTGTGTTCAAAGCTCATTATAAAGAGACCGGGGAGATTGTGGCCATCAAACAGGTCCCCGTGGAGTCTGATCTGCAGGAAATCATCAAGGAAATCTCCATCATGCAGCAGTGTAACAGGTACAGTAGTTTAATGATGATGCCGTAGTTTTCACAGAGACCAGTTTTAATTTTGACAGCACTTTGTAATTTAGTTTTAGTCATAGTCTTTTGCCTAAAATATCTTCTAGTTTTAGTCATAATTTAGTCATCTAAATTGTTTTACTATTCGTCTAGTTTTACTTGATGAAATTCCACCACATATTAGTCGATGAAATCTGTAAATTTAGTTGACTAAAATATGAAGTGTAAAGGGTAAGGCATTTTTTATGTTTCCTTGAATTTCTGAAGACATGTTTCACACTTGGATAAAATGAAACATCTAATAACTCTTTATTGAATGCTAGTAATGTCTGAATGTATAAATGAACAGAAACAAATTGAACTTTTGTGTGAAATGCAGTCACCTTTATTTAGGCTACCTGGCAGAGCATCTCAGTTACAATACCAGAACTGACAACAAACAATGAACCTGCTCTACATGAATATATCAATTCATAAAGAGAGGAGCTCTGATTGGATCGCTCCACAACTTACCCCACCACCACCAAGCTAAGGCAGCTGTGATTGGATGTCCCTCTGAACTCATCCAACCTTTCCACACAACCAAAGTAGCTGTGATTGGATATATTCCTAACTTGTCTCTACTTTCTACATGACCAAATTAGGTCTGATTGGATTAAGTCTCTGTCAAACATTTTAGTCTAGTTTTTATTTGTTGATGAAAATGAGCTTTTGTCCATGTGCACTTGTTTTCATTTGTTACTGTCTAGTTTTCGTCAGGGGAAAAAAGGTTGTTGACGAAAACTTTGATGAAATAATTAGTCGAGAAAATTAACACTGACAGAGACTTGTAGATGAAGTTTTTGAGCTGTCCACTCTTCTGTTGGAGAGGTGGGCATGGACCTCTGTGGTAGGGAATTTTTATTTTTGGTTCCTTTCCTCTCAGAAGTGTTAAAGATGTTTTAGACACTGCATGGTTCTTCTGTTCATCTTGTGGACAGTGCTATGCTCAGAAAACTGAGTGTTTTTAAAGACATCACACAAACAGTGTCTTCTGCCTTCCGGGTCTTTCCATAAGGAGAAAACCCCTCTACACCTTCAGATGGAGAAACAATGAGACGAAACCCTGTTGTGGATGAATTCCTTTTTAAGTTTAAAATGTGCCATGATCAAAATGTTTATGCTAGTAAACTTCTTTTGTTCAGAAGACCTGACGGGAACATTTCAGTGACCCAGGGCTGCAATTGTACACGAGGAACTTTGCTTTAGTTGTGCAAACTCATGCTGGACCAGAAGAGCTAGTGCCAACATTTCACTCCATGGCCTTGTTGTCCTCAAACTTGTTCCCTCCTTTATTGTCCTGTGTTTGCCGCCATCCCAGCGTTTGTTCAGTAGTGCGCTGCAGGACAGTTGTCACATGACAATGTGTCCTTGAGCAAGACACTTAACCCCAAGTTGCTCCCACTGCTGGGTCAGTGGCGTGTAAACAGGAATGACAGGGCGTGAATGTGTTCACTGATGCTGATGGAAAACTGACTGTAGCCCAATCCACTGTAGCCCAAACTCAACAAAACTGACACTTTCCATGTCAGTTCACAGTTTCATATGGCTCATAAGAGCTCACAAAGTGTGTGCCCCTACATACACACAAAGACAGAGAGGCTCACTCGCACCACTCCTGTCTCCCGCTGAGTCCTCGTGCCTCCTTCCTTCCAATATCCTCTGTTACGACTTCTGGAGGTGCAACAAAGAGCATGTCAACCTGTTGCCCCGATTCTGCCTCCAGGACGTTATCATTGGAGGCGAAGCTTCACAGAGGGGTAAATGTCATGCCTTGAAACTGCAGCGTTAACTGGGTTATAGAAAGTCTGAACCATCAGTGAGTGAAGTGAGAGTGAAAGGCCTGGTGTGGCCTGGGGTGTAAAGCTGCTGTGAGAACCATTCAGCTTATAAGTACTGTTTAGTATTGATCATTCAACATTTAAATACATTACGATCAAATACATTTTAGGGTTGATTTAACATGAGGGATGTATGATATTGTTTTTTTACTGGTTTCGATATCCCGATATTTTGGAACTCAGTATCGCCAGTACCTATTGTCGGGATCAAAGAGCCTCTACTTTACTGTAATTGACCCCTTCCTATCATGGTGGTTGTTTATTTGTGTTAGAAACAGATGGGAAGCAAGCAAAAAATCTTGTCTTAAATTAATTTTAATTTTGTTTTGTATTAGTGGACATTTTGTGATGATGAGGTGGAACATTATGGTACATTTGTACATTCTGCTAATATGACATTTAGTAAACGAGATGTTTGGCCGACATGCACGGTCATAATATCAGCCAGTACAAAAATTGACTTTTTAAGTAGTTATCTGCATATATGATATTGTTTTGATCATATCTTAAAACCCATTTTGCATTTTACAGTCAGTGTCTTTAAGTTTTAATTGTGCTTTAGTGCAGCAGTACCGCTTTGATGCCAGTTTGTGATGCCTGTATTCAAGGAAATGATTCAAAGAGAGAAAAAACTTTTTTTAATTCAATCTGCCCACAGTGTTTTAAGATTTGGTTGATTATAACTGTAATGAAATGATAGAAAGGCTGAATTTTCTAAACTACTGCTAAAGTCATTACATATTCCTGAGTAAAGACTCAGAGTTAATCTGAAATAGCTGTAAAATGGAGTCTGGAGGACTGAAATCCCTGTGGTAATCAGGCTTGAAACTGTGCTGCAATAACTGAAACTCTCTGACTCAAAGAATCACTCTATAGTTTTGAAAAACGAATGCCCTTTAACTTTAATTATACTGACTTCAGTGGGGGTTTTTTTCAGTCCACATGTCGTTCGGTACTACGGCAGCTACTTCAAGAACAGCGACCTGTGGATCGTGATGGAGTACTGTGGAGCGGGATCAGTGTCTGACATCATCCGGATACGCAACAAGACGGTAAAATCAAACACCCCCTGAATTAAATCAAACTGTTTAAACATGAATCAGTCTGAATAAATCATTATTCTTCATGTGTGTCTGCAGCTAACCGAGGAGGAGATCGCCACCATCCTGCAATCCACTCTGAAAGGTCTGGAGTATCTGCACTTCATGAGGAAGATCCACCGAGACATTAAAGCTGGAAACATCCTGCTCAACTCAGAGGGACAGGCCAAGCTGGCAGACTTTGGAGTTGCTGGACAGCTCACAGTGAGTTAGACATGAACATGCACTGATTTATCAGGCGAGACGTGACGTGGTCACGGATGCAGGAGTTGATGTGAATGAGTCTAACGAGATTAACTGGTGAAAAGTGAAAGGCCTGATGCATTTTCACATCACTGACATGGCAGTGGGAGAAACTCGGGGTTAAGTGTCTTCCCCAAGGACACATGGACATGTGACAGCTGGTGCTGGGCTCAGACCCTTGACCCTTTGTTTGATGGTCAAACGCACTACCAGACTAAACCACTGATGCCCCCAAAATGTCAAGTTGTACAGATTAATTCGGTCTTTATGATATTAAATTAATTCTCATAAAACATGTTTCCTGTTTCTAACTGTCAAAAGTAAAAATCCTTCCAGGACAATAAACAAGTAAATTGGGTTTAAGCCCCCCCCCCCCCCCCGGCAAACATTTATTTGTATTCATGGACATAAATTCTAGCTTGTTCTTATTGGTTTTATATTGTTTTATTCATATTTTTCTTTCCTGAAGTGCTTTTAGACAGCACATAAATGTTGTCCTCTGTCTGCATATTATGTTTAAAGCTTTGTGTCATGCCTGCATCAGATAAATAGAGTCCTTTTCTATTGAAATTTAAGTTGTTTGCAACTCAGCTTTTAGCACATCACTAACATATTTGTGCAATTTTGACCATGTGCAGGAGAGTTTTTGCTGTGTTTGGTAATCAAAAACAGGGTATCACTCAGTTTGAGGAGCTTTGTTTTGTTTTTATATATTGATACATAAGATATCTTAAATGTTGGGCAGTACAGAGCTATTCTTATTAATTTACTGATTGTTTCTATATTTTCCCTCCTGTCTCTCTTCCATTGTTCTCTGTCTCATCACCACTCCTCTTAAGGACACCATGGCGAAGCGTAACACCGTCATCGGTACGCCGTTCTGGATGGCTCCAGAGGTCATTCAGGAGATCGGATACAACTGTGTGGCCGACATCTGGTCTTTGGGGATAACAGCGATAGAGATGGCTGAGGGGAAACCGCCATACGCTGACATACATCCCATGAGGGTGAGAGAGGCTTCAGTGTGTGTTTGTAGATGTTAAAGAGCAGGTATGTGGTCGAAAAAGGTTCAACATAACGTCAGAAAAAAAACCTCAGAAAGAGAAGGTGCTGTGTGTTTGTCTGTGCATCGGCCTTCATTTAGAGCTAATCGAGCGTTTCTTCTTCCAGGCGATCTTCATGATCCCCACCAACCCTCCACCAACATTCAGGAACCCAGATCTGTGGTCTGAGTCATTCCAGGACTTTGTCTGTCAGTGCTTGGTGAAAAACCCAGAAACCAGAGCCACAGCTACACAGTTATTACAGGTAAAACCACAACAAGCTCTTTGAATCATCCGTGTAGGACAGGTTTGATGTTTAATGGTAAGATTATACACTCCTGTTCAAAATTTTAAGGCCAGTTGAAAAATTACAAGAATTTACATTTTGCAGTGTTGGATCTTAAGAAGGTTCTAAGTAGAGCTTCAAAATGCAAAAGAAGAAATGGAGTGAAACAAAAAATCTGAATAAGCAATTTATTGCAAACAACCATTAAACTGAAACAGACTGTTTATCAGCTGATCAGAAGTTTAAGACTATAGCTCAAAAAAACCCGAAAACCCCCTAAAATAGAACTAAAATTTTCAAAAAAGGACTCAGTAATCAGTAGCTGCACCTTTCTTGTTAATCACCTCAAAATTTGTTTCAGCATGTTTGATGCCAGTGTTTCCAGGAGGCGAGTGGGAATGTTGCTCCAAGTGGTGAAGATGGCTTTACAGAGGACATCCACGGTCTGAAACTGATGTCCATTTTTGTAAACTTCACTTGTTCCCCATCCCCAAATGTTCTCAGCTGGACTGAGATCAGAGTAACAAGCAGGATGGTCCAATAAAGTGACGTTATTCCTTTGAAGAAGTCCTTTATCAGGAGGGCATTGTGAACTGCAGAGTTGTCCTTTTGAAAAACCCAGTCAGTACCACAAAGACCAGGGTCCTCAGTCAGTACCACAAAGAACAGGGCCCTCAGTCAGTACCACAAAGACCAGGGCCCTCAGTCAGTACCACAAAGACCAGGGTCCTCAGTCATTACCACACAGACCAGGGCCCTCAGTCAGTACCACACAGACCAGGGCCCTCAGTCAGTACCACACAGACCAGGGCCCTCAGTCAGTACCACAAAGACCAGGGTCCTCAGTCATTACCACACAGACCAGGGTCCTCAGTCAGTACCACAAAGACCAGGGTCCTCAGTCATTACCACACAGACCAGGGTCCTCAGTCAGTACCACAAAGACCAGGGCCCTCAGTCAGTACCACAAAGACCAGGGTCCTCAGTCATTAGGGACGCCCCCTGCATTATCTTCACATTTCTTCTTTTGCATTTTGAAGATCTACTTTGAACCGTCTTAAGATCCAACAGTGCAAAATGTAAACTCTTGCAATTTTTCAACTGGTCTTAGAATTTTGGTTAGGAGTGTATTTAAGATTATTTAATGATAAAAAATGATGAAGATTTTTTTGACAAATGTGTGGTCAAAAAAAACCCCTCCCCCCGAGAAAGAGAGATTAAACAAACAAACAAACAAACATGAAGCAGAGTTCTCACTCACGCTGATGTGAAGAACACTTTTAGTCGCCCTTTGGATGAATAAGGAACAGAAAGGTGGACAAGTGAAAGGATATCTGCATCCCATTAAATCAATCATTTCATCCTTTTCTACTTCATTTACTGTGGTCATCAACAGTTTGATCTGTTTTTCCTCGGCTGCTAAGCTAACAATGCTAACTACAAAACCTCCCTATTTCCCCCTTCAAAATGAAAGCAGACTTATTTAGACAGGTAGTAAAGCTGCTTTTGCTAAATCCAGTGTAAAGTTTTTAAAATCTCATGTTTATTACCTTTGCTGGTTTACTCACACACAGAAGTCAACTAAAGTGAAAAGTGTAATTCTGTCACGTCAGCAGACACACATGTTGTAGAGGTTTAACAAAAGCAAAGATTAATTCTTCTGCCAAAAGAGACGTTGACACAGGCTCAAGTTTGTATCGACAGATTAGACCAGTGAATAAACTGAAAATCAGAATTGTCCATTTGAATAGTTTGTCCATCTCTAAATGATAGACCAGATCTCACAGGTTTGTGGTTGGCTGATGTTCTTAACCCTGAGAGCCATTGGACCTGACCTGTAACTCGTGTCCTGGCAGTGGAGGAGACATATAATGTGTTTGCACTTGTCCATCTTAGCAGTTTAACCTTTTGTGTCTCTGTTGCCTTCAGCATCCATTCATCAAGTCGGCCAAACCCAATTCCATCCTGAGAGCCCTGATCACAGACGCCATGGAGATCAAACTGAAGAGACAGGAGGAGGCAGAGCAGAGAGAGCAGGACGCAGACGACGACGATAATTCAGTATGTGGAAGTATTAAGAAAGCGTTGGATTATATTGTCATCTGCTGGTGTCAGCAGCTGAATTTAAGCCTGATGTAAATCCTCTGAAACCCACAGAATTATATTTGGTCCTAATCCTTAGATGTCAACATCACACTTTACTTTCTATGCTATAACTTCTACAAACAGGTAACTTTTGGAATTTTAACTCCTTAAAATCGTATGGAACATTTACCTCTACTTTCTCCAGCCTTAAAGAGGTCATACTTTGCCTTAATTCTGATTTTAATGACTGCCTGAGGACAGTCACAATCACCAGTAATCAAATAACCTTCTAGTTCTCAAATACAGAGTGCCACTGATCAGTGCTGTGTCCCCTCCCTGTCTGAGATGCTGTGTTGGAGCCAGTGCTGCTTTAAGCCCCGCCCCTTGGTTAACAGGTCACCTCTGTGGTAACTGATCAGTTACCACAGAGGTGACCTGTTGCCGACAACTCTTTGTCCATTCTAAAGTCTGCACTCTGCTGTGGCTAAGTCAGTGTACTTAAAGAAGAGTTTTTTTCTCATTTTGTAGTTGATTTTCTGACTCCTGTAGAGCCGAGCCCACTCCGCTGAGATGGGTCACACTCCCAAAGACTTCTGAAGAGGGAGGGGGCAGGCCTGGAGCATATGCCTGGGCATGGCTGTGTAGCGGAGTTCAGAACACATTAATGTCACTGGGACTACACTGATAAAAAAAAGACTGTATGACACAGCGTGTAGGGCATCCAAAATAGCTTCAGGGCTCACTTCCAAATGCATGAACTTCACTATTTGACACTTTGGCATCGTTTAACACGAGTATCCAACATTGTAACAACATGTATAGGTCAGAAAGAGGAAAAGTTTAATAGTTCTCCTTTACACTGGTGAACAAGTAATGATAGGATATAGCACTGCTCAATTATGGAAAAAAATAAATCACTTATTTTGCTTGATATTGATATTGTGATTTTTATGCACACTTACCAATCACCTCTGACAGAACTGTGCATGAATTAAAATGAGGAAAGAATAGATTATATTTGATGGAGATGCAAAGACAGAAGAGTAAAAAATTCTGCAAGTTATTTTGCATCATCTTACAAACTTTGAAATTAATTATTAATTAGTATAAAGGTACTGCACAGACAGATATCAATAACAATAATAATAATAATGATAATGATAAAATAAAAAATATTGGACCTAATTGAACCAGAAAACCTCATTGAGATTAAATATTTCATTTACAGAGTGTCCTGGCTGTAACATTTACAAAGTTACAGACATAAGACAATTACAGACACAGATACATAAAGATGGACACATTAATTCAGAGTCGGAGCAGAAACTCATCAGTCAGAGCCTCTGTAGGCTGGAGCATCTTCCTCCAATGTTTTTAACCTCCTTTTATAAAGACTTAAAGAGACCAGCTTCCTAAGAAACAGTTTTTCCTGCAGCAGATTCCAGTCTGCAGGAGCAGCAGGTCAGAAACTTCTTTTACCATCTCAAGACGAACTTTGTGGACAGAGAGCAAAAGTTTTTTGACTGAGTCACAGAACAAACTGAAGCTGCCAACTCCCTCTGCAAGTCCTCATGTCCAACAAGTGAAGGAAGGTGTGCACCTCTGAAGTGCTCATACAGCACTGATCCATGCAGACGATCTCTGTTGCTCACTTGGATCCAGAAGTGATTAATGTTGTTTTAGCTGGAGCTGCTGGAGCTTTCATTCAGTCTATCGACTGCAGCGTCTTTAGCTCAACCCTTTGGGCTCAGTATGCTCAGCAACCCAACTGAAGGGTGCTGAAAAAATGGACAGGCACAGACCACGTATTGGGGAACTTTTCTTTATATTTGACAGGGGGAACACTTCTTACTGAATATCGTACCACGATGAAGTGAACCAGAGCGCTTTGGTGGGGGTGCAGCTGTAGTCTGTGGTCCTACTTTGCCCAGATGGGGTTTAGTAACAAGTTGTTGCAGCCAGGCCTTGTAGCTCACAGTGTGAAATACAGTCACAGAGAGTGATTAACTAAATCAAAGTGGAAACAGGAACGAGGTGGCATTAATTTAAGGTCCTCTAGTTTCAGTTTTTAGTAACTTTCTCTCATCAACCATCATGCTGGAGGGTCTGACCTGTTCTGCGGAAAAATAACAATCAGCCTGATGGACTTGATCCCCCCTGTCCAAACTGTTGGGGTATGAAGTGAGACCTAATCCACTGCTGTTGTGTTTCAGGACGAGGACGAAGTCGACCAGGGGACGATGGTGCGAGCAGGAACTGGAGACTCAGGAACTATTCGGGCTGCCGGCTCTTTAGCGGGATCGTTGAGCAGTACGGCACGGACCATGATTGAACACGACGACATGGGGACCATGCAATCACAGCTGGGCACCATGGTCATAAACTCAGATGATGAGGATGAGGAAGAGGCAGGAACCATGAAAAGTAAGAGGCATTCATTCACCTTCTCCAAGGTCTGTCCATCTGTTATGGGTTGATCCTGTACAGGTGTGCCTGTGTTGATGTGCAGCACATATTTAGATCCATGTGTTTGACAGACTACATAAAGATTTGTCTTGTAGTTTACTGAGCAAAGCAACAACAGATGAGGAATCTTGAAGATTCAAAAACAAGGCAACTGGACTGTACTGAGTTTGTTGAGAAGATGTTTCACTTCTCATGCAAGAAGCTTCTTCAGTTCCAAATGGCTGGTGATGGAAGCAAGATAAATATCTGCTTCCATCACCAGCCATTTGGAACTGAAGAAGCTTCTTGGATGAGAAGTGAAACGTCTTCTCAACAAACTCAACACAGTCCAGTTGCCTTGTTTTTGAATCTTCAAGATGACCATGACCTGGATGAATGAGAATCTACACAGACATAACAGATGAGGAGGACGCTGCTGTGGAGATGAGTACAAAGGGGCTACAGTCAGGCTGTTTGAATGTGTTTAGATTTTAAGGGCTCAAAGTCCAAAGTAAGACACCGAGAAATGTCCATGAAAAACAAGTGTGGTGTTCCTTGAATGAACATTACAAACATAAAACGCAGTAGCTCTTTATTAAGATTCTTGTCTTTTGTGTTGTGTATAAGATTGGTCTGTTATCATTCAATAAAAATGCAGTCAGATGTTTTATTTTAATCCACCAGAGGGCACAGGAGACCACTTCTTTCTACCTTCAGTTGAGGAAGTGTGTGAGTGTGTTCCTGTTTTTGAACACAGGAATGAAATTAATTTATCCTCATGGACAAAACTACAAATTTACAACCATGTCATGCAGTGTGTGCGTACTGCCTGAACAAAAGTCACAACACAGGACGTGTTTGTCAGGGACAGGTCTTTTTGGCCTAATGGAAGTAGAATGCCAACCAGATTTAGCTGGTCACTGTTGTAGACCTGCAGCACATAAAGCATTTCCATCTACACAGCAATTATCTGGAGTAACGCTCTGTGCTTAGGGTGTCACGCTCTCCTGTTGCCTTAAGCCATTACATCCCAGCCACAGGTAGCTGTAGCTGCAGTGCTGACTCCTCATCACAGGTAGCACTCAGTGGAACTCCTGTTGACATTATTATTTCAAATATATTCTTTAGATTTGAGTCCAGAGAGCACCCTATTAACCCTGGCAACTGTATCAGAATCAGAAATACTTTATTAATCCCCAAGGGGGAATTGGGTTGATTCAGATGCTCTTATACACAGAAAAGCAGTAGGAATATCAAGGAAAGACATTAAAATAGATAAGAGCATGAAAAATTAAGTAAAACATTAAGTACGAAAGTAAAAATTTAAGTCAGCAGGTTGAGATCCTGCAGAGCTCACTGTGTTGAATTAAGGGGGGGTTACTGCACTGTGGGGGATAGGATATGTAATGAAGGGGTTAAACCTCCGCGGCACTGTCAGCAGTTTTTATGAATGTAAATCACATAACTTATGTGGATGTCCACAGTAATATGCACCGATTTAATCCAGGTTTTATTTCATTTTATAAACATGTTTAATCTGAAGTTGATTAAAGAAGAAAATAACCAAGACAACCGTAACATCTAACGCATTTGAATTGTAGTTTTTGTAGTTTTACTGTCATTATTGAACAATTTTCTTTGATAATTAATGTCAAGGTTTATTTATAATAAGGGCAGTATTAACTGGTATATATATATATATATATATATATATATATATACATATATATATATATATATATATATATACATATATATACATACACACACACATATATATACATACATATATACATATACATATATATGTGTATATGTATATATATATATATACACACACACACACACACATATATATATGTATATATATATATATATATGTATATACATACATATATACATATATATACACATATATTTCAAGATAATGACTAGGCCGACAATTTAAGCAGAGTTTTTTCTTAAAATATTCTTCTTATTTATTCTCCAAAAAATGTTGAATCCTATTTCAGAACTGTTAAGAACTGGAACCGATAAGACCTTAACGGTGCAAACACATACCTGAGGATGGATTGTTGCTTTTTGCTGTTTTATTTCCTATCTAGCTAGTTAGCCATCAGGTAGCTATGGCAGGTAGTTGTTGACAGCCTGAGCTCCCTGGTGTGCCCTGATGTGGTCTTCTTCAGTAACATCCACCCTTTATAGGCATGTACATTTTCTCGAGCGTTTATATCATGCCAGCAGACATAAATGCGAACACAAGGACAAACATGTATAACTGGTCTGAGAGAGGACATTAGCAAATTTACAGCAAGAGGTCTCGACCCCTGGACCCCCCTGACTGGCTGCATTTCCCCACTGGATGACCACTTGGTTCATCTATGGAAAGCCGTGTCTTTCTAATTTTAAGTGATCAGATTGAAACACACCTTATGGAAACCTTCCTTATAAAGTAAGTCAATGTTTGTTGATCCTCTCCCTGTCTGAGATGATTTTATAGCATCTCTAGAAGCTTGTTTGTTGTCAGTCGTGCTGGAACAGCCTGGACATTTCTTCACACCAGCCATGGCAAAGATCTGGAGGGTCAAAGACAGAAAACTTGTGTTGAAAATGTAGTTTTCTGGCAGTTTTGATCATGAACACATCACGTTCTGATCTGGTGTGTCATTACTTTGGAGATGTGCTGGTGCCTCTTCAGTCCGTGGGGTCTTTTTGCAGTGTGGGAGTTGTTAGCGTTGGATGTTTTGGGAGCTTTTGCACACATTGGACCGTGATCATCAGTGCTGGCAGCCTGTGGGTGTGCTTTATGTGTTTGTTTTTATCACTAAGAATTAACCTCAATCAGACCTTCCAGCACGCTCAGTTTGGGTGTGTTTGAGTGTGTGCATGTTTGCTCGGCGTAGCTCCAGTCATGCACTCAGCTCGTTGTTCTGGAGCGATAAAGACAAACTGCTGCAGAAGTTCATGTCTCATTATTAAAACTCCCACACCACATACAGTAAAATTGATGCTTCTGTGCCCGGGATCACTTTAAGAAACAGGCAGAGACAGAAAATAGCAGCATTTTGGTGCTGAGTGTGGTGGTTTCCCTGCTTTACTGTTAGACTGTGGAAACAGTCTGAAGTGATGGGCCTGGACTGCAGTGGTGGTGAGCAATGTTAATTTTGTTGACTAAATATTTTTGTCATAGTTTCTGTCAACAACCTTTTTTCCCCTGACTAAAACTAGACAGTAACAAATAAAACAAGTGCACATGGACAAAAACTCAAACTAAATTAACTGACATTTTCATCAACAAATAAAAACTAGACTAAAATGTTTGACAGAGACTTAATCCAATCAGACCTAATTTGGTCATGTAGAAAGTAGGGACAAGTTAGGAATATATCCAATCACAGCTACTTTGGTTGTGTGGAAAGGTTGGATGAGTTAAGAGGGACATCCAATCACAGCTGCCTTAGCTTGGTGGTGGTGGGGTAAGTTGTGGATCGATCCAATCAGAGCTCCTCTCTTTATGAATTGATATATTCATGTAGAGCAGGTTCACTGTTCAGGCAGGTAGTTTCAAAGTTTTGGCTCATCACTGAGTTTGAGTCCTCGACTGTTGTTGTAACTGTACGTCGCTGCCATCCTTGATCTGGTCTCCCTTGAAAAACACATCTCTGATCTCAGTGAGACTAACCTGTCTAAATAAAAGTTATGTAAGCTAAAAAGGAGACCGTTTGCTAAATAATTAAAGTCTGAACATGTGGAGAAGCATGACACAAACGGCCTCTTCCATTGGCCTTACAAACCGTACTCCAGGTCTGAGACACACATACACATGCAGGAGCACACACACTGTCTCCTGTCTAATGACCTTGATTGAGTTAGCATGGATCGAGCTGGCAGTTCAAACTGCATTAACACAGGAACACTCTGAGTTCATAATTACATTGGTGCCCCTCTGCCCTTTACCTGTGCGTTTGTCTGACTGTGTGAGTCTCCTCTGTGTCCTTCTGTGTGTTTATTGTGTATTTTTGAGAGTATGTGTGTGTCGGTACTAATGACCACAGTCTGATGCTCAAGGGCCTGGAGGATTAAGATAAGATATTACGTCAGAAATTGATCCGCACTAATGGTTCTGAATAAGAAAAAGCCTTTTAATTTGCTCTGATTAGCCACTGACCGTCCCCGACTAGAATCTATGTAGGGATCCTCTCTGTCGCACTCCTCTCTCTGATCGCTGCTCTTCTTATGGAGCTAAAACACCATCCAGTCAGATATTTTCATGGCAGATAGTCTAAATAAACAACAAAGATACTTAACTAAAATTTTAATAAATGCAGCACACAGATGAGTTTGTTCAAACTTTGGGTTTCCTGGTATTTTCACTTGGTGTGCAGTTTGCTGGCTAAATTTCCATCCATCCATCCATTATCTATTTTGCTTTTCCGTGAGGGGTTTGAGCCTGTCCCAGCTGACATTGGGCGAGAGGCGGGGTACACCCTGAACTGGTCGCCAGCCAATCACAGGGCCACATAGAGAGACAAACAGCCATTCATGCTCACACTCACACCTAAGAGTAATTTAGAGTCACAGATTAACCTAATGAGCATGTTTTTGGTCTGTGAGAGGAAGCCGGAGTGTCTGGAGAGAACCCACACATGCACGGGGAGAACATACAAACTCCACACAGAGGCTCTGACTGACCCGGGGATCGAACCGGTGACCCTCTTGCTGTGAGTCACCTGGCGGATGGCTTAATTTGGATGACGTATAATTTAGTCGTAGATTTACAGGTTGTCTATTTCTTCTTTTTTTCATCAGCACAGTCCTGAAATCCTGGTCAAATACTCTGTGTTAAGTGTAACACAGCCTCCTGCCACCAGTCACTAATGTAGCACCACTCAATGGCTGCTGCCTTGCTGCTAAAATGCCCTAAAACCCAAATTCAACTCAGTGTTAATTCTGACAGCACTTTTTAATTTAGTTTTAGTCATAATCTTTTGACTTAAATATCTTTTAGTTTTAGTCACAACTTACTCATCTAAATTGTTTTATTTTTAGTCTAGCTTTAGTTGATTAAATTTCACAATAATTTAGTCGATGAAATCTCCTGTAAATTTAGTCGACTGAAATCTGAAGTGTAAAGGGTAAGGCATTTTTATGTTTCCTTGAATTTCTGAAGTCATGTTTTACACTTGGATAAAATCAAACATCTAATAACCCTTTATTGAATGCTAGTAAAGTCTGAATGTATAAATGAACAGAAACAAATTGAACTTTTGTGTGAAATGCAGTCACCTTTATTTAGGCTACCTGGCAGAGCATCTCAGTTACAATACCAGAACTGACAACAAACAGTGAACCTGCTCTACATGAATATATCAATTCATAAAGAGAGGAGCTCTGATTGGATCGCTCCACAACTTATCCCACCACCACCAAGCTAAGGCAGCTGTGATTGGATATATTCCTAACTTGTCCCTACTTTCTACATGACCAAATTAGGTCTGATTGGATTAAGTCTCTGTCAAACATTTTAGTCTAATTTTTAATTGTTGATGAAAATGTCAGTTAATTTAGTTTTAGTTTTTGTCCATGTAGTTTCTGTCTAGTGTTCGTCAGGGGAAAAAAGGTTGTTGACGAAAATAATTAGTCAAAAAAATGAACTCTGCCTCCTGAGCTGCCGTGTTTGTTAACTAGCTCTGTCTTGCACTATGAACATCGCTGCTGCTAACCTCATGGACAGCACCACCATGTGCACTTAAAAAGTAACTGATTTCATTTCTGAAGAACCACCAGCTTTATAACATGTTGGACATTAATACATCAAAACATTTTCATACTTGGTGGGGGTGATTCTGTATATTCTGGCCACGCCTTATATCGAAATACTACAGTGTTTTGATCCCACACCCCGCCCTTACGTTTTCAAATGCCTTTAAATGTATTCAAATACAGTTTGGGCTTCAAACAAATAGCCTTTTCTCTTCAGTTAAACTTTAACGTTCTCGTAAAATTTGCCTTAAACACACAAAAAACACTCCAAAAGCCCATAATATCAGAGCTGAAACCCATGACCAAACACCCAGGTCCATATTTGGGTCAGTGGTATTGCTGCATTTAGAGGCTTCAGTAGAAAAACTCTCAAATGAATTGAGCTCTGATCTCTTGGTTTCTGTCAGTTGTGTCCTCTATTGCAGCTCTAGGTGCTAAAGCAAAACAACTTTTTCAACATGAGCTAAATATTCAGTCAAGAAGTCTGATACTCTAAGAGTATCAGTGAAGTTTTTTGATGGATCTGACAGAGGAGAAATCTCTTGCTGAGTCACAGAAATGTCGTACTGTGACTTTGATAGCAGCTGCATTTCTAAATTCAACACAGGCTTCAATTTGTCTCGACAGAAAGAGGGGAGGAAATAAGACAACACTCTTCTCTCAAGTCTCTTCAGAAACACATCACACTGCTCTGAATATCACTATAATTTTGTATTAAAAGATTTATGGTTTACTTTCAGGCTTTTGCGTATTGATAAAGTTTTTATATCTGTGTCTCTCCCTTTCTCTCTCTGGCAGAAAGGCTGAAACACAGAAAACAATGTAAGAGAGATGATGGATGATTTTTGATGTTACAGGCTTTCCCTCTCTTTCTGTCACAGTGGCTTAAACATTGCATTTGTTTTCTGAGATGCATAAAGAAGGAACCATTATGTTGACTCAGATTAATTATTCAGTTTGAGTTCCCCCGCTCTCCACACCCTAAAAATCTTTACTAATTTGAAATGCTATGCAACTACAATTACAATCATCTGTCCTTTTCCTTTAGCCCCATCCATTGTCATTACAGTTCCTGATATTAACTTAAGAGAGATCAACTAAATTAAATCCATGGTAGTTCCTGCAGACAGCACACATATATTAGTTTGACCTTGACAAATAATCATGGATGACCTGCTGCTGTGGACCTGCTCCACTCCATGAGCTCTATCCTGCATCAACCATCAACAGAAACATCATTTAACATCAATTCAGACTTTTAGACCAGTTAAACATAATTTAATGACAGTTCAGCTACATGCTGATATATTAATCAACAGCATTCCTTTTCAGATTTTATTCATAATAGATATTAATGTTGATAATAGATTGATCTCTCTACCCATGGTTGTTATTGATTATACATCCATAATGAATACCTTTGCTGCTGATGCTACATCTCAAGGGGCTTACCTTTAAATAAATTTATATTCAACAAAGACAAATATCAGAGCTTCTCTCTACTCTGATTGAGCCACAGAGAGTCTGACTTTCTCATTTAAAGATCTTCAGAACAAATAAAACTGATTTCCAGCGTCCTTTTGCAAACGTGATGTCTGGCTGCCAAACATTTTGTTTTTTATCCTCTTCTGCACCTGCCTCACAGCAAGAAGGTCTCTGGTTCAAGCCCCGTGTCAGTCAGGGTCTTTCTGTGTGGAGTTTGCATGTTCTCCATGTACATTCATGGGTTCTCTTCAGGCACTCCGGCTTCCTCCCACAGACCAAAAACATGCTCATGAGGTTAATTAGTGACTCCAAATTGCCCTTATGAGTGTGAGTAAATGGTTGTCTCTTTCATGACCTTCATAGGGAGATGTGTTGTAGATGATGGATGATTGTTGGATGGTCTTTAAAAGTTTGCTGAAACCCTAAAAAACATTTTTTTTAATGACAGAAAGTCTTGAAGCAGTTTTCTTGCTGGAGTTCAAACTTTAAGTTTTACTTTCTCAAACTTTGTCTCCAACGCTGCTGGAGCCGGGACTTCAGTCCAGCTGAGACGTGGTCCTAAACGGTGTTAGTGAGTTCAGTTACTCAGCAGCTTATTTGATAAAAAACGACCATTACAGGTTTTTTTAGAGGACTACCATCATGACCAGGGCCAGAGCCAGACTAATCTGAATCACTTCATCACAGGACTCTGTCTTTCTGTTTTTAAAGTAGATATATCCTCAAGGATAAACCAACAATCCTACTTTTTAACTCAAAGTAAACACCGCCCCAGCCTCTGCCCGGGGCGATTACCCGCTGTGAGGGAGCGTCTTGTCTGATTTGTCAGAAGCGACAGGGAGGAGACAGGCTCGGTGTCGGATCAGAGAGAACAAAATAATGGGCCGTCTGCGGGTGACAAACAGTAACAGATAAAACATTTTTATCATTTATCCAGCTCATAAATCAGAAAATGAGAGAGCTGGGCAGCCTGTCCATCCTTTCACGGTTTAGTCTTCTGATTTAACATCATAATTAATCTCCATAAGCAGTGAAATGTTTTGGGTTTCTGTTTCTTCCAGTAAAAGATGATTTCCTTTTCCAGCAGCGTCCCTCATCTTCTGCTGTCAGTCTGTGGATTAGTGACCTAAATGAGATCCCACTAAATGATGATTTCATCGTAGAAAGGCGATTTGTTGCAGCACTGTGGTTGATCCATACATTAGAAATATAAATCAACCTTCTGACCTTTGAGGCAACATCCAGCTCCCTCACCGCCCAGCTCTGAAGTTTCCTCTCAAATGATGCAGGGAAAATAGGATCTTCACTTCCAGGCAGGAGAAGGTCAATAAAAGTTTTCAATGCAACCTCCTCTAAGTGGGCTGGACAGCTACAGTTTTTTCTCTGTTAGTTTGCTAACATTAAATTAAAGACCAGTCCTTTGCATGTCAAGACCATAGACTGATTGGTTTTTAGGGAAATCCAGTGCAAAAGAGGGACAGTTCTGACAGTGATCAGAACATTTCCCATTGTCTGGAGCAGCATTTCCAAACCTGTTTGTACCACTGTCCAGTTTTTTAATATAATATTGTTGCAGACCAGCCTTTGGGGCAGGGTTGAGGTCTGGCTCACTATAATGCAGGTCTGTGATCAACAGAAAAGTAAAACCTGAGATAAATTCACCAGTATGCCTCAGTGTTAATTTTGTTGACTAATTATTTTCATCATAGTTTTCGTCAACAACCTTTTTTCCCCTGACGAAAACTAGACGGTGGGCCTTTTTCAAACCAGCCCCTACACCCTCCCCCTCTGTGACGGAGTGCACTCCATCAGAAGTCACGCTTACAGCTGAATGAAGTTCACTTCATCAAGGTGTGGGGTATAAATACAGCGCAAGCTTTGGGATAAACTTCCCCCTCTCAGGTGGAAACAGGAAGTGTATGTTGCCATGGTTTCGCAGCGGCATCTTGTGGGAGCGACAGTTCTTGCCATGATCCACCAGTGACTACAGTGGATTAGATCCTCTAGAAGGTGCAGACGTTTAACCCTTGAATTACCCTTCAAAAAAGTTACATCCATGACCCTTCAAGTGGACAAAAATGTCCATTTTCTAGAAAGTGACCAACAAAAGGTCATGCATTTTTATCACATCCATGACCCTTCAGGTGGACAAAAATGTCCACCTGTCATTTATCCATTTGTTGTTGTTGCTATTTGTACTTATTATCCTCAAAATCTTACACTAAATCACTTTTAACATGCTCTTGCAAAAACTAACCTTCCTGTGACCTTTTGTTGGTCACTTTCTAGAAAATGGACTCTTAAGTAACTTCCTTATAGATGCATCAGGTCAGCTCGGGCCGACGGCCAATGGATAAAACACATGGTCAGAACTATATGAACACCATTCTTACAGCATTTTCCTCCAAAAAGAAGATGTAGCGGATTAAATAGTTACCTAGTTACCATTATCGTTATAGTTCCTGATATTAACTTCAGAGAGATCAACAAAATTAAATACCTGGCAGTTCCTGCAGACAGCACACATATATTAGTTTGACCTTGACAAACAATCATGGATGACCTGCTGCTGTGGACCTGCTCCACTCCATGAGCTCTATCCTGCATCAACCATCAACAGAAATGACACCATTTAACATCAATTCATACTTTTAGACCAGTTAAACACATTTTAATGGCAGTTCAGCCAGATGCTGCTATATTAAAGGCAGGGTTGGTAATCTTGGAAAACTAGCATGAATTTGAATGTAGCCCCCCCCCCCCAGCTCCTCCAAAACGACGCCCCCGCTCACATGCATGAGAGCCACTGATTCGCCACCATATGACTGATTCAACTCAAAACCGGTCCTCAGCACGTCATTTTTTTTTTTTTGCGTCATTTGTTTTGCATTACGCTGTCTCTCTCAGTGGTAAGCGGTAAATTGAAAAACAAACAGCTATGGCAAGTTAGTTAGTACTCACAACTTTGGTCTCTGCCTCCGTCTTGAATCAGGGTCAGTGCACGCCGGCAAAATGTACGCGCAGAAGGTGGGCAGAACGGCAGTACGGGATTTGATTAAATTGGGTCCGAATCGCTGTGATTGGTTGGTGTTTTCCCTGTTTCACTCCTGCTGTAGACAACAGCTTTTTTTTGCTCTCTTTTAAGAACACATCATGTATTGATTGCCATTGGGACATAACAATCATTTTAACCAGTATAACAAAAAGTGTATCTAAATCAGATTACCAGCCCTGCCTTTAATCAACATCATTTCTCTCCAGATTATATTCATTATAGATATTAATGTTAATATTAGATTGATCTCTCTTTCTGTGGTTGTTGTTGATTATTCATCCATAGTAACTATCTTTTGTATTCGACAGAGACAAATATGATGAGAACATATTTATGGTCTGGATGTTCATGGGTTTTTCGCAATCATAAAGTCTTATTTTTACTCCCTTTGTCTCTGCCTGGATGGAAATATCTCAGGATGTATGAAGAGTTTGTCTTCAGCCTGCTCTGCTGTTAAGTGTCTTGAATTAATGTTATAAATTGGTGCTATACAAATAAAGATTGAGTGACTGATTGATATTGTGTTACCGATCATCTCCCTTTAAAGGGACAATGTATAGCATTTTAAGTAATTTATGAGCTAAAAACAATGTCTACATTCTAGGGCTGCAACTAACGATTATTTTCATTATCGATTAATCTGTTGATTGTTTAAACGATTAATTGATTAGTTGTTTGGCCAATAAAATGTTAAAAAATGTTGAAAAATGTCAATCAGTGTTTCCCAAACCACAAGACAACGTCGTCAAATGTCTTGTTTGTCCAAAAACCAAAGAGATATTCAGTATATTATCATAAAGGAACAAAGATACAGAAATATTCGCATTTAAGAAGCTGAAATCAGAGAATTTTGACTTTTTTTCTTTAAAAAACGATTATTCGATTATCAAAATAGTTGAAGATGGATTAATAATCGATTATTGTTGTTCGATTAATTGTTGCAGCTCTAATACATTCATAAATATGTCCTCATTTGAGTCAAATTGCCTCTGCCAACAATATGACTCGTCCTCCTGAGCGAAGAATTACTTCTCTGTATTTACATAGAACGGGTAAGCCTGACAGAGGCTTCCATGTCCTTCTGGTCTATGAAAACTATGAACAGCCGAGAGGGACATAAAGCAGTATGTAGTACTACTGATTAAGGCTAAACGCGGAGCACAGCGAAACGCTCTTGTCACTGCCCCGGCAAATTTGAAAGCCTGCACTGCACTTTTGTTCATAATGCTAGATCAAACTTATGCCACGCCACAGGAGAAGGAATCCTCGTCAGCAAAAAAGTGAAAAAGAGAAGACATAGCTTCTAGGTACATACCGGCCACCATAGAGTTTAGCAGTTGCAACTCAGTAGATTTGAATAAACAAGGTGCTAGAGAGCACTAATACAGCTTCACCACGAGACGGGACGGGAGAGCAAACTACACAGTGTGGCTTAATTGCTTCATTGGCTTTATTTGTTTTTCCTCTTCAAAGATGGACGACATTCACATTCTTGTACTTCCTGTTGTGAGCACGTGGGCGCAGCAGTTCCCCTCACGTATCAGGACATGAACAGTTTTACAGGAAGGCAGACGGGCTGATGTGTGAGGGAGGAACTTTAGCTGCCCTCCCTCCTCAAGAGTTACTCAGCATGACACAGTTTACTGGAATCTATGAGCAGCCGGATTATTGCTCCATATCAGCAGAAGCCAAACGTGAATTTAAGGAGGTGTTGCATCGTGTGTTTTTATGGTTCTGAACTTCTTCTGTCTGATTATGATGAAAAAAAAGCAATTTTATAGAGAAGTTACAGTAAACACTGACTCGCGCTGATCAGTCCAGTGAGGAGGAGATAAAGAATGAACACGCCTTTGCAGTCAGAGGAATTCTGAACTTTGATTTTATTCAGATATTAAATTGATTTTATTTATACTTCAGTAAAAGTAAAGTCAGGCATGAGAGCAGCAGAGATTTCCAGGATATACTGAAGTGAGCTAATGGGAGCCAACTCATTTGTGTCTCAACATTAATCATCATTATGGAGCCAAGTGTTCATAAATCTGACAAATCTGACAGCTTTAAGATGGATTGTTCTTTAGAAAGAGCTTAAAGATCCATTAAGAAGCTTTGGGGGGGCAGTTGATTTATCAGCAGAGGAAGAACGCTAATTTACCGTTAGCTTAAAGCTCCATTAGACTGGCAGCCATTTGCATGGAGACGTCACTTGATGCTGAATGAATTCTTTCTGGTGTCTTTTTGTTTTTGTTTTATTGTACTTTAGAGAACAGGGTAAAATATCAAAACTGTAAAACTACATTTGAATGAACACGTCCAGAAACAGATGGTATGTTTCTACTCTGTGACTTGTATTATTTTGATTGGATTTCTGTTAAAGAAATAGGCCAACGTTTTTTGTTTTAGTGTCTTGCCTCAACCCGAAGTCCATGAAAAAGCAGATAGACACCATTCTTTTGACTGTGTGTGCAGTAACAAGGAAGAGACTGGCAGAGCTCGCCCACTGCTAATTAGCTTAGCTCAAATAGTGGGAGTCAGTGGGTACTGTTAGCCTGCCTCTGCCTACAGTCATCAGATAAACTCTTTAGCAACTATAAACAGTCCTGTGTGCTTGTTATGATTCGTTTTTTTACGCCGCTATGTAACATTGTCAATTTTTAGACTAAAATTAGCACTTCAGTTAATTTTAGAAAGAAATACAACAAAACTAAGCCTATTTTACGAGTAAAAGAAGATAATACGATGATAGTAGAAGATAAAGTAACATGCCATGGTAAAAAAAATGAGTCACAAAAAGAACACACTACTGTTGAGAGTTGCTGAAAAGTTTATCTGATGACTGTAGGCAGAGGCAGGCTAACACTACCCATTGACTCCCAGTGTTCAGCTAAGCTAATAAGGAGGGGTTAGCTCTTGCCATCTCTTCCTTGTTACTGCACGCACAATTATTGGAAAAGGTGTAATTGTGATTTTTCTGGCAGATATTATGTTTTCAATTCTTTTCACAATTTTCTTCAAATCAAGCTTCAGTGCAATATTCACTATGTTTACAGTAAAGACAACGGTAAGGAAATCACTGATCAAAGCACATAACACATTATTCATCATCTAATACTGATGATAAATAATCTGTTTTCATTATTTAAGGGATACTCCAACTTCTACTCCTAAACAGAGGCTTTGTGTTGTTGACCTTCTTACCAGCACTTCTGTAAATGCAGATTAGTAAAGTAATGTGTGTAAAATAGTTGACACAACAGGTCCTTGGTCTGTCAGGAGTGCTGCAAAAAACTGCAGCTTTGGCGATCACATGATTGCGTTGTCTGAATGCGATCTGAAAACGATAAATCTTTCTGCCCTACTGCACGAGCGTCATCAGTGAGATGACTGGAGCCGAATCAGCAGACTCGGGTCCAAGGCTTTGTCCTGAAGAGCCTCCACTTGCTGGAGTCTCTCTCTTTTTCTGGTGCCAGTTTAATATCACTCTCAGTGCCACTGTCCTGTTAAAACTTTGGCTCCAGCTCCGCTGTGTGTTTCCTCTGCCCCCCCACTCTCTGCCAGCCTGTGTGGTCACTGCAGGGATGTTGATGAACAGCGTAGGGCCACAGATGAAGAGGCCATCGAGTGCTCTGGCAGGATTTTATGGTCTGCCTGATGAAGTAAATGTGTTTTGACAAAGTGAGTTTGATTGATGGGCAGCAGCAGCTGGGTTTCTGTGGAGCATGTTAGCACAGCTCATTCTGAACGTCCAAAGAAATGAAGGAGCTGCAGTCATATAACATGATGCTGCACGTCTGTGTGATTATTAAGTTTTCTAATTTATCATGCAGCTCGTCAACACTTAAAACTAGTGAACATGTAAACTGGTGACTTTTTAGTTGACTTCGTCCATGACTGTGTCCATCTCTGCTCAGTTTCTCTGCCTCTGTCGTCCAAAATGTATTTATATGGATTATATGTTTTTAGTGTACATATGTTTATATGGCCCATGAAAAACAGTAATAAGGGGTAGGAACATGTATAAATTCTTTATTTCTTTTTTTCTTTGTATATGAATGTTATTTCTCTATTTCTATTTCTTTGTATACATGTTTGAAGTAAAACAAAAATAAAAATCAAAAAATTCAAAATGTCCTTATCAAATGCTTAAAAAGTGTATTTGACCACCACCAGGTAAGGTTTATGCCACAGCTGTCCTGAATTAACAGCTTTGATAATTACAAGAATAAATTTTCATGTTTCTCAAATGGTTTATACACCAGCATAGAGGCTCTTTAAGCAAAATGATAGTTTTAATGTTAAAATATAGTTATTTTTAAATCACTTCTTAAACTCACGCCTACAGACTTGCTTTCACCTCATTTTAGATTTTTTTTAACTTTGTTTTTATTTACTTATTTTTTAGATATTTTATTTTATTTTATATCAAGTGTTTTGACTCATTTTGCTCATTTCTTATCTTTCCTTCATAAGCCATGTCGGTTTTCCATCCCTTTTTTATTTCTTTAATTTGTCTTAGCCTCCTTTATTTTCACTGATGTGGTCTTCTGTCTTCTTTTTAAACATTTAGTTCTTTTGTATTTTGTGTCATTTTATGTCTTTCATTCCTAAATGCACATTTTTTCTTGTCATGATGTTTCAGTTGCTTTTCACATTTGTTTCTGTCACTTTCATTCCTTTTGTCTGATTTGTTTTTCTGTCTTTTTGAACTCATTGTGTTTAAATGTTGTTCTCACCCCTTTGGTTAAATTTCCAGGTCATTTTTGTTTTAACCTGATTGTCAATTTTCATCTTATTTTTCTCTGCCCTCTATCGTCAGAGCACTTTGTGAACTTCTGTAAAAATGGTAAAGCTCATTATTATTTCTTGATGAAGATTTCAAATGATAGTTATCGACTTTTATTCCTGGACAGGACAAACAGTTTTAGTGGTTAAATGTCCTGCTTGATGAATTCCTGACTTCTTCCCAGTGAGCAGCTCAAATCTGGGTGTGAAAGGTGAATTCAGTTTGAGATTCCTCATCCCTGTTCAAAATGTCCCTCCAATAACAAAGAACAAAGAAAGATTTCTGAAATATTTTCTCGTTTGGGATGGTCTAATGAATCTGTTCAGGACTGTGCCTGGTGTTTACATTTATTACTGCTGTTTATTTTGATGATTTAACTCTTAGAATCAGAGTAATTGTCACCGTGTTTACAGTTTACCTCTCACACAGTGGGCAGTCTCATACAGCCTGTAGTCTTAACGGACCCTCTAGTGGTATCCTCCTGTAACATGCGTCACAAACAGAAAAGTTTATAGATAAGAGCGCTCATGATGCCAGTGGACACAAACATGAGTGCAGGACTGAAAATGTATCAAACCCATCAAGTGTTGGACGAGCTGCTGTGTCTTTGGAGTCAGATAACAGCGAGAGAAGGAACCAGAAATGATCACTAAATCATTTTAAATACTTCTTTAATTTGTGGAATTTTGAACTGCCACAGAGGGTTGCTGGTTCGATCCCCGTGTCAGTCAGGGCCTTTCTGTGTGGAGTTTGCATGTTCTTCCCGTGCATGCGTGGGTTCTCTCCGGGCACTCCGGCTTCCTCCCAAAGACCAAAAACATGCTCGTTGGGTTAATTGGTGACTCCAAATTGTCCATGGGTATGAGTGTGAGCGTGAATAGTTGTCTGTCTCTCTATGTGGCCCTGTGATTGGCTGGTGACCAGTTGAGGGTGTGCCCCGCCTCTCCCCCAGTGTCAGCTGGGACAGACTCCAGCCCCTCCATGACCCCAAAAGGGATAAGAGCTGTAGACGATGGATGAGCAGCCACAGATCTGTGAACTGCGGTTACGCGCTGGTTGTTGAACTTTCTTATTTTCTTTTTATTTGATTTTTATTTTTTATTTTTTCCTTTATTTTTCTCAGGGAGAGATGAAACGATGCAGCCGGCCAAGCCGTCTTTCCTGGAGTACTTTGAACAGAAAGAGAAGGAGGCAAACAGTCACAATGACGGAGGAGGGAGAGGAGAAAACAACGCAGACAACCGCAAACTCCTCCCTGACGGAGATCTGGAAGTGGTGAGTGAGAAGGCAGAGTGTTTTTATGATTTTCATGACAGGAAGCACGAACACCTTTTTCCCTAAGAACCCTCACAGGTCTAGTGTTTGCTTGTTCACAGCAGTGCTGATATGGACCAAGACATTTGTCCGTCCACTCCCACAGACTTCCTCAACAGACCACTAAAGACCATTAAAGGAACATTCCAACATTTTTGTTGATTTCGTGTCTGGCCTCACTCTCCAGTCCATGACAGGCAGGTAGACACCATCTTTCGAATGTGCGTGCAGTAACAAGGAAGAGACAGGCAGAGCTCACCCCCTGCTAATTGACTTAGCTTAAACACTGGGAGTCAATGGGTAGTGTTGGCCTGCCTCTGACTCTGCCTACAGTCATCAGATAAACTCTTCAGCAACTCTAAACGGTCCTGTGTGCTTGTTGTGACTTGTTTTTACAGCGTTACGCTATCTTCGTATTATCTTCTTCTACTCCTAAACAGAGGCTTTGTTTTGCTGACCAACTTCCGCTGTGCGTTTTTCACAAGAGATGTGACCTTTGCGAATGAGTCGAGTCATTTGAATAGCCCTTGTAAATGAGCACTGAGAACCGATTCACTGAGTGAGCCGTTCGTTTCTTAAATTGCAGACAATTTGCATTTAAGAATGACTCGCAAAGGAACAGGTCGCTAACAACTGCAAATCAATTCTCATTGTTCACGTGGGCGAGCTTTAGCCGTCTCTTCCTTGTTACTGCACACACAGTCGAACGAATGGTGTCTATCTGCTTTTCATGGACTGAAGAGTGAGGCAAAGACACGAAATCAACAAAAATGTTGCCGTGTTCCTGTAAAGGTAGCTCATAGCCAGCTTTAGCCTATTGAGACTACCTTAATAACTGTGAAGGCTGGGCCGTCGTACCATGACATTTGGTCCAACCATGTCAAAAATGTTTGTTTGGATTCATAGCAGGAAAGTCAGACTGCTGTAATGTGTTTATTGCAAAGGCTATAAAGTAGGATAATTATTTAATCTGATTAACTGTGCGGCCGCAACTGTCAATAAAAAATTGCACTGCTATGATTTGACATCCATGGTTGAGTGCTCGTGTGGGATTAGAGATATTTTCAGACTTGAGCGTGAGTCAGCACAGGGATGAGGGACCTCCTCGCTTAACTTTGTGAGAAGAGGCAGCCGCATGGACCAATTTATTTCACCAGTCCATCTCGAAGAGAGCCCATGTGTTTGAGGAGGGAGAACCTTCCAGAAGCATACCAGCAGGTGATTGGACGATCGCTCCGTCAATCACATTTATTAGCAGCTAGTCAGATCATTTAGATGTCCCCCTTTGGGCCGCTCACAGTTGTTGTAGATCGGAGCATGGCAGGATGGATCCGTCAGACTACAGATAATAAATCAGGTGGATCCAGCTGCTTTGCAAGGTTAGCAGCTTGATGAACATTGCCTAAAATGGCTGAATTAGAATTCAGAATAATTCATTATAGACTGTATATTTGTTTATTTCAGAAGGTGGAAACTCTCTTTAATATTTTGAATGCCCCAGAGTTATCCATGTGAAAATCATTTCTCTGGGAGAAGAAAAGCAGCGGTCGTTTGTTTGACTCTAGGACGTATAAGCAGGACAAATGACTGCAGCTGCTGATATCAAATATTAAATATGTGACCTTTAAGTATGAGGTGGTTTTTTACCTCACAGCCTTCAGGGATGTACGGGGGCTGATTCTGTCTCTGCTGCAGAGCACAGCTGCTGGAGTGGAACAGCAGTGCTCCTCTGTTTCTTCGATCATTTCGCCGTAATAAGATCAACCCTGTCCTGGTTCACCTGAGGCAGATTGAGCTAAGGTGAAGTTTTCATGCAGGAGCACGCTGTGGTCTGAGTGCACTCCTCCCAAAGATAAAGAGTTCGATGAGAGACTGTTGGAGATGTGGACTTACATGCATCCAGCCTGAGAGCAGCTCCTGTGTGTATTTTAGTCCTTACACAAACAGATCTGACAGGTAACCGCTGACTGAAGATGATGTTCACTCATGTTCTCCTTGATCTTTAAGACCAGAAGATGAACTCACACTCACACAGACAGACACCAAACACACAAAGCACCAGCTTCAGCAGCTCTTTCTCAGATTGCTGTGACACAACAGATGTGTCACATCATTTAAAATAAAATATAGACTTCACCCTCACAGTATGTGAGAAAATAGAGCTGTAAAGTGTTAAAGAACATGTTAAAGGGATATGCCAACATTTTTTTGTTGTTTTCATGTCTTGTCTCACTCCTGAGTCCATGACAAGCAGAAAGACACCATTCTTTGGACTTTGTGTGCAGTAACAAGGGAGAGACCATTTGCAATTAAGAATGGCTCACAAACAAACTCAAAAAGACTCGACTCATTCGCAAATGTCACATCTCTAGCGCAAGCCACTGAGGAAGTAGGTCAACAAAACAAAGCCTCTGTTTACAAGTAGAAGAAGGTAATACGATGATAGTAGAAGATAATGTAACAACACGGTAAAAAAAGTGAGTCACAACAAGCACACAGGACCGAGGAGTTTATCTGATGACTGTAGGCAGAGGCAGGCTAACACTACCCACTGACTCCCAGTGTTTGAGCTAAGCTAAGTAGCAGAGAGCGAGCTCTGCCTGTCTCTTCCTTTTCACAGAGAAAATTGAAGAAATAATCGGAAAGTGTAAGTAATTCTCTTTAACTGTCAAGCATATGCAATGAAGAAAACAGCCAGAGAAATATTGAATACTTGCTCCCTCATCGAGTTACGCTCTCCTCTTGATGTAAAAAAAAGATCAGATGGCAGGACACTAAGCTTAAAACCAGGGTTGGGAACTGTGTTAATTCAGTGTTTTTGTTGCAGACGAAGTAAGTAATACAAATTGAGGTTTTTTCCCCCTTACTTAGTCCATTGCTCATCGGTATAGTTAGAGTTAGACCCTCCCACACTTTTTATCAACAGATGCACAACAACAGTTACACACTTCACTTGTAAACTAAGTTAAAACAAACAAATAATGGAGTTCATTTCTGTTTCTTTGTCCTCTTTTTCTCTGCAGTGATACCAAATGTCCTCCTCTTTCCTCTATCTCTCACTCCCATAACCTTTAGGTCTGTTCTCATTCACCCGCAGTGTGATAACAATGTGAGGGATTTGATTCCCATGCCAGACATCCCACTGGTGATGCCCTTGTGAGGGTACTCTCTGACTAATCAGTGGTTTGCAGTCTCTTAACGTCACGTTTCAGCCTTCGCTCAGCTCACTTGGAACCTGAGCGAAGAATAACAGAACAGTGCCATGTACAATCCTTAATTAAGGAAATGCTCCATTAATGGCCAGATGATCTGCCTAGATTGTTGAAGTTTGGTGATTGAGTTGTTTTTACCTTCTTGTTGACGTGGTTTTTGTCTGCTGGGCTCTAAAAGAAGTGTCCCTGTCTGCTGCAGAGACAGGAGGACAGCCTTCACAGGAGTTAAATAAATAAAAAAGTGTTTGTGCGACCGCTGCAGAGACTTGTAGCATGAAGCAGCAGGAGTGAGACCCAAATATCCGGGGGTGCTTTAGTGCACCATGTGGAGTATCAGGCACTTACTCCAAATTGGCTCCAAAATGAAATGGGCTTCACTTGATGACACAAATCCCACTCGGGGGGGATTTATTGTTCCATTAGACTTGCAAATGTGAGGATAAAAAGCTAATTTCTTCTGGGATCTTCAGCACTCTGAAGCAGCCTGCTGACAGCTTCATACGGACTGTGTTTAAATTTAGATCTGTCTGCTCGGCTATTTTTGGGATTTTGATACCAGATGTTGTTCTTTATGTGATATCCAGACCATCCACACTTTTGTTCTTTTACTTTTCAGGTCTTTGTTTCCTCTGGTTTGTGGTACATTTGAATAGATCTGTCTTTTTCTTTAGTAAAGCCCTTTTCACACATACAACCCTGAGATATGAGGACAATTAAGTAATCCCCTGTCATGATCACTCACACATGGCCCGGCTGGATTGGGGGAATTGGTGGAGGGGGCACGGAGGTCACAGACAGGCAGCACACGACGTCAGACATCCACCACGGAAGTCAGTGTTTGTCATACAGCAGCAGGGCAGAGCAGAGCTTTATGCTATGATCACAATTTATGTCCGAACTTTTTTGATTCAACTTAAAAAAACAATTCTATCAACAACATCCACGAAAGAGCTGAGAGGAGCACTGTAGCAAGCAGGGGTGAAGATGAACAGAGTTCCCAGGCATCCTGGAAAACCTGGAAAATGATTGGCCAATTTTCCAGTCATGGAAAACATATGGAAATTAGGGAACCAAGTAAAATGTCCTGGAAAAGCTTGAATTGTCCTGGAATATTATTTATCTTCCTTCTACCTTGTTAGTGAACAAAAATCAAAAAAAGGGAATTAAGTAAAAATGTACTTGGTAACTAATGCAGACTTAGCCATAAAATATGAGGAGATAAAGTGATGCAAGTTAAGTAATAAAATATAAAAACTCAAAACAATGGCGACAAAAAGAAATAAAAAATGGCAAAATAAAATTTAGTCTACGTTAACAGTAAATGAATGAAATATATTTATAAAAAAGCAAAGTAAATAAAGATTAAAAAATAAGTATAAACCATAAATTAAATTTACAATCCTAAAGTTAATTTATAATATGTGATTGTGCTATTCTGTGATAAATGTGTCATAATTTCTAAGAACGTCAGAGAATGTCTGGTATTTCATAGATTTGTTACAGCCATAGACTGCACATCTAGTAAATCAGACCTCTGGGGCGGGAGAGGCAGAAACATAGAAATCTGGGTAAATGTACAAAATGTAACTGCAAACACAGGGGGTGTTGAAAACTTCCTGGAAAAGCCTGGGAAAATGGCTGCAGAGTTTCAGCTCCATATCCAACAACCTTAGGAGACAACTCTTTGGATGCGTTGTGGTGATCGTCAAACTTTGATGACATGCAGTGATTACAGCACATCTGAGTTTGTGTTACTCTCCTCTCAGTCAGATAAACTTCTGCTACAGCAGCTGTTTTTAATCGTCCTGTCGAGTCTCCCTTTTTCAGTTTGCACTGTTGCCACAGGATGATGTGGTCACCCCTCCCCACTCGCCTCAGTGAATTACCCGGGCTGTTCACTGCTGCATTCACAGTTCGGCTCACTCAGACTTTACGCAGATAAAATACTAAGGGTGCCCGAGGAAATTACCCGGGGAAAGTCAGAGTGAAAACCTCGCTCGTGTTAAGTCCAGATAATTTCAGTTTTTTTAAAGTCTGATCAGGGTTTAAGTTGTGTTTTGGGACACTTTGAGAAAGATGAAACCTAATATCCAGTTTTCTTACAGCAACCCTTATATCACTCACTTTTCAGATATGTCTTGATTTAGTTAGTTCCTTATTTTCTTTTTTATCAGTGGTTTATCCTCCGGTGTTGTGACAGTGCAGCAGAGAACATGTGGTAGGAAAGCACTAACCTCCATTATTGATGAGACAGAGACAGAGAACAACCAATCTCCATCAATCACTCCATTCTGTCTCTGTTTCTCCTCCATTATCTATTTTTATTCTTCCCTTATTGGTTTTCTTTTTTCCACATATCTAATCCCATCTGAATCTTCTTTCCATCTTCCTGCTCTCTGCTTTATCCAAGAGATCTGACAAACGTCCATCACATGCTTTAGTTTCTGGAGGAACTCTGTCCTCTGTGGACACTCTGACTGTCCCTGCTGACTGTTGATTTCACTGAGGTCTGATTCTTCAAGCAGAACTTAACCTCTGCTTTGATTTTCAGTAGGGTGCTCACGAGTTCGTGTGTGATCTGATGTCTTCAATAAATCATGTGTGAGATGGATGTTTAAATTTTAATATGAAGGTGCCGTACAGTATGGAGCAGATCAGACATGTCGGCTCTGATTGGAGGGACTTGAAGCTTTTGTTTACTGAAGTACTGAAGATGTGGACAAAGGAGCAGTGTTCATTTTGTCAACTAATTATTTTTGTCATAGTTTTTGTCAACAACCTTTTTTTTCCCTGACAAAAACTAGACAGTAACTAATAAAAACAAGTGCACATGGACAAAAACTCAAACTAAATTAACTGACATTTTCATCAACAAATAAAAACTAGACTAAAATGTTTGACAGAGACTTAATCCAATCAGACCTTATTTGGTCATGTAGAAAGTAGGGACAAGTTAGGAATATATCCAATCACAGCTACTTTGGTTGTGTGGAAAGGTTGGATGAGTTCAGAGGGACATCCAATCACAGCTGCATTAGCTTGGTGGTGGTGGGATAAGTTGTGGAGCGATCCAATCAGAGCTCCTCTCTTTATGAATTGATATATTCATGTAGAGCAGGGTCACTGTTTGTTGTCAGTTCTGGTATTGTAACTGAGATGCTCTGCCAGGTAGCCTAAATAAAGGTGACTGCATTTCACACAAAAGTTCAATTTGTTTCTGTTCATTTATACATTCAGACTTTACTAGCATTCAATAAAGGGTTATTAGATGTTTCATTTTATCCAAGTGTAAAACATGACTTCAGAAATTCAAGGAAACATAAAAATGCCTTACACTTTACACTTCATATTTTAGTCAACTAAATTTACAGTAGATTTGGTCGACTAAAATCTCGTAAAATTTCATCAACTAAAGCTAGACTCAAATTAAAACAATTAAGCTGACTAAATTATGACTAAAACTAAAAGATATTTTAGACAAAAGACCATAGCTCAAACTAAAATAAAAAGTGCTGTCAAAGTTAACTCTGCAAAGGTGTTGCCTTAGGTACAATAAGGCAACATCTGTGTGTGTGGACCTGACTTAAGCTTCTGAATTTTACATTTCCTGTATACAGATCAATTATTCTTTAGGAGAGAAAAGGAGGAGAACTCAAAATCTTAAATCAAACAACAGTAATGACTCTCTCATGTTCAGAAATGACAGAATAAAATGAAGGGCCCCTCTTCAGCAGTCAGGTCCTGCCACACAGGGACAAACACCTTTTTGCTTTAACATCATTCTCTGTGAAAAAAGGCAAAAACATGCTTTTTTGAGCACCTGAAACACTGTATCCATGTGGACAAAATGCCAGTACCAAGGGTAGCCAACAGGGTGCCCATGAGGACCTAAATGCCTGCAGGGAGCCTTTGAGGTGCCCACTGGGACGTCCCGTTAACACCATAGACTTGAAACAAATTTCATGTTTTACAAATAAATCATTTTTACAACAATTGTAATGTGTGTCTCAGTTTAAGACTGTCTATTTTTCGTGCTGTGCTGACCCCACGTCTCTATCACCTCAGGTGGAAGCTAGAGTCCTTACAGACTGTTGTACATGTCAGTGAAGTTTAGCAGATACATGATCAAAGATCTTTGGGAGTAAAATGTTCTGACTATGCATCTTATGGAGGTGCACTGGGGGGGCTGCAGCTTCTCTCTTGGTCTGTGAATCACAAATGTACCATGATGCCTTATCACCGTATCACTGCATGGGTTCATTTAAAAATCTGCAGTTTCATTATTTTCAGAGCTTGTTGTTTTTCTTGTTTTATGTCTGTGCCTCACACAAATCAACTCTCACATCGAAAGGTAAAGGTCGATTTTCAAAAGGGAAAGACTTTGTGCTCCTGATGGAAATGATCAGTATCAGTTAGAATGAGCACAGAAATATCTGCAGAAGTCCGATATGGTGCATCCCTACTTGCTGACTGTGGCCCAGTGCTGTTAGGGCTGGGCGATATGGTCTAAAAATAAAATCCCAGATTTTTTTCCTCCACACTGGATTTATGTTTTTAATTGATTTTTTTCTTTCTAAAAAAAAAAATATCAGAGTGGCACAAAAATGACATGAATCAATTTTTGCCCTTTATGTTCTCAAAATATCTTTCCAAACCAAACAGAATTCCCCTCTTAAAGTTAAAGTGTGTGTCATAAAATGTTAAATATGTAGTTTGTCTACATAAACACTGAAACCTGAGCATTTTTTTAACTTTCTTTTTTTTTGGACTTCAGATGTAAACAAAACACACGCAAAGAAACAAGTACAAAAAGGAACTTGAACCTACATTGCAGTGAGTTTTACATCATAAAGAAAGCAGAATAAATGATTTAACTGAGGTCACACAAGATCAGGGTTACATCTCATATATTCACAGCCTGTTTCTTCCAGAGTTTTGAGAAGATCTCAGTTTGCTGTCTTAGAGAAAATGACTCTCCATGTGGTGTAGTTAGTTGAATATGGTAGTCCAGCAATCCTTAGTCAGTGGAGATTCCTGCAGCCCCCACTGTGTGATGGCTTTTTTTGCTTGCAACTAGTACAACTTTGTAAAGATGTCTATCCTTAGCTATTAGCTTTTCTGGAAATTAACCCAAGTATATTGCAAAAGCTGGCTCAACTTGTATTCTGAAGATTCTTCCGATTTTCTTCTCTTGCCAGTATGAATTAATTTTAGGGCAGGCTTCCAGATATCTCCGGGCCTGATTCCTTCTCCCAATTCTGTTTAACATGAAAGGGGAGCCTTTTTTGGACATTTGCAGTCTTTCATAAATCAGGGACACAAAATGCTTGTTGCCCTTTGCAATGAAAAGACTGATAGAAATATCAGTCTAATTAAGTTTGCTGCTTTTTGTTAGTTTAATTTCTTTATCAAAGTAGTCTCTGGCCTGGAGGTATCTGAAAAAATCAATTTAATCAAGCTTATGCGAATCCACAAGGTGGGTAAAAGAGTCTAGGACATTTCAATGAGTCATGGTACAAAAAGGCAGTAATATCATTGTATGTCCTCTACATCTGCTGCTGCTGGTTTAAATTCTGGAAAAAAACTGAGCTATTTTAACAGTATATTAACATGAACCTCTCTGATCAATATTTATTGTCATTTAAATAACAAATATTAGCCTAAACATGTGCTTGTTCAAAACCTGACAGATCTACCATCGTAAAAACTGTAATTTTTCAGTATTTATATTTTCAAACATTGCAACAACGTACAGCTGGAGTAAGTCAAGAAAAAATCTTGATTTTTGATTTTTAAATCTTCTGCAGAAAATAATTTGAATGAATCAATTTAATCGTTATATTTCCCAGCCCTTAGTGCTGTACTCATGGTGGATTCATGTTGGACTTGAAAGTATGTATTTGAATGTATAAGTGTGTTTTTATACTTTTATGCACATGTATTTATGAAATGAAGAGCATGGCTTCGACCTTCTCTTTTTTAAAGTGCCTTTCGTAACATTTTTTATGATTTGAGGTAATACACATGAAGATTGATTGATTTATTGAATAATAAATGGATATAGGAAGTGCTCTTCATTAAGTAGGATCAAAGAAATCAGCTGAAAGCTCACTCTGCCCACCATTAGTTTAATGTTATCATGTCATTTAGTGGACGCTTTTGTCCGAAGAGACGTACATCTGAGAGGGAGAACCACACAAGCGAGAATCTAAACTGGAGGAAACAACTTTAGTGAGAGCAACAAACTGCTTCAGGTCCGTCTGGGCACACGTGCTGCCATGTGGCGCTCAAGACAAAGTCTTTATTTATTTTTTTCAAACCAAGCAATCAACAGAAAACCTTGTGAAGTCACCTCGATAACATCATCATCACCATCATCATAAAGGGGCGTCTTTCACTGGCAGAGCATAGCAGGTCAGAGTGTAGACCTGGATCAGGGGTTCTGGGTAAACAGGAGCCGGTCTTGTTACTGTTTTGTGAGCCAGAAGTAAAGCTTTGAATTTGAGTCGAGCTGCAACTGGGAGCCAATGAGGAGAGCTGAACAGAGGATTGACGTGTTGTTTTGGGCTGGTTAAAGAGCAGACGTGCTGCTGCATTCTGGATCATCCACAGAGGTTTAATGTTCATGCAGGGAGGCCTGTGAGTAGGGAGTTGGGGTAGTCGATGCTGTTTTTCAAATTATTCCAAGCTGTATTTCATTAGAGTTTGATGTAAAAACATTTTAGATGATGTTTCTAATATCCAGCTTTAAATCAGTGAACCTCTCGGTCTATAAATCCACAGTGAGGCTGAAAGATCTTCTTCACAGACAGGTTTTATGTGTTGATGAGCGTATCTAAATTTGTATCCTAAGTCCACATTCAAATTGATAAATGCTGATCCATGCATGGAAATGACAGAGCATACTCTCCTGCATGTTTGATAAATGAGGGCCAGTGTTTGTACTCCAGAAGTAGAAGTGCAGGTGGGTGTGTAGGTGAGAAAATGGAGTGACATGAAGTCTGGTTAGTGTATGTACAGAGCAAATATAGACACGTAGGATACACCTAATCTGCTCCATGTATATTCAGTTTAATTCTGCTGTACGGTGTAAGGGCTGTTAGATCAGATCACACTCTTTTATTCTTCGCTTTACTCACTTTGAACTGATACTCATGCTCTATATTTAACTTACTGTCTATACCTCAACTCCTAAATAAATGTGCCCTGGAGAAACCAAGTGCCGTCTCACTGTACGGCTGAAGTAACAATAAAATCTGACCTGATTGATCATCATGTGCAGAAATAATGCAGAACTGCAGCTTCTTGTTTCTAAAGCCACATCCCTGTTCCTTAATAAACATACAACTGTCCTCACGTGTTATCAAAGTTAGCTTAAAGACATATTTGTAACCTCTGCATGTTCTCTGTGATGAGCTGTAGCATGTTTATTGTACACATACATGTAGTATGTGTGTGTAAGACAGAGAGCGAGCGGAAGAGTGTGTCAGATGGAAGGTCAGTTGTAAATATTTAATGAAGAAGTGTTTTTCTGTATATGTTTCCCTTTAAATAAAACATTAACCTCAGAAGAAGAATGTGCCGTAGTGTTAGATCAGCAGTAGTTTATCATTTATAGTGAATATGGTTTATTTGTTTGGCTTTTAGGATTTATTTTATTGAACCAGAAGGATGAATTCCTCTTTCAGAGGCAAACATTTCTTTGAGCTAAACCTGACAAATGCCTTCATGTTAACAGAACATTATCTCAGCATTTTGTCAGATATTGAAACTCCTTAAACAGACACAGAGAACCAACAAGCTTCTCAATCACACTCTGCTTCACTGCAGTCTCCTGCAGGTAAATGTCGATTAAATGGACGTTTCAGTGCATGAGACAGTCTAGATTATAGAAGACTAATATCTGGTGTCAGTCTTACCTTGACCCAGGTGTGGTCCAGTCGGAGGACCTTCATCCTCTCAATGATTATCCGCTTTAGTGGTCGCCGGTGTTATTTCGGTCCCATTGATTGGGGTAATAAATAGGCGGAGAGCAGAGTGCTGCTGGTAAAAGCTGAGAGGGGGAATCCCTGTGGGACGAGAGATAAAGACGGAGTCTGACTGAGGCCTCCAGCAGAGAGCACAGAGATTGAATAAATGTCAATGGATGAAACTTAAATAGATCCTTTTATCAGGACCCTCCTTTATGGCTACAGATATTTTTAGGGCTTAGTAAAGATTTTTACGAGTGTCTGTTAATGGACCGCGCTCTGATGATCACGTTTTGGCTGTGCTTAAACTCACAGCTTCAGTTTCCCTCTGCCTGCGCTGGACAGTTGGACAGTATGGCATTATAAATGTGTAACACTGTGCCTTCACTAAATTCCTCTGAGCTCTGCTCTAGCTGGCTGCTTAAATCAAAGTGATTTGGTTGACAGCCGTCTCCTAAAGCTGAACGCTGTCAGAAATGAAGTATTGTTAATAAGTAGACATGTCTCTGTTTGATGGTCTTTGTCTTCAACACCTTGGGGGACCAGGGTGCTGTCTCACTGTTCCATACTTCCTGTCATGGCTCAGATAATCTGGCACACTCCTGCCATCAGTTAATGACAGAAACACAAACTTCTGCACCACTGAGCATGTGCAGACTTCATATGATCACTTGAGCTTGCTCTTTTATTGGAGGGATTGTTGCACAGATGCAGTCTCTTAAAACTTCCCCACTTTCACTGACGGGTCTTGGCTGGTCCGTGGCAGATCTGTGATGGACTCTATATACACTGACAAATAAAATGTATAACCTCCTGTCCATGTTTGTATGAATTTATGGTGTTGGTCTAATAACCATGGGAATGGTTGGGGTTTTATGATCTTGTGAACAAAGTGCCATCCCATCGAGACACCCTGCATGTGCATGAATGGGCCAGTTTTCAGTGGAAACCTCAGAGAGGTGGGGGGATGATCAGTGACTGAAGGTTGGCTGGTAACTGACTGGAAGTTGGCTGTTAACTGGCTGGAAATTGAATAGTAATTGGATGACAGTTAACTGGTAACTGGCTGGTACTGGCTGAAAGTTGGCTGGTAACTGGATGGAAGTTGACTGGTAACTGGCTGGAAGATGGCTGGTAACTTGCTGGAAGATGGCTGGTAACTGGCTGGAAGATGGCTGGTAACTGTCTGGCAACTGACTGGTAACTGGATGAAAGTTGGCTGGTGACTGGATGGAAGTTGGCTGGTGACTGGATGGAAGTTGGCTGGTAACTGTCTGGAAACTGACTGGTAACTGGATGAAAGTTGTCTGGTAACAGCATGGAAGTTGACTGGTCACTGGCTGAAAGTTGGCTGGTAACTGACAAATAAAATGTATAACCTAATAAGAGCGGGTAAGGAGCAAACAGCTTCTTCAAAACATTTGGGGGTGAAAAGTCAGACCTTGAGACAGCACCGCAGGTTGGATCACAGATTCAAGTCACGGATCAGATCATTTTTAGACTGGCAAAAAAATTTAAGTAAGAGAAAATGTCTTAATTCTCAAACCTTTATCTTTGGAAACATGAAGAAATGTAAGTCAGATTTAAAACCTTTAAAAATAGAATGACTTAAATTAAATTGCAACAGATGGCATGAGGATGCCTTTCTTCAACACTGGGAAACCCTGAGTGAATAATTTTAGTAGTTTTTCCATTGTCTGTGGTGATTAGGATGTTATTGCTCTAGATTGAGTGTCTCAGACTTATTTTGTGCTGAGGCATCAAACAGGTGACAGTATTATTCTGATTCCTCTACAATTATCTCAAAGTTTATCCTTCTGCTGCTGCTGGTATTGTGACAGCCGTTTTTATTTCTTTGTAGGGAAAAGTATTTGTTATTCAGCTTTAAGATAACTGAATATTATAGACAAGGTACCACTCAGCCACTACCCTTCACCAAAGACAGTATTTAAGAAACAGTATGTCCTTCTACATGTTACAGCCATAAGTTGATTCATCTTTGTTTATGATGTTTTTCTTCCTCAGGTGAGCACGTGGTCTGTGGAGGAGCTGCGTCTGCGTCTGGCCTCTCTTGACCCTCAGATGGAGCAGGAGATTGAGGAGATCCGCCAGCGCTACCAGGCCAAGAGGAAACCCATCATGGAGGCCATCGAGGCCAAAAAACGAAGGCAGCAGAACTTCTGAAACGGGCTTGCTGAACTCCGAAAGGAACACAGATGGATATTTTCTTCTGGAGGTGTTAATCATAAGAAAAAGAGCTGAGCTTTCACAAACACTTCGCACATTTTACCCTGAATAACTGCTGATGAGACAACACAGCTGGATGTGACGTCTCCACTCATGAACCTGTGGATACTGCCGAGGGAGAACTTCCAAAGAGCTTTTCTCTGTGTGACAGAATGTTAAAAAACATTTTTTCTTTTGGTCTCTTTTCCCTGCAGTCTGTCCTTAAAAGTGTACAAACAAGCATTGGTAACAAAAACAGCTTAATGCTGCTGCTGCTGTACGGCAGTGTCCTGACAGCAGGTGAGCAGGCAGAGCAAACAGGTATGACGTCCTCACTCTGTCACTTTAAAGGACGTGGACGTGATTGAGGGACGAGAGGGATTGACAAAAACAGGGAACTTTCCTCAGCAGGGCTGTCCAAACTTTGTTTCTTTACTACCACAACATGCTGTAGACTTGGGCCATGTTAATGTAGGGCTTGGCATTTTGACCAAAATGTCATATCACATTACTTTTGTCTCTGAGAGGTAGCAGAATTTATTCCTGTTTTAGAGGGGACCATGCGCTGTGCCGCAATTTCAGGCACAACCCTCCCCAGAAACAAACCGCTGACAGCATCAGCTGGAGTCTGCATAAAGTTACAGAAACAGAGTTTTATAAGCCTCTGTGTTTATGTCTAAGGGGCCATCCACAGGTTCTCAAGTTTTTGATTGTATGGGCCAATGTTCATTTTGACAACACTTTTGAATTTGGTTTTAGTCATAATTTAGTCATCTAAACTATTTTAGTTTTAGTCGACCAAATCTACTGTAAATTTAGTCGACTAAAATATGAAGTGTAAAGGGTAAGGCATTTTTTATGTTTCCTTGAATTTCTGAAGTCATGTTTTACACTTGGATAAAATCAAACATCTAATAACTCTTTATTGAATGCTAGTAAAGTCTGAATGTATAAATGAACAGAAACAAATTGAACTTTTGTGTGAAATGCAGTCACCTTTATTTAGGCTACCTGGCAGAGCATCTCAGTTACAATACCAGAACTGACAACAAACAGTGAACCTGCTCTACATGAATATATCAATTCATAAGGAGAGGAGCTCTGATTGGATCGCTCCACAACTTATCCCACCACCACCAAGCTAAGGCAGTTGTGATTGGATGTCCCTCTTAACTCATCCAACCTTTCCACACAACCACAGTAGCTGTGATTGGATATATTCCTAACTTGTCCCTACTTTCTACATGACCAAATTAGGTCTGATTGGATTAAGTCTCTGTCAAACATTTTTGTCTAGTTTTTATTTGTTGATGAAAATGTCAGTTAATTTAGTTTGAGTTTTTGTCCATGTGGGAGAAAAGTTCATTGACGAAAACTATGACAAAAATGATTAGTCAACAAAATGAACACTGGCTGATACCGGTGCAGATGCAGCTGGACTCTATTGACTGTTTTTGGTGTAATTCTCCCACAATGCAAATATTTTCAGCCCTGTTTGATCATAAAAACATTTATCCTTAGAGGTCATTTTTACATCCCTATATATTTTTTAAATCAGTACTTAGCAAGGACAGATGTCAGAGATGAATTGGTAAACACAACAGCTAAACATCTGAAACTGAAATCTGTCCCAGATTAATTTGCAGATGGCTGTGGTTTGTAAAAAGGGCTAATATCAGCCAATTCTGCTTCTGATTTGTGTCTCGATAAAGTAAATAGCCAATAAATAGGCAGCAGCTGAGCACTGAGAATTCAGGCCGGCCCTGGCTAAGATGAGGACAAGGCTTGTGCAGCAGAGAGGGGAGGGGGTCGTGACTTGTCTCCAAATTCAGACACAAAAAAAGAGCAAACTGCACCAAGCTGCCAAACCTTCTTAGAGTGCTTGTGCTGGAAGATAATTGGAATATGTTTCACCAATCAGACGTCAGAAGAGGTAGAGAGCTGAGAAAACCAGATCCTCTTTTCTTTTTTCCAAGCTCAGGCTTCCTGTTCAAATATGAGAAGTTTGGACGACCCTGCCCTACAGGACGGTTTTATTTGAGTTTAATTTGCTTCCCTCATCAAGTAGAGCTTTTTAACCTGCCTGATAAAGTCCACATCACCGATTGAAATCTTCAGCTGTCCCCAGCTTCAAAATAAAAGTTCTGATGTGGTTCTGATCAGGAGGGGAACCAGCGAGTGATGGGGAGCCTGACTGAAGCCCGCCTGCTGTTGGGACATGCTGACAGATGAAGTGGGATCTTCTTCACTTTATAGTTCGTTTGTTTTCTGGTTTAATGTCTGAGACTGTTAGGAGTTTAATTTTCTTTCCACTAGCAGCTATTTGGAGTCTCGACTATGGATCAGTCTGACATGGCAGTGATTTTAAAGCTGTGGTACTGCTGTCTTGAACTGCTGGCTGATTAATTAAGGTACTTAAAGGTTCGCTCCTCATGTTTATTCGTTGGTTTTTGATAAAAGTGCTGCTGGACTGTTAAAGGGTTGTGTAGGTGTCGGTCTTTTTCAAAGTCCTGGAAAGTGTAAAAACACAGAAGGCTGAAAAACATGAATCATGAGTTTGTTTTAGCACGGCTGCCTCTGAAGTGTTAAAACAAAGATGAGAAATTTCCAATGAATGTGAGCAAAACAGCCAATCAGCCATCTTGGGTTTAAAACAGCAGCATGACGACATGTGGCGACTGTTGCTTAGATTTCTCCCTCTGAACTATAAAATGTCGTCTTCTGCCCTAATTCGGTTCATCTAGTTAAGTTCACTTACCACTAAAGTATTTTCACAATGTACCGAGAACTCCTGATCCACCTCTATTCCTAACATGTCTGTTGGAGCTCCTGTTACTTCAAGTCTTCCTTCCTCTTGCGAGCTGATTGGTTGACAGTCTTCTCCGTGGTAGTTGGTCAGTTCAGGGAGATGACTTGCCAAACTCGGTGACCTTGAGTCACTTCAGGCAGCTACTGGTGCTGTTTACAGCAGGAGGGAGAGGGCCTAATGCTGCAGACTTTTTGTCTTGTGCATAGAAGTGCTCCATGGTGTGGAAAAGACATGTTAAACACATTAGGATTAGTATTTTTGTACTTACAGAGCGGAATTTTTTTGCCCTAGGACCATCAGGACTGATTGTGTTTCGTCCTTCAGAGGGTTTGAGTGACTCCGAGTTTCAGAGAGAAAGAATCAAAATATTTTACACTTTAAGTTTTCTGGTTATTACTTTCCTCAAAGTGTTAAGAGCTCCCACGTCTTCTCAGCTTTGATTCAGCGAGCAGCAGAACTTCTCAAACACAAGCACAAAGCAGATTATGGTCCAAGACTCTTTTACTTTTTTATTTTAGTTACTTTGAACGTCTGGATGATGTACATCCTTACCTTTAAATCAGGAGTCTAAGTCTGCAAACAAGCACACGTTATAATTGAACTCATCGTAAGGCAAAGTTGGAGGGAGCCATGGGATTGTTTCTCAACTGTTTTCTGTTTGTTTATGTCATTTTAGAGCGCAGCTTCTGTGAAACAAAGTGAAACGTAGGTTTTATTGTTTGCCTGGATGAAAATGTTCAAATTTGAGTTTACGTGTTTGTTACTTTCCACAATTTAAGTTTTACATTTCAATTCCTGGTTTATCTTTAGATCACTCTATGAAAGTAAAAGAAGGGCTGGGAAATCATTCATATTGATATAGTTTATGCTTAGGTCCAATGCTCATTAAAAGCCCTGAACAGTGATGTATTAAAAATGGTCAGGCTGAATGAAGAAATGATCATCAATTATGTTTAACAGAGAGGTACTGGGATGACTTATTTCCGTAGGTCAACCCAGATGTCAGCAACATGCTGGTTCCCTTGACCAAAACTGTCTCGAACAAAAACTCATTAAATCTGAGCATCAGGGTAATCTTCATAAAAGGTCTTGATCTTGAGCATCTGAGTGGTGTGAACGGGTTTGGCTGCAGCTTTTGGTCATGTTGCTCACATTGGGTAAACTGGACTTCTTATTTTAGTCTTGACGTATAAAACAGGTTAAAATATTTGATTTTAAATGTTTAAGATTCTGATGTAACAACCATTTCTGTTTGTTCTCCAAATTCAAGCAATGTGTTGACATCCTCTGAAATATCAGTTTGACCTTTGCCCCGTGTTTCCCAGCCCTGAGTGAAGCTGTTTTCAGGGAAGTGTTCGAGTAAATGTTCCTCCGCCTTTGTCTGCCCTTCTGTTTTAATTTAAGCTTTTATTTCCATGTCCGGCATCTGTCCTTCTTCCTCTATAAGCGGTGAAATAGAGCTGCGTGGACAGATTTATGGACAGGATTCAACAAAGCTTTTATCTGCTGGATTTATGAGTCTGATCAGGGACGCTGGACCGAACTGGGCGGTGAGACTAACGCCCAGCATCGACCCCTGACTGATTTGCTTGTGACATTCCTCTGAGCCGCCTGGACTCGTCGCTCAAATCTGCTGCAGACACACGGACAGGAGGATTTATATTTTTTTATGTAGCTTTAGAGAAGACACAGCCGGGGGAAAGGAGAGAGTGTCGGCTTCTCAGGTCTTTAAACTCCTCAGGATTGTAACATAAGCGCAGCAGAAATGCCGGAGCACGTCTGTATATACGAGAGCCACGCTGCTGTCTTTGTATATCCTTATGAATCTGATGAGTTTAAGAGTTTATCAGACATTTTACTCTAAATTCTGTCTCTAAATATGAACATAATTTGATTACAAATGTTTGATAATTGGGGGGAAATCCTTCAGCTGGATATAAAAAAATATCTTAAAGACTCTTAAGCACAAATTATCTCTTATTTTTGTTTCTGTGTTACAAAAGGCTAAAGGGATGTTTCTGTCTGCCTCATTTTGGATGTTTTGCTGTTTTGAGTTTTTATTTCTAGCAGTGCTTTAAATCAGCTGTTTCTGCTTTTTTGATTTTTCTTTGACTGATACTACTGGAAAAAATCTAATCCTGGTGCCTGAGTTTGATGGAGATGTGATGTCTAAACTGTTTTGATGCTGCAGTGCCTCAAAAATGTAGTCCTTATCACTGGAGAAGATTTTTTTTTTTTATGATATTAAACATGTTTTATTTATTTATGCCTTCTTTGGACAAATGGGTGAAAACTGAAAAGATTATATTCATACCAATGCCTTATCAATTGAGCCTATCGATCAGATTCTTTATCAACGGGTGGGGGTGAGGGTTAGGCCTGCACTCAAAATATCAATACAGCAAAGTATCATCACACACTTCTTGGGCATACATGTATTGATACGGATTCTACAGAATCCATACGGCCTAAATGTTTGGCAGTTGTTGTCAGTATTCTTTGGGTGATGTTAACAATGGCACAGTTCAAACTACATGATGAAGCACATGATCCACATTTGAACTTAGGTCGACCATCTTTGAGGACCTGAATTTCAGATTCATAAGTTGTTGAATCATTTAAAACTCTTCCGTGTTCTTTTTCTTCTTGTAATAAAAAGAGAGAATTTGTCTTGAATTCTGTTAAACGCGTAGTCAATGTTCATAGTTTACATGTGTCAGGATACATATCTTATCGTGAAGTTGCTGGAAATACCCAGCCCTGGTGGGGGTCACCTATAGGCACATGACGTCAAACATGCATGCTGAAAGTCAGTGTCCATAATATGGTAGAGATAGAAGAACTAATATCACAATTAATATCCTAACTTAAGTGTTAAGTGTTAAAAAGTGTATCAACATCATTGATTAAAGAGTTGGAAGAGCACTGAAGCACGCAGAAGTGAATATGAAGCAGCGTCACCACGAGCACGATGATCGGACCGGAGAAAGAAAGCTGCAGAGTTTAAGCTCCGTATCCAACAGCAGCACAAGAGACACCATGGTGATCATTTTAGAGCAGATGTTACACAGAACTTTGCTGATGAGCAGTGGACTGCACCTCTCCAAGGTCAAAGGGGTTGTCGAAGCACTGCTGCTCAGAACTACGGTGACATCCTCACAAAACAGAGGCGATAGAGCCGCCCCCACCCCCCAGGCAGTGGTGTGAGAGGACAGATTCTGTCACAAAGACTGTGGCAGGCAGCAAAACAACACTGTTGAGTTCAGAGGAGAGTTTGGGTGTTTCAAAAGAACAAAACAGGGTGAACAACCAAAGGTGTTTCACTCCCATGTCGGACAGCACACCCACCATTCAGTGTCTCCAAATCAGTCTCAGCGCCCCTGAGAGATTAAAAACTGTGCCAGGTCCTTGATATGCAAAACCCCAAAATAGAGAAGAGTTGAGCTGAGATGAGGTGTTGAGTAGCTGAAGAGCTTCATTATTTTGAAGAGCAGATTCAGACATAAAGCACATCATACGTCGAGTCCTTTCAATCCAACTCCAGAGAAAATATCTCAAGATGTCTCCGCTGGTTTCTGCTGCAGAGGCTTTAGAATAATTCTCACAAAACCCCGACCTTAAAAGAAGAAAGTCATGCCCCAGCACCAGCAGGAATAAAGGAACAAAAAATACAGTCCATTTCTTAATAACTCTGATCGATCATTCGGTTATAAACCTCTTAAATAATTACAGATGTCAGGTTTTTAAGGCGGTCACAGTCTGACCTGGTTTTTCTCCTTAACGTGTCAGAATCTTTGTACTTTTAGTTTTTAAGTTCTCGTCATGTTTGCACTCTGGCACCTGGCTGGTTGACAGATTTCTGATTTGTATATTTAGCCTTAAAGTTTGCAGTGGATGTCATGTTTGAGGTCTCTGCTGTTTGGTTTGTATATTTCACTGTTTTCTGTTTTCTGGACTTATTAATAAAATAAAAAAATACTCAAAGTCAAGGTGGCCTTTGTTTTTTACTTCTACAAAATGTACCAGCTGTATTATGTCAGATTTTTTTTCACTGAATTGTCTTAATTGGTTTAAGAAAGACTAAATCCACTCAGTATTTTTAAGCCATATGATCACTAAACAAGCAATAAGCCTGTGCAGCACTGCCCACATCCCACAGCCCCCATCCCCCCGTAATTAACACTCACACCAGCTCTGGTCATAAAATCTGCTGCTTCTTTACACGCTCGTGCTTTCATGTGCAGGAGGGTGGGTTTTACCAGGGAGAGATGGAAAGATGTACATCCTGTATGAGTGAATGTGTGTGGGTGAGAGAGAGGGAAGTGTATGTAGGGGAAGGTGGAGTGCCTTGTTTTTACTATTTATTGCTACTGTTTATCTTTTCTTTTTTTTATTTTAAGCACTGTTTCAGAGTAGGACCTTACTTCTGTTGTGTTAATGTATTTATTGTTATGACCAAGCTTGTAATTCTAATTCTAAATTCTAATTAGTATTTTTAGTACTAAAATTACCTTGAATATTTCCAACAGTTTTAAAATCCTTCGTTTTATTATTGAAGCAGGTCGAGTCTTGATGACGTATATTGTTACTGTAGAAATGCTGGTAATCATATTTTGCCTTAATTCAAATTTATTAAGTCATTTTTGATGACTGCTGGACGGTGTTCATTTTGTTGACTAATTATTTTTGTCATAGTTTTCGTCAACAACCTTTTTTCCCCCGTGACGAAAACTAGACAGTAACTAATTAAAACAACGAACAAAAACTTAATTAACTGACATTTTCATCAGCAAATAAAAACTAGACTAAAATGTTTGACAGAGACTTAATCCAATCAGACCTAATTTGGTCATGTAGAAAGTAGAGACAAGTTAGGAATATATCCAATCACAGCTACTTTGGTTGTGTGGAAAGGTTGGATGAGTTCAGAGGGACATCCAATCACAGCTGCCTTAGCTTGGTGGTGGTGGGATAAGTTGGGAAGCGATCCAATCAGAGCTCCTCTCTTTATGAATTGATATATTCATGTAGAGCAGGTTCACTGTTTGTTGTCAGTTCTGGTATTGTAACTGAGATGCCCTGCCAGGTAGCCTAAATAAAGGTGACTGCATTTCACACAAAAGTTCAATTTGTTTCTGTTCATTTATACATTCAGACTTTACTATCATTCAATAAAGGGTTATTAGATGTTTCATTTTATCCAAGTGTAAAACATGACTTCAGAAATTCAAGGCAACATCAAAAATGCCTTCCCCTTTACACTTCAGATTTTAGTCGACTAAATTTACTGTAGATTTCGTCGACTAACATGTTGTGAAATTTCATCAACTAAGACTAGACTAAAATTAAAACAATTTAGATGACTAGATTATGACTAAAACTAAAGGATTTTGTAGGCAAAAGACTATAACTAAAACTAAATTACATAGTGTTGTCAAAATTAACACTGGGCTGGAGTATGTTCACAATCATGGTTGAAAAATCCTCGTGGTTTTCATATTCTGAGTACCCCTGATCCACCTCTACTCTCACTCTGTCTGAGATGCTCTCCTCCTCCACGTGGGCCTGGTCTGTCCTGTAGCTGAACCTCATTGTGGTTCAACCTGAGGCCTCTGATAACTTTCTGTTCAGCGTGATGATTTTCAACTGCCTTTCATCCTTTCTGTTGTCTCTGCACTGGGCGTTCGGCCCTGAGGCAATGCTCTTGACCTCCTGACCTAACAGTGGTAGGATGTCACACTGGTAGGTCTAACTGGGGGAGCCAGAGGAAGGAGCCCATTCAGGCAGCTACTGGTGCTGTTAACAAGGGGGGAGGGAGAGGGCCTGATGCAGCAGACTTTTTGTCTTGGGCATATAAGTGCTCTATCACGCAGAGGAAACATGTTGAACCCTTTTAAAGGCTGTTTAAAAAAGCATCAGTGGCGTGGTCTGCACTTGGTCAGTAATCGGAAAGTTGCAGGTTCAAACCCAGCTCCAGCTGTCACATGTTGATGTGTCCTTGGGCAAAACGCTTAACCCCAAGTTGCTCCACATCTGCATCAGATGAGTGTGAATGGGTAGATGTGACCTGCGGTGTGAAGCTGCCTTGAGTCGTCAAAGAGACTAGAAAATATAATCTCTATTCCATTTACCGTTAACCACAACTACCAAGCCACCTTGTTTTGGCTCTACTTCTGTATTCAGTACAGCCAATTACAGTCCGCTCTGATTATTTTTCAGGTACAATCTTTGGTAATTGATCAGTTCATTGCTACTCAGTGCCATGTTTTCAACAACTCTGCATTCATTCAAATGTCTTTGACCAATGGGCTTGAATAGATCGTGAGACAATGGTAGGATGTCACTCTGGTTTGCCTGTCAGGGGGGCAGGGGAACAAGATATTTTGTGCAGCTGCTGAGGCCATAAAGACAGTAAAAAGAGAAGTCTTATACCACAGACTTTTTGTCTTGCTTATAGAAGTGCCATATCACACAGAGTAGACCTGTTAAACTCACTGAAGGGGTTCAGAAAAGTCTTAAAGGTCTGAAATCTGTTTTGTTTTTAGTTATTATTTGAATTTAAGACCTTTAAATCTAAGAAACAAAAAGAGCTTTTAAAGGGCTGGTTTAGAGAGCACTTTATAAAGTAGTAGCAGCAACATGTCACTTTTACAGTGACATGTACATGAAAAAGCTTTCTTACTTGTTTTATTTAATTCATTCATTCATTTAATTCACAATATGATAACTTTAATAAATCTGAATTTCAGCACATAATAGAAAAAGAACTGCCGTATGTAGCACACCTGTTGGTGCTGTCTGATTCCCTGTGTGAAATTATGGTGTTTATTTTTCTTTGTTAGTGTTTTAAAAGCTCTGAATAGTCTGAATATGGCTTTAACAGTGTGTAGGACGTCTGTTTACAGTTTTGAATTACATCTCGATTTATTACAAATTCATCACGAGAAAGGACAGAAGTGGATTAAGTAAAAAAGTTGATGCGTGTGTGTGAGGTGGGGGCGCTGCAGCCTGACCGAGCTGTCATTTGGCAAAAGGTGGGGAACACTCTGGACAGGTCACCTGCCAATCACAGGGATGGCATGTAGAGATGAAGACCAGGTACTTCCACAGGAAACTAAGAGTCACCTACCAGACGAACGGTTTTGGTCTGTGGTAGGAAACCACAGATCCCAGGGAGAACCCCAGCATGCACAAGGAGAACATGCACACTCTCTTTTGTTCCCCGAAATCTAATCAGTTTTCGAGTCAAGTTCAGAGCTGAACTTAAGCTGTCTGAAATCCTTTGATACTCCCAAGATTTGAGGTTTCAGTGACCTTGACCTTTGACCCTTTAAAACACAGTTGTCAAACTGATCCAGTAAAGGGCCACTGTGGCTGCAGGTTTTCATTCCAACCAAGCAAGAACACAGCTGATGCAAATTATTCAATCAACTGGATTGTCTTTACACAGTTGATTTGTTGGATCAGCTGTGTTCTTGCTTGGTTGGAATGAAAACCTGCAGCCACAGTGGCCCTTTACTGGATCAGTTTGACACCCCTGCTTTAAAATCTCATTGGGACAAGTGTAGACCATGAAATGTAATCTCTCAGAGCAACTCCATTACTTGAGTGAAAGTATAGATCCTCCTGGTTAAATATTACTCCAATACATGTGAAAGTTGTTCAGTCAAATTTTTACCCAAGTAAAAGTACTGGAGTACCTGCTTTTGAAAATACTAAAAGGGGACGCATTACGCAAAAAACACTGTTTTTAAGGCTTTTGAACACATTTTGGGTATTTGGCCTTCCTCCCAGCCCACAAAATGTGAGAGTAGACAACAAAACCTGTATTTATCAGGCTGCATGAATGTAAACTTATGGTATTTGGCAAGCTGTTGAGTCTGTGGATGTACTGTTAGGTAACAGTATATTTTTGATTCGCATACCTAACCTGATTGGTCCACCTGAGTATTTCCCCTCCCCCTTGCTGTAGAGATTCCTCTGCGAAGTACTGCCATGTTGTTTATATTCTTAGTGAGAGATCGGTGTTCAGCATGTCTAAGCTCAGAAGCTGTCACTGCTCGGTTGTTGGCTGTAAACTGTCACATATACACTGCCTGGCCAAAAAAAAAGTCGCCACCACAAAAAAAGGTCACACACTCTAATATTTTGTTGGACCAACTTGAGCTTTGATTACAGCACACATTCGTTGTGGCATTGTTTCAGTAAGCTTCTGCAATGTCACAAGATTTATTTCCATCCAGTGTTGCATTAATTTTTTCATCAAGATCTTGTATTGATGATGGGAGACTCTGACCACTGCACAAAGCCTTCTCCAGCACATCCCACAGATTCTCAATGGGGTTAAGGTCTGGACTCTGTGGTGGCCAATCCATGTGTGAAAATGTCTCATGCTCCCTGAACCACTCTTGAGTTCGATGAATCCTGGCATTGTCATCTTGGAATAGGGAAGAAAAAATCCATTGATGGAATAACCTGGTCATTCAGTATATTCAGGTAGTCAGCTGACCTCATTCTTTGGGCCATAATGTTGCTGAACCTAGACCTGACCAACTGCAGCAGCCCCAGATCATAGCACTGCCCCCACAGGCTTGGACAGAAGGCACTAGGCATGATGGGTGCATCACTTCACCTGCCTCTCTTCTTACCCTGATGCTCCCATCACTCTGGAACAGGGTAAATCTGGACTCATCAAGACCACATGACCTTCCTCCAGGACAGTTCTTAATCCAATTTTAGTAGTTTCTGCAATCTCCTTAGATGTTTTCTCTGCTTGATGCATGCCAATGATTTGACCCTTCTTAAACAGACTAACATCTTTTCCATGAACACAGGATGTGTCTTTCGACATGGTTGTTTAAGAAATGAGAAGCTACTCATTGCATCAGCTGGGGTTAAATAACTTGTTGCCAGCTGAAAGACAATCACCCATGCGGTAATTATCCAATAGGAGGCTCGTACCTATTTGCTTAGTTAAATCCAAGTGGTGACTTTTTTTTTGGCCAGGCAGTGTATCTTCACATATAGTCTACCAGCCTCAGAGGACCAAAGGGCCCAGTGGATTAATTTTATTTTTGAAGGGAATGAGCAGCTACAGTCGGCTAAAACCTGTATGTGTGTGTCAGTCACTTCACGGCCGACTGCTTCTTCAACTTCAGTCAGTTCAACACAGGACTGGGAACTAGACTTTTCCTGAATCCAGGCTCAGTACCAACAATCTGTCGCCAAACCTGATGATGGAAATGTGAGTATTCTAATGCCGTCTAGTATTTTTTTTGCTCATTGCTGCAAGCTAATGCTAACAGCAGCATGAAGTGAACTAGAAGTAACTTCACATGTTCGTCAATGTTCACGTTACTTGTTGAAAGTCTGAAGGATAAACTCCAAAGTATGAGCATTCTTACGTTATTCAAGAGAAGTTTAACAGTTGGCTGAATATAATCAGTCCTTTACTCACCTCATTACCCCTCTGTTTAAGCTAACGTTAGCCCGGAAGCAAAGCTAAGTTGCAGCTGTCCCACTGCGGTGACTAGGCCTAGGTTAGCATGTTGAGCATTAGCCTGTGATGATTGGGGGAAATGAGATGTTATCTGTTAAATGGCATGAATTTGCAGTTTGTGAGTGTTCAGAAAGAGAAGTTTAGCAGTTAGCTGAATATAATCAGTCCTTTACCCACCCCATTACTCCTCTGTTTGTGCTAACGTTAGCCCGGAAGGTAGGCTAAGTTGCGACTGTCCCAAACACAAATCAACAAAAAGACAACCATTGCTGTTTTCATTTTTTATTGAAAGTGTTTGTTTTTGTAGGCGGTGATGAAATTTGTGCATGGCAAACAGAGCAAACATTTAAAAACAACATGAATCATTCTTAATTCAGTGGTCTCTAACATGGACTTCAGATGCAGAAGCATGGGTGCTCTGGGGTGGAATCGTCGTCTGTATCTGCCGTTGCCATCATTCCTGCCAAGACGAAACGTTATCTGAGCAACGTCAGCTCAACGTTAACCTGCCCAATCTGAGTGGGGCATGCCTGAGGTACAGGTACGACATCACCACTTGAACAATTCACACGCAGATCGCTTTTTAGAAAAGAAAAGAAGTTTCATCCACTGACTTCAGAGCTATACTCAAAAGTAACAAGTAATGAGACCCTTCATAGATATGTAGCGGAGTTGAAAGTACAATACTTGTCTTTAAAATGAAGTGAAGTAAAAGTCACAAGTTAAAAAAATGATAAGCAAAGTACAGATAATCAAAAAATGTGTTTAAATACAGTACTCAAGTAAATCTGCTTTGTTACTGTCCACCCCTGGAGAAGGCATGTGCACGTGTAACACACATGACTTGCACACACTACTACGACACTTCAGGAGAATCCGTTCGCTTGTTCAATTGATTTTCAAAATAAAACCAGAAATGAAAAAACAAAAAAAAAACTTGTTTATTCGTCTCTTAAACCAAAATTAAAACAGATAATGAGAGTTTTATCTGATTTCAACGTTTTCATCTGGCAAAAGTTGCGTGATCCGGAAGTGAACTTTACTAAGACATCAAGAGAAAAGGAAACGGGCTTTAGCGTCATGGCTGGACCTGGAGAGTTGGACTCAGAGCTCGTACAGCACTTTTTTCTGAAGGGCAAAACCCATGCAGAAATTTCCAGCACTGCAGGAGGTAGGAGTGCCAAGGTGCTCTGAATGTCCATAAGATGGTTCTGTGCCCAAACGAGCTCAAGAGAAAAGGACAGGTATGAGACACACAGCTGGGGGGGTAATCATGTCTTCAATAGACATGGTAACTTCATGTGTTTCTATTTAAACAATGAAAAAATGCTCTTGATTATTTACAGTATGGACACAGGGAAATTGAGCTATTTAGAGAATAGTCACAGTGGAGTCTAAAAGAAGTGTCCCTGGCAACCCGCATAGCAACCGTTTACTAGCTGCTTCTCAGCTGACGGCTCAGGTAAAAATGTACCTTTACACTGGTGAGGAAGGTCAACAGACATACCTGGTCAAAATCAGATAAAACTCTTGTTATCCATTTTTCCCATTTTTCATTTTAGCACAAAAAAAAAAAAAAAACAGCTTATTTGTCTGCTATGTAAAAGAAGCAGTTTTATTTTTTCTTAATAAGAAGAAGCTTCTGCCTTAATTTGGTTTCCTCAATTTCTTTTACAAGTTTAAATTGTTCAGTTAGTCATGTATTTAGTTTCTTTGTCTTTATTGGAATATTTGGTATTTGAACAATCTAAAAGTAATTCAAAGTAATCGAGTTACATTACTTTAATAATATGGTACTTAGATTACGTTAATGACTACATTTTTTAACAGGTAACTAGTAACTTTATCGGAGTACATTTCTAGTAACCCTCCCAACCCTGCCTAAGAGCTCCAAAGCCTAATTACTAAAGGGTTTGATTAGTAAATAATTAACAGCCTGTCTAGTATTGAAGGCTGTTTAAACTTAGGATCATTTTATAGACTGAAGAAACTTGAAGTTCAAAGGTCACTCTGTAAAAGACAGTGCAGAACAAAGACAAAAGCAAAGACAAAATCAAATCAAGGAGATCAGGATCATCTGTGGTTTTATTCAGACTCAGAGCTCAGACCATCAGGACATCCGGTTCTGTCTGATACTGAGACCAGGACAGCACGTTGTCCACAGTCTGTCTTCTGGAGGAGACTTTTAATGACAGACTGATAGCTGTAATCCATCATCCTGTAAACACAGCAGACAGTTCACAAAGTCACTCTGGGACTGAACACAACACCGCTGAAACTTCAGCCGCTGCAGACCCAAACTGATGGGCCTGCTGCTCCTGAAGAGAGAGGAGACGATGAGAGTCAAAGACAGAAAGTGTCCATTTTCTGTCAGGATGTGCTCAGCTCTGTTCTCCTCAAAGTTTTATGTGAACACTGGCCCTGATGATTATGTGCTTCACTGATGAGTTTATTACTGATAACTTAACAAAACCAAGTCAAAACAGGAAAAGTTATGCTCTAAAAATATTTTTTTACTGCCATGGGGTCAAAAATTTGTAACATCAGGTCAAAGTATCCATGAGATGTTAACGGGATAGCTTTGAGCTTTTGGAGTGGGGTCATAAGAGGTACCTGGTGTTAGCCTTAACATTAGCCATGGTGAGGGAGATCAGCTCTGCATCTGTGCAGAAAGATTCTGCTACATACTGCTTAATAGATAGATAGATAGATAGATAGAGAGATAGATAGAATTCTTTATTAACCCCTTGGGGAAATTTTCGTATTCTGCACATGGGACCACCATCACTCTGCATAATTTAACAATGTTTGAGTGAAAATAAGTCCCCAAAAACAGAGTCAGACGATTTCAGACTTTATACATTTTATGGACAACAACCTGCTTTTCCACTGGCAGCAGATTTGTGAGCCATTGTATCCTTCAACCAGCAGCACTGACCAACAACAGTCTTCAGGCCTCACAGGAGGAAACACTGCTGCTGAACTGGAGCAGTGGGTGATTTTTACAGTGAGTATCACTGTTGTTTACTTTGGACAGTTGTGAATACTTGTATGCACTGGAGTACACACAGGAAAAAACTTCTGTAGATGGAGACTCAAAAGGTCTGGATAAAAAATAAGAGGCAACTGCTCTGGGAACTGGTGAAAAGTAGGTATTTGTCTCATTCTGATTGTTTGTTGGATAAAGACAGAGGCCATGGTTTTGATGATAAGTTTACTTGATGTAAACACACAGTATGTTTGTTCTTAAGAATGTAAACTGAGCCATTATAACAAAATCATTGTGCTTGGACAGGATAATCTTTCAACATTTGTTAATTTTACTAATCTTTATTTAGGACGCATCAATATAAGTGTAAAGCAAGAAGAAAGTTATCTGTATGCTGATTAGGAAGGACACACAGGCTGTGCCGTGTACCAAAGTCGAACCATAAAAAAACAGTTTGAAGGTGGAAAAGTGAGTTTTTGTCAATATGCTTGATTGTGACAACAACCCTGTGTTGCGTCTTGTCTTCATCTAAAACTCTTGAACTGTACAGAGTGCTGATGGCCCCGTGAACAGCAGTGTAAAGCTCCATCACTCGTGCCGACTGTACAGATGCAGAGCTGATCTCCCTCCATGTGGCTGATTTATCTGGAAAGTATTAAAAAATATTAAAGATGGGAAAATGTAATATTATTGTCTCCCAGTATTACTCTGCCCTAAAAGAAATATTCTTTTTTTTCATTGAAGAAAGATTTTTTGATAACTCAGTAGTCTGCAAATTTGTGTTGTGAGCTGCAGGTCAGGACAGGACAGGACGCCGGTTCGGCACTTTGGCCCATCAACCTGTTCCCTGTACTTCTCCGGCCTCCTGATGGCCTTCGTCCAGGCCTGTGCCAGCTCCATGTTCCTACTCCATCCTTTGAGCTGACCCCTCCTCTATGCATGAAGTTGCCCCTGTGGTCTGGTCCAACCCACCAGGTCCAAGGCACCCAGTATACGCTGAGCTGGATCAGGTTTAGGAAAGCCTGCCAGATGCCCATAGAAGCACAGCTGACCCTCCTGAGCACATCAGCATTGGACACATGGTCCTGCCAATGATACCCAAAAATGCATCGAAGGGAAATAGTCATGAAGGAGCCAAGCCGGCGTCTCTGGCCGCTGGTCAATGTCCAGGCCTCGCAAGAGTATAGCAGACCGGTAGGACCAGAGACCCAAAGACTTTGGGCCTGATCTACCAAGATCCAAAATAACGAGTGCTAAATTGCGTGTGCTAACTAAAAAATTGCATGTGCAAGTAGTGGGCATGTTGCAGGTGATCTACGATGACTGCATGCGCAATTGGTAGCAGGCGCAAAAGTGGTGTGGACCGCCCTCTTTAAATGAGGATTTAGCGTGTGCTACCGGCTGTCACCATGGAGAGTTTGGGAGAGCAGAGTGGCCGTAAACGACTAACAAAGTTTGAAGTCATGGAGTTTGAGGCAAATGAACACACTTGCAGTAACCTGTTTTGCTGTTATTTTGACGGACAAGGTCGTCACTTTTCCCTCATGCCATATTTTTATCCATCATTTTTAATTTCCCTCTTCTGATTCCAATCAAACATAATCTCAATGACAGGATTCACATAGTTTCACAGCTTCATCACCAATAACCTCTCATGTAAAGAGCAGTCTGACAGTTACGCACACACAGACCATGCAGGTACTCTTGCTTTTTACGCACTGACAGCTCCTAAACTCGCTGTCAGTGCGTGGAGAGTGTGATGCAGTCAGCTCTGAGTGAAAAACGGACTGATTCTCCTTCATATCCAGCTAATGAGATCTTTTTTTACATAGGTTAAATGACCTCCTCCGCGATGTAGAGCACAAAGCAGAGGGGTTTACTGCTTGTGTCTGCATGAGTATGATGGCACACTGGATCGTCTCTCTTTTTCTAATCCAACATAATGACAGACAACCTCCAAGTCTTTCTGTCAATCATCAAAAAATTAAGCCAATGATAGAAAATATTAAGTTAATGCGCCCCCTGATTCTCGCCACAATGACCGCAGCCCTTTGTGTGTAATGCTGTGCCTTTTTTGCACCGGCTTTTCAAACGTGCTAAATTTAAACGCACAAACACAGAGCGCAATCAGTTTCGGGTTTGATAAATCACATTGCGTGTGCTAAATGATTACATTTGCATCTCCTCCTCCCAGTGTTTTGCGGGTTCTGATCATCTGCATGTACTCTGCATATTCATGAAGGCAAACAAGCTAAACGGACTGCACGTGCTATTTAGTTCATTTGACAGACACAATCCTAGTGCACCCTGTTAGTAGATCAGCTTTGCGCGCACTACCAAATTTTTACGTGTTTTTATACACACAAACGTTTTGTAGATCAAGCCCTTAGACTTTTGTCGCCATGCTCAGATACTGTGAGCACCATGGGGTCAAAAACTCTAAGGCTGGGTCACAGTCATGGTCTCAGATGTGTCTTGTATCATGGCTCCTTGTGTTGGTTCATCTGTTCTGGGCTCTGGAAGTGCACATATGAACATAAATGTTAGTTTTTATTTGTAAATGAATGTTCACTCACACTCTTCACATATTATACATATATATATATATATATATATATATATATATATATATATATATATAGTACATCCAGAGATGTTTCCATCCAGCCAGACACAAAGGGACTAAAAATAAGAATTTATGATAGAGACAAACCCATGGACACCCAGATCATAAATCTGTCCTCATCACATTTGTCTCTGCTGAATAAAGATTTGTTCCAGGTTAGCCTCTTGAGATGTGGCATCTCATTTTCAAGAGAGTCCTCAAGTCTATATGTTTGTAAAGGTATTTATTATGGATATATAATAAATAACAACCATGTATAGAGAGCTCAATCTAATGTTAACATTAAAGGTCCCGTATTTTGCTCCTTTTCTGCAGTTTAACATGGATCCTTGATGTCCTTATGAAACGTTAGTAACATGCTTTGGTCCAAAAAGCCTATGAATAAAGCACAGCAGCACTCTTTCCACACTCTGTCCTGAATGGCTGGTTTTGAGGGCGGTCGCCTTCATATGCTAATGAGCCAGAGCAGAGCAGCATACGTAAGGCAATTCATGATAGACCTGCTGACTGCTCTGTTTAACAGTCCTGAACACACACGAACTGTTAATTCAGGCCGGTTACCAGATAACAGCGATCTCATTTCCCCCAAACATCACAGGCTAATGCCCAACATGCTAACCACAGTGAGACAGCCGCAACTTAGCCTACCTTCCGGGCTATCGTTTGCACAAACAGAGGAGTAGTGGGGTGGGTAAAGGACTGATTATATTCAGCCAACTGTTAAACTTCTCTTGACTAATGTAAGAATGCTCATTCACTGAAGTTTATCCTTCAGACTTTCAACAAGTAACATGAACATTGACAAACATGTTGTGCAGTTACCTATTGTTCACTTCACCCTGCTGTTAGCATTAGCTCGTAGCAATGAGCAAAGTAAATACTAGACAGCATTAAAATACTCACATTTCCATCATCAGGTTTGGTGACAGATTGTTGGTACTGAGCCTGGATTCAGGAAAAGTCTAGTTCCCAGTCCTGTGTTGAACTGACTGAAGTTGAAGAAGCAGTCGGCCGTGAAGTGACTGACACACACATACAGGTTTTAGCCGACCGTAGCTGCTCATTCCCTTCAAAAATAAAATTAATCCACTGGGCCCTTTGGTCCTCTGAGGCTGGTAGCCTATATGTGGAGATATATGTGACTGTTTACAGCCAACAACTGAGCAGTGACAGCTTCTGAGCTTAGACATGCTGAACACAGATCTCTCACTAAGAATATAAACAAAATGGCTGCTCTTCACAGAGGAGTCTCTCCAGCAGGGGGGTAGGGGGTCTACGCAGGTAGACCAATCTGGTTAGGTATGCAAATCAAAAAAATACTGTTACCTAACAATTTATCCACAGACTCAACAGCTCACTGAATACCATGAGTTTACATTTATGCAGCCTGTTAAATACAGGTTTGTTGTCTACTATCACATGTTGTGGGCTGGGAGGAAGGACAAATACCAAAAATGCGTTCAAAAGCCTTAAAAAAGTGTTTTTTGCATAATATGGGACCTTTAATATCTATAATGATCATAAACTGGAGAGGAGTGATGTTGATTAATATAGCAGCATCTGGCTGAACTGCCATTAAAATGTGTTTAACTGGTCTAAAAGTATGAATTTATGTTAAATGTCATTTCTGTTGATGGTTGATGCAGGATAGAGCACATGGAGTGGAGCAGGTCCACAGCAGCAGGTCATCCATGATTGTTTGTCAAGGTCTCTGTCTCAAGAGATATAGAGAGACAGAGAGGGAGGAGCTCAGTGTCCCAAATCCCCCAGCAGTCTAAGCCAATGAGCTGGTCCCTAACTGAAAGCTTTATCAAAGAGGAATGTTTTAAGTCTAACCTTAAAGGTAGAGAGGGTGTCTGCCTCCTGAACCGTGGTCGGTAAATGGTTCCAGAGAAGAGGAGCCTGATAACTGAAGGCTCTACCTCCCAGACTACTTCTAGAGACTGATGGTACCACGAGCAGGCCAGAATTCTCCACCGCAGCTCTGAACTCTCTCCATTCAAAAACAGACCATTACACATTGTGTAATCGCAAGGACCCAGAAAGGACCAAGACTCTCCTCAGACCAAACACTCCAAACACCATAAAATGGCTTTTTGTCCAACAAACTCGAGGATTTACAATCATAAAATCAACCAGGGAGAACAGGAGTTTCCTTTCCTTTTGGTGTGAACACATGAAATAATCATCAATAATCTTCTTCACAAAAGACCTTCACAGTTTTTTTATCCATCTTTTTATTGATCTGAATTTTGTAACCTGCATGCTGTTTCTCTTCAGTCCAGATCAGTCTTATCACAGCACTGAAGACTTCAGTTTGTGACTCCTCCTGTTCATTTGACCTAAAAAAGAAAAAAAAGGATCAAGCATCCATCCTAAAACATCAGGCATGCACAAAGAAATGAGACCCTGGAAGACATGAAGTTCAACCTTCACAGTCAGATTCAGACATTTTAAACATTAGAAGAACTGGACTGGAGAGTTTCGGCAGTTCTCGTCCTCATCTGTCAGGACGACAGAGTTATTTGGATGACGGCCATCTTTGTCTGAAATCGTTTTTGGCTCTGGTCTGATAAAAGTCCACTGCAGGAACAGTCATAATGTCCTCTTCCTTTGACCTTGGACACTGTCCTGCTCCGTCTTTCAGTCGTCACAGCTGATTGAGCTCCTTCCTCCTCAGGATGGAGGTGTAGGACGGATGCTCCACATAGCTGTAATTGACCACCCCCCCTTCATCTTCATAGTCAACATCATCATCCTCCAGACCATCTGTATCATCATCACCCAAACACCTGCTGTCCGAGTCCGACCCCTCCTCCTCCTCATCCTCACTCTCCTCATCTTCCTCGTCTTCCTCGTCCTCCTCCTCCTCCGGCTCCTCCTCACAGCTCATCCTCAGGCTCCTGCTGTTGTTGTTCCTCACAGAAGCTTCCAGAGCTTTCTGCCGTCTGTAGAAGTGGGAGAACTTGTTGAAGATGATGGTGATGGGCAGCGCCACCACCAGGGTGCCGCCGAGAATGCAGCCGCTGGCTGCCAGCTTCCCAACCACGGTGACGGGCACCACGTCGCCGTAGCCCACCGTGGTCATGCTGACTGTTCCCCACCACCAGCACGCCGGGATGGTGTCCAGACCCACGTCCTGAAACAGGAGGAGGGGTTTACGTTACCATGGTGACAGAGACATCATCAGTGAGCTAATGAAGTGTAAGATCTGAGCCCATATTCTGCTTTTTCAGCTTTATTCCCTCTAGTGTGTCCTCTTTTGGGGACAGAGCACTTCTAACAAGACAAAATGTCACAGCATCAGGACTTCTCCCTGTCCCCATACTTATGGATCCTGAAGCTTGAAACAGCTCGTTCCTCCATCTTTATCGTACAGAAGAGGTTAAGAGCAACTTCTTTATTGTTATTTTTTTGATTAATGTTTCTTTTAAGACGGTAAAAAAAGTCAGAGTTCTTACACTGAGAGTATTTGACCATTTTCAAGTCAAAAAAATCTCACTAGGCTGATTCTAAGGCACAATTTCCTGATCTTATTCAAAGACATAAAAACTGAAAATAAGGCATGAGTTCCTTTTAATAAGTTAAACAATCTGTCAGTGACAAGTTTAAATCTAACGGGTTAACGGGAAGTAAAATTTTCTCTCCAGAGCAGATATTAAACCTGAAGTTAAGACCCTCACTGAGTCAAACTTTCCTTGTTTCATTGGCAGGCATTTACTTATGATTACAAGCAATTCAGTGCCTTTTTTTGCTGTTTATTCCTTAAAGTAAGATATTTATCCTGACATGTTCAGTGAACACAGATTAGAATAAGTGTTTTAGATAGTTCTGACTTTAAAATAGACAAACACACTTGCCTAGATCTGAGTTTTTGCAGGGTAGAATAAAGTCAGACTTTTTGAACTAAAGTTTCAGCATTCTATTTATTTTATCATAAGTCTGACTTTTAAATCTCAGAAACCTGACTTAAAAAAGCCTTTTTGTTCAGTGGCCCCACCTCTTGCCCGTAGAATTGCCCTGCTGTGACACCAACCAGGCTGCGAGCCCACTGCAGGTCAGAGACATTAGAATAAATGCAGAGGTGAGAACAATAAGGCTGTGACAGAGCCACAGAGCATGGGGGTTGGGTTGACTAATTTTCGGAGGTTTTATCCCCTCGCTCGCCCTGTCTTGGCACTGCTGTTGGCTTTTATTTGAGGTGATGTCTGTTTAGCTGCAGTCTGCCTGGTCAGGTGACCTGCTGCAGCCAGGTGGACTCAGGTGTGCAGAGGGGGAGGGGAGGGGGCAGAAAGAGAGGAGAAGGGGAAATGAACTCTGCAATGCTGCAAGAGAGGAGACCAAGTACTCCACTAGTGCCGTGGTGAAACCTCCTCCATGAAGGACCTTTGTCACTGGTGGAAAAGTTGGCCTTCGATTCATTTTTGCTGGATCAATCAGTTTTTTGAGTTTTGAAGGACTATTTTTGGACTGTTGTGTTTGGATTGTGGCCACTTTGGATTTTTACCCTCTCCTTTAAACTGAACTCACACTTTTTTGCTTTTGTTTTTAAGGGGAAACAGGATTTCATGGGACAAACTTGCTGAATTGGTGTTGGGGATTTTAAAGGAACACTCCAACATGTTTTTTTTTCCTGTCTTGCCTCACTCCTGAGTCCATGATAAGCAGAAAGACACCAGTCTTTTGACTGTGCATGCAGTAACAAGGACGAGATGGACAAAGCTTTTTTTATTGACCACATTATGTTACATTATCTATTTTCAACAACACAAAGCCTCTGATTATGAGTAGAAGAAGATTGGCACTAAGAATTATGGCTGACTTTATGAGAGAGGATTAGGATGATTTCTTCGGGACTGACAAATATCCACAACCTTACTTATTTAACCAGAATATGCAGGAGGAGGAACTACATGTTTTGGAAGCTGGGTGTGCATGAAGAGAAGCTGAGGCAGTGGAACAGTTAGTTTGTATGTATGTCTTTCAAAAATTACATAAAGTGCTAATCTCAGTCTAAAAATATATAACATAACTTAATGCAGTCAATAAAAAAAATACAACAAGCACACAGGACCGTTTAGACTTTATCTGATGACTGTAGGCTAAAGTGTCACCCATATACTCCCAGTGTTTGAGCTAAGCTAACTAGCGGTGGGCAAACTTTGTCTATACTTTCTTGTTACCGCGCACACAGTCAAAAGTATGGTGTCTACCTGCTTGTCATGGACTCGAGAGTGAGGCAAGACACGAAAAACCAAAAAATGTTGGAATGGTCCTTTAAATAGGAGCAGTAAAAGATGTGTTGGGGACTTTTTGCTGCATTAAAATTCATGCACACAGTGGAGTTCTCGTGGTAAACTGTTTTTGGCTGTTTCAGGGAGTTTTCAGGGCTTCTTAATCATTTCACCGCTTTATGTAAATATTCAATCAAGTTTAACTGATAATTTACAGCAGTTTAAACCCATGAGTAAAACTAAGCTTTGAATAACCTAAGCTGATAGTTATGAGGCCTTCACGGGGCAGGAGCTCCAACAGATCATCTCAGACAGAGACCATACTGTCAGGGGTCCTATGTTTATAAAAACTAAAAGTCTCTTAAACATCAGTGATTATGAAAATGCTCAAGCAGCTTAAAAAATGAATATATGTAAATAAAACTCAAAAAAGCAAATCTGGGCTCTTTCAAACAGCTTTGTCCACCGTCTACACTGATCATCAGAATGAAAGCCTAGTTAGAATAAAAATGACAGTTGCTCTGTGTGTGTGTCAAAAGCTTTGGCGTCACCTCTTCATATTCAGCAGTGTAGGCAATCCCAGAGAAGACGGACACTCCCACAGCGAGGTAGAGCAGCAGGATGCCGACTTCACGGTAACTGTGCTGCAGAAACAACACAGAGGAGGAGGTCTGAATGTCCTGGGATCGACAGCAGCAGGTCAGTAATCACTGATCACTGATGCTTCGTTCTCTTTGTCTTTACTTTATCCTTCTCAATTATTCCTTTTTCTTTCTCTCTCTGTTGAAAGTCAACAAATTTCATTTTCTCTAATGTTTTGATATTCAGTCTCTCTCTGGACTCTCTGAGGAGCTGCAGATAAAGACTTCACTTCAGAGTCTGCAAGGAGTAAAAAGTAGACGTTTCACTTAATCACACTCAGAACCAAACTCATATTTCAGATTGTTTCAGTTTGTATTTTTGTCTTGTCCTGTTGAAAAGGCGTTTTTTTTTTTCAATATTTTTGTCTGAAACTTTGATTTATCATAAATGACACTGACACTATCAAAAAAAAAAAACATTAATACAACAAAAATATACTTTTTTTCACAGCCAAATAACCAACGTAATAATGAAATATGATCAACTTAACTGGATGCCCAGATCATAAATCTGTCCTCATCACATTTGTCTCTGCTGAGTATAAATTTATTACAGGTTAGCTCTTTGAGATGTAGCTTCTTGTTTTCAAAAGGGTCCCCATGTCTGTATGTTTGTAAAGGTATTTTTTATGGATGTTTAATCAATAGTAACCACAGAAAGAGAGATCATTCTGATATTGACATTTACATCTAAAATGATAATGGATACTGGAGAGGACTGATGTTGATTAATATAGCAGCATCTAGCTGAACTGCAATTAAAATGGGTTGAACTGGTCTAAAAGTCTGAATTTATGTTAAATGATTTTGTCTTTACAAAAATAATATTGAGTACTAGAGTTGATATGGTTTTCTGCTTCATTGTATGTTGGATTTGGAATTCATAAGAATCATTTATTAACAAATAAGATAATGGAAAGTTTTCAGTTCTCTAAAAAATGCTGCAAGTCATAAATTGAAGTTTAGTATTTCTTTATGTCTCTGATTGTAAATTTATGCTTTTAGTAGAAACAGTGTCTTACATGGTCTGTCCTGCTCACTGGAGCATTAAAGTTTACTTTATGGTATTGTTAGTGTTTAAATTAGATTCATATACTCATCATGACTTTATACTCACAGTAGCATAATCACACTATAAACTAAAACATCATACCCTGACCATGCTTTGGTCTGTGCACGTTTACGAGAGGAGAGGCTGTAACCTGAGCTTTACTCTCTCTCACATCTCCTGTAGAGCGATGTTCCTGTAATCAAACCCAGGAGCAGACTGTGGTTACTGATTCTGCATCAGATGGTCGTTCTCTGCAGGAGTAACTGATACACTTTACATTCAACAGACAGAAAATCAGATCAAATCAAATGTCCAGCTGAAGTGGAGAGGCGTCAAAAGTCCTGGGGTCCATTAGAGAAGTCCTGATAATGAGCTCCTCAGTTCTTCACAGACCAACCTCCACCAAAAACATCACCGGGTCCAGAAAAGAGGGGAAAACAGAGAAGTGGACATTACTGCCTTACTCCTGCCTCCAGGTTTTATTACTGTCATGTGTGAATGATTTTAAGTGCAGGTTAAACTCCGCTGTGACAGGACATTTTTCTTCAGGTGATTTCTCTTGATTATGATAAAAAAGTTCAGAGCAGTCTTTCTTTTATGCCTTTAAAAACATCAGAAATCCCTCTTCGAGACGACAGTGATCAAACTTGAGATCTAGTACATCTCAAAAGGGCCAAACAAACACATGATGGATAATCACTGATGGAATAAATAAGAAGAATAAAAATGATCAAACATGCTGTGACCTCCTGGAATTGACCTCCTCTCTCATTAATCCACATGAATTATAAGTTTGATTGGATAAATTAATGTTTCAGTTTGTTTCACTCAGTTAGGAGCCGTCCTAACCAAACAAGACTTGCTGGATGGACCTCTGATATTTTTACTCATAATTACAGGCCATCCTCTGATAAAACATGAGTAGAGGAATGAGCCTGAAGACTTAAGCAAAAATAATATTTTTCTTGAGAGGGTCTTACTGTTTCTGTTGTTAATATTTCAGTTACAGTCATCAACACTACAGACAGAGCAGTAACTGGTGTTGTAGAGACAGTGAGGTCCAAAATGCCTGAGTGAGGGTGCAGTGCCCCCGTTTTCTCCTTTTGTCACCTTAATGTCTTGAATAATCTCTAAACCAGCTGAGCTCATACCAGTACATCAGTGATCACTAACTGGCTGGAATAAGCTTGAGGACATGGGGGTTGATCCCTCCTTCACTTCCTGGACCATGGACGACCTCACAGGGTAGTCTGTCAGGCTCCTCTTTATTTGTAAAGCACCAGTTCATAACGAGTGTTATCTCAAGACATGTTACAATAGAGCAGGCTGAAGACAAACTCTTCATTTATAGATACACACATATATGCATATATGTATATATAAAATACTCATACACCTATATATACACATACATACATCCAGTGATGTATCCATTCAGGCTGAGACAAAGGGACTAAAAACAAGAATCTGTGATAGAGACAAACCCATGGACGCCCAGATCATAAACCTGTCTTCATCATTTTTGTCTCTGCTGAATACATATTTATTAAAGGTTAGCCACTTGAGATGTGGCATCTCATTTTCAAGAGAGTCCTCATGTCTTTATGGTTGTAAGGGTATTTTTTGTGAAAGTATAATCAATAACAATCAAGGATAGAGAGACCAGTCTAATATTAACATTAACATCTATTATGATGATAGTCTGGAGAGGAATGATGTTGATTAATATAGCAGCATCTAGCTGAACTGTCTTTAAATTATGTTTAACTGGTCTAAAAGTATGAATTGATGTTAAATTATGTCATTTCTGGTGATGGTTGATGCAGGATAGAGCTCATGGAGTGGAGCAGGTCCACAGCAGCAGGTCATCCATGATTGTTTGTCAAGGTCACACTAATATCTGTGTGCTGTCTGCAGGAACTACCAGGTATTTCATTTAGTTGATCTCTCTGAAGTTAATATCAGGAACTGTAATGATAATGGGGCTAAAGGAGAGGTCAAATATTTGTAATTGTAGTAGCTGAAGCTCTGTAGGTCCACAGCAGCAGGCCTCTCAGGCTGCCTATAAGACAAGAACCAGAGACGAGTACAAGAGTCCTGGCTCCATTCCTGTTTACCCTGTAACAGTTGTAGCAAGAAGTTCTTTGAGCTGATGTTGTCTTTCTATCATTTAAGCAGTCTAACCATTCTGCTCTGACCTCTGCATCACTGTCACTGCTGCTGCTGCTCCGCTTTAAATACTACCTCAACATTTATTCATCAATATTCAATCATATCTGACATATAATCATCTGAAAGTACTAATCACCATTTGCATAATAAGTATTCAGTGTATATTCAGCTGTCCTGTGCAACATATTTCCAAATATAAATAGAAATATTTATTTTATTCTTAATACTTATCCCTTCAATCTCATATTTGTATACAGAGTTTCAAGGACATCCTGATTCTGATTCTGACATCCGCTTCACCCAGAGAACTGCAGCACACTGGATACCGTCTCTTTTTCAGACCATTCTTTGTAAACTCTAGAGATGGTTGTACATGAGTGGATCAACAGTAGATCAGCAGCTCCTGAAACACCAACAGCCACGTCATGCTCAAAGTCACTTAAATCTCCTTTCTGACCCGATGTCATGCTCAGTTTGACCTTTGACCTTTTTACATGTCTAAATGCACTGAGGTGCCGACATGTGATTGGCTGATGGGGTGTTTGCTTTAAAGAGCAAGTGAATGCATGAAAAAAGTACTTTTGAGTATGAATTACAGATTAATTTCTCCTCCAAAGTTCTGCACACCCTCAAAAGTTTTCCACAGGAATAAACCGTGCGACCTGCCCCCGAGTTTGAAAAGTTCTGCGAGAATAAAGTGTTGAAACGTTAAACTTAACGGCCTGGAGCTGCTGACTGCCTGTCAGAGTGGATCTGATACAGAAAAGGTCAATGAAGCAAATGTCAGTGAGAAAATAAAAATCAATACAAAGTTTTAAATATCCTGGAGGTTTTCTCTGGTGGGTCACGTCATCGAGTGTCTGCAGAGAGGCAGAAAGTAAATGTTACACAATCCAAGTCCCAACTCACCCGGAGAGTAGCTCCCAGAGAGCGCAGACCTGTTGAGTGACGCGCCAACTTCAGGACTCGGAAGATCCTCATTAGCCTGAACACCTAAGAGAGGGTGGAGGGAGGGTAAGAGGAGAGAAGAGCAGGAAGGAGATGGAGAGAAATGAGAGAAGAGGAGAGCAAGTACAGTTTAATTTCTATATTAGCCAAAGTCACAAAGTACTGCACGGAAACAAAATACAGAAACAGAATAATAAAAGTCACAAAGTCATCAAAAAAACATCAACAAAGAGACAGAAACAGCAAAATTACACTCAGGAAAATCAAGAAAAGACTCAGCCTGTCTAAAAAGGTCTTCAACTGAGTTTTTAAAATCCCTGAAAGATCTAAAATCCATAAAGACGGAGGCAGGACACTCCAGAGCTTTAGGGCCACAGCCTGGAAACTCAGTCACCTCCAGTCTTAAGGTGACAGACAGTAATTATCAATAACAGTGTTCATTTTGTTGACTAATAGTTTTAGTAAAAGTTTTCATCAACAACCTTTTTTCCCCTGACGAAAACTAGACAGTAACTAATAAAACAAGTGCACATGGACAAAAACTCAAACTACATTAACTGACATTTTCATCAACAAATAAAAACTAGACTAAAATGTTTGACAGAGACTTAATCCAATCAGACCTAATTTGGTCATGTAGAAAGTAGGGACAAGTTAGGAATATATCCAATCACAGCTACTTTGGTTGTGTGGAAAGGTTGGATGAGTTAAGAGGGACATCCAATCACAGCTGCCTTAGCTTGGTGGTGGTGGGATAAGTTGTGGAGCGATCCAATCAGAGCTCCTCTCTTTATGAATCGATATATTCATGTAGAGCAGGTTCACTGTTTGTTGTCAGTTCTGGTATTGTAACTTTGTTTTTGTTAATTTATACATTCAAACTTTTCTAGCATTCAGTAAAGGGTTATTAGATGTTTCATTCTATCCAAGTGTAAAACATGACTTCAGAAATTCAAGGAAACATAAAAAATGCCTTTACAGCAGATTTCATCGACTAAAATGTTGTGAAATTTCATCAAGTAAAACTAGACTAAAATTAAAACAATTTAGATGACTAAAGTATGACTAAAACTAAAAGTTAATTTGGGCAAAAGACTATAACTAAAACTAAATTACAAACTGCTGTCAGAATTAACACTGGTCCATAGTAAGTGTCTGCAGAGCTGGAGGCTGAACTCTCAGGATCACAGATTCAGGACCCTTTTGTTTCTCGTCACTGACATCTTGTATTGATTACCTAACTATTGGCTCATTTTTGAAAACTGATCACGCCATTATTATTATTTCAACGATCTCTTTCATGTGTAAAGATCACATCTGTATCACCTCTGTCGACAGAATAAGAATAAAGACACTGAAACACTGATATGTTTTGCAGAGAGAGTTAGAGGAAACTCAGGTCGTCACTGACTCAGGTGAGCACTGAAACTCTCAGAGAACTTTACTAACAGTGATTAAAACATCTCAGTCTGGCCTGATGAAACTTTCAGAGTGACTGTTACAGACACACGTCTCCTGCTCCAACTCAGGTGAAACACCACAGGCTTGAGGGAAAGCCTCCTCATACTTAAATGATATGTGATAGGGGAATATTAAATGATAAACACAGACTTCAGGAGGAGACTGTCCATCGGTGATGCATCTGAAAAACAAACCTCGTCCTCTTTATCAATAAAACCATTCTCATATCCCTATCAATTCATGGCAACTAGGGAGGCACGATATTATCGGTTTGATATCGGTATCGGTCGATATCAGCCTAAAAAGTTAAGTATCGGTATTGATATTGAAATTTTTGCAGATATTTTCAGACGATATATTGGCCACACATATTAACCATATATCAGCTAGAATATCGGCAAATTACACAAATGGTACCATATTGATGCACCTTCTCATCACTGCATGGGAACATTTAAAAATCAAGGGTTTCATTTTTTCCAAGAGTTAAATGCTGTTTTTTTCTTGTTTTACATCTGTTCCTCGCAAAAATATACTGTAACGCTGAGAGAAACACGTCCATTTTTGCTAAGTACAGAGCTTATGCTCTTGGTTTCAATATCATAATGAATTAAAAAATATCAGCATATTGGATATCAGCAAAAATCCACTATCGTGCATCCCTAAAGGCAAACTCAGAGGAGCTCCCTGTAGTTACATCACAATATGACAGCCACTTTAAAAGCAGAAGACAAATCAAATGTACAAAATGACTCAAGCTCACTGTAGCTTCTACATTTTAGAGTTTCATGTAAAAATACGTTTTCTTAATTATTTCTTTAATTATCTAGTATTTCTTAATTGTTTGATCAAAAGGGGTCTCCAACCTGCTCCTTGCTTTTTCACTTGTGTTTCAAATTGTAATAAAAATCATCCTTACGTTCAGCCTGAACTGATTCTCTTAGAGTACTCAGTCTTTTTTCAGATTCAATAACAAAGATTAAATCCAGACCTGTATGAGTCGTCCCAGGTTTCCGAGGTCAGACTCCGACCCCAGCGTCAGGTCGAAGAGCAGCGTGATGTAGATGGGCACCACAGAAACCATGTCGATGATGTTCAGAGGGTGGTGGAAGAACTTCTTCCTGTTTGGAGCGAGCAGCAGTCGCATCACCACCTCACAGACGAAGAAGAACATTTTATTTATTTATTTGTAGATTTCATCATTATCAGTAAACATGGCAGGCCTCTCCTCTCACCTCAAAGGTGAACCAGCAGGTACAGAAAACCTCCAGAGCCTGCATGGTCCAGTCCTCCAACAGCTTCCCCTCACTGTCAAAGGTCTGAGAGACAAACAGCAGGGAGGTGAACACATCTGAGCTGACTGAACAGATGTAACAACTTTGTTTTTCCATCTCTGCAGCCCTTTACTTTTTATCTAAACATTCGACTTTACTCACAAAAACTGCAGGGTTCTTGCAACTCTATTCTTGGTATCTTTTTGTACCACCTTAAGTGTTACTCGTAACATGGTTACCATGGTAAACCTTCATTTTGAGTTTACAAGGACGTCCGGGACTCAAAATAATGATTCAAAGTCAGACACTTTGACCTGGATGTGTGATTGTTAACCATAAACCAACTTACAAACTTTAGGACCCATTCAATTTTTTCATGAAAAATGAATGAATGAAGACTTTTGAGGTTTTGTTTTGTGCAGCATCTATGATAGAAATTGTCACCAGGCCTGTGGCCTGGACGATGGTTGGCCCTGTGGTCTGGTCCAGTCCATACAAGCACTGAAAAGTTCAGGAGCCAAGACACAGTCCTGCCTCACCCCAGCTGACTGGAAGACCACACTTCACAGAACTCTCTGTACCTGAATAAAGACATCAGCTGTACAAGGGCACACAGAGCTCCAGAATCCTCCAGAGGACATCCTGACTCACTGAGTCGAGCTTCAGTATAGACTGCAAAGAACCCTCCATTAAATTCTGGCAGCGCTCGAGGACCTGAGGCACCACAATGTGGTCTACAGTGGACCTTTTCCATGTGAAACCTGCCTGCTCAGGCTGCTGGTGCTGAAGCAGCTGATCGTGGATCCTGTTCAAAAGAACCAGTGCTCGCACTTTTCCCGCACAGAGAGGAGTGTAAGCCCCCTGCAGTCATCACACCCTCACACATCAGCCTTTCCCTTCCAGATCAGGACCACAGGGCCCCTCTTCCAGTCAGTAGGAATGGTGCCTGTTCTTCATATGGAAGAGGTGAGGGCATGAAACCACAGGAGGGAGGGATCATCGCCTCACTGCCTCATTCTCACACATGCTTGGTGCTTTTTCCAACCCTCAGCTTCTACACCGCCTCTTTAGTTTCCTCAAAGATCATAGCTCACAAGGTGGATCACAGCTCACAGGGGGATCACAGTTTACAGTTGGATCATAGCTCTCAGGTGGATCACAGGTTGATCTCAGCTCACAGGTGGATCACAATTTACAGTTGGATCACAGCTCTCAGGTGGATCACAGGTGGATCACAGGTGGATCACAGTTTACAGGGGGATCACAGTTTACAGTTGGATCATAGCTCTCAGGTGGATCACAGGTTGATCTCAGCTCACAGGTGGATCACAATTTACAGTTGGATCACAGCTCACAGGTGGATCACAGCTCACAGGTGGATCACAGCTCACAGGTGGATCACAGTTTACAGTTGGATCATAGCTCACAGGTGGATCACAGGTTGATCTCAGCTCACAGCTGGATCACAGCTCACAGGTGGATCACAGTTTACAGTTGGATCATAGCTCACAGGTGGATCACAGGGGGTCTCAGCTCACAGGTGGATCACAGCTCACAGGTGGATCACAGTATACAGTTGGATCACAGCTCTCAGTTGGATCACAGGTGGATCACAGGTGGATCACAAATCCTCACAGTTTACAGTTGGATCACAGCTCACAGGTGGATCACAGCTCACAGGTGGATCACAGGTGGATCACAGGTGGATCACAGCTCACAGGTGGATCACAGCTCACAGGGGGATCACAGTTTACAGTTGGATCATAGCTCACAGGTGGATCACAGGTGGATCTCAGCTCACAGCTGGATCACAGCTCACAGGTGGATCACAGTTTACAGTTGGATCATAGCTCACAGGTGGATCACAGGTGGATCTCAGCTCACAGGTGGATCACAGCTCACAGGGGGATCACAGTATACAGTTGGATCACAGCTCACAGGTGGATCATGGCTCACAGGTGGATCATGGCTCACAGGTGGATCACAGCTCAAAGGTGGATCACAGCTCTCAGTTGGATCACAGCTCACAGGTGGATCACAGCTCACAGTTGGATCACAGCTCACAGGTGGATCACAGCTCACAGGTGGATCACAGCTCTCAGGTGGATCACAGTATACAGTTGGATCACAGCTCACAGGTGGATCACAGCTCACAGTTGGATCACAGCTCACAGGTGGATCACAGCTCACAGGTGGATCACAGCTCACAGTTGGATCACAGCTCACAGGTGGATCACAGCTCACAGGTGGATCACAGCTCTCAGGTGGATCAAAGTTTACGGGTGGATCACAGCTCACAGGTGGATCACAGCTCTCAGGTGGAACACAGCTTACAGTTGGATCACAGCTCACAGGTGGATCACAGTATACAGTTGGATCACAGCTCACAGGTGGATCACAGCTCACAGTTGGATCACAGTATACAGTTGGATCACAGCTCACAGGTGGATCTCAGCTCACAGTTGGATCACGGTATACAGTTGGATCACAGCTCACAGTTGGATCACAGCTCACAGTTGGATCACAGCTCTCAGGTGGATCACAGCTCTCAGGTGGAACACAGCTTACAGTTGGATCACAGCTCACAGGTGGATCACAGTATACAGTTGGATCACAGCTCACAGGTGGATCACAGCTCACAGTTGGATCACGGTATACAGTTGGATCACAGCTCACAGTTGGATCACAGTATACAGTTGGATCACAGCTCACAGGTGGATCACAACTCACAGTTGGATCACAGTATACAGTTGGATCACAGCTCACAGGTGGATCACAGCTCACAGGCCTCCAACTGGAGCTCAAGACAGGGAGGGTCTGCCTGTTGGAGCTCCTCAAAATAGCCAG
>JBAMNC010001724.1:0-90388 GCA_037902135.1 Cetoscarus ocellatus | reverse complement strand
ACATGCACACTCTCTTTTGTTCCCCGAAATCTAATCAGTTTTCGAGTCAAGTTCAGAGCTGAACTTAAGCTGTCTGAAATCCTTTGATACTCCCAAGATTTGAGGTTTCAGTGACCTTGACCTTTGACCCTTTAAAACACAGTTGTCAAACTGATCCAGTAAAGGGCCACTGTGGCTGCAGGTTTTCATTCCAACCAAGCAAGAACACAGCTGATGCAAATTATTCAATCAACTGGATTGTCTTTACACAGTTGATTTGTTGGATCAGCTGTGTTCTTGCTTGGTTGGAATGAAAACCTGCAGCCACAGTGGCCCTTTACTGGATCAGTTTGACACCCCTGCTTTAAAATCTCATTGGGACAAGTGTAGACCATGAAATGTAATCTCTCAGAGCAACTCCATTACTTGAGTGAAAGTATAGATCCTCCTGGTTAAATATTACTCCAATACATGTGAAAGTTGTTCAGTCAAATTTTTACCCAAGTAAAAGTACTGGAGTACCTGCTTTTGAAAATACTAAAAGGGGACGCATTACGCAAAAAACACTGTTTTTAAGGCTTTTGAACACATTTTGGGTATTTGGCCTTCCTCCCAGCCCACAAAATGTGAGAGTAGACAACAAAACCTGTATTTATCAGGCTGCATGAATGTAAACTTATGGTATTTGGCAAGCTGTTGAGTCTGTGGATGTACTGTTAGGTAACAGTATATTTTTGATTCGCATACCTAACCTGATTGGTCCACCTGAGTATTTCCCCTCCCCCTTGCTGTAGAGATTCCTCTGCGAAGTACTGCCATGTTGTTTATATTCTTAGTGAGAGATCGGTGTTCAGCATGTCTAAGCTCAGAAGCTGTCACTGCTCGGTTGTTGGCTGTAAACTGTCACATATACACTGCCTGGCCAAAAAAAAAGTCGCCACCACAAAAAAAGGTCACACACTCTAATATTTTGTTGGACCAACTTGAGCTTTGATTACAGCACACATTCGTTGTGGCATTGTTTCAGTAAGCTTCTGCAATGTCACAAGATTTATTTCCATCCAGTGTTGCATTAATTTTTTCATCAAGATCTTGTATTGATGATGGGAGACTCTGACCACTGCACAAAGCCTTCTCCAGCACATCCCACAGATTCTCAATGGGGTTAAGGTCTGGACTCTGTGGTGGCCAATCCATGTGTGAAAATGTCTCATGCTCCCTGAACCACTCTTGAGTTCGATGAATCCTGGCATTGTCATCTTGGAATAGGGAAGAAAAAATCCATTGATGGAATAACCTGGTCATTCAGTATATTCAGGTAGTCAGCTGACCTCATTCTTTGGGCCATAATGTTGCTGAACCTAGACCTGACCAACTGCAGCAGCCCCAGATCATAGCACTGCCCCCACAGGCTTGGACAGAAGGCACTAGGCATGATGGGTGCATCACTTCACCTGCCTCTCTTCTTACCCTGATGCTCCCATCACTCTGGAACAGGGTAAATCTGGACTCATCAAGACCACATGACCTTCCTCCAGGACAGTTCTTAATCCAATTTTAGTAGTTTCTGCAATCTCCTTAGATGTTTTCTCTGCTTGATGCATGCCAATGATTTGACCCTTCTTAAACAGACTAGCATCTTTTCCATGAACACAGGATGTGTCTTTCGACATGGTTGTTTAAGAAATGAGAAGCTACTCATTGCATCAGCTGGGGTTAAATAACTTGTTGCCAGCTGAAAGACAATCACCCATGCGGTAATTATCCAATAGGAGGCTCGTACCTATTTGCTTAGTTAAATCCAAGTGGTGACTTTTTTTTGGCCAGGCAGTGTATCTTCACATATAGTCTACCAGCCTCAGAGGACCAAAGGGCCCAGTGGATTAATTTTATTTTTGAAGGGAATGAGCAGCTACAGTCGGCTAAAACCTGTATGTGTGTGTCAGTCACTTCACGGCCGACTGCTTCTTCAACTTCAGTCAGTTCAACACAGGACTGGGAACTAGACTTTTCCTGAATCCAGGCTCAGTACCAACAATCTGTCGCCAAACCTGATGATGGAAATGTGAGTATTCTAATGCCGTCTAGTATTTTTTTTGCTCATTGCTGCAAGCTAATGCTAACAGCAGCATGAAGTGAACTAGAAGTAACTTCACATGTTCGTCAATGTTCACGTTACATGTTGAAAGTCTGAAGGATAAACTCCAAAGTATGAGCATTCTTACGTTATTCAAGAGAAGTTGGCTGAATATAATCAGTCCTTTACTCACCTCATTACCCCTCTGTTTAAGCTAACGTTAGCCCGGAAGCAAAGCTAAGTTGCAGCTGTCCCACTGCGGTGACTAGGCCTAGGTTAGCATGTTGAGCATTAGCCTGTGATGATTGGGGGAAATGAGATGTTATCTGTTAAATGGCATGAATTTGCAGTTTGTGAGTGTTCAGAAAGAGAAGTTTAGCAGTTAGCTGAATATAATCAGTCCTTTACCCACCCCATTACTCCTCTGTTTGTGCTAACGTTAGCCCGGAAGGTAGGCTAAGTTGCGACTGTCCCAAACACAAATCAACAAAAAGACAACCATTGCTGTTTTCATTTTTTTATTGAAAGTGTTTGTTTTTGTAGGCGGTGATGAAATTTGTGCATGGCAAACAGAGCAAACATTTAAAAACAACATGAATCATTCTTAATTCAGTGGTCTCTAACATGGACTTCAGATGCAGAAGCATGGGTGCTCTGGGGTGGAATCGTCGTCTGTATCTGCCGTTGCCATCATTCCTGCCAAGACGAAACGTTATCTGAGCAACGTCAGCTCAACGTTAACCTGCCCAATCTGAGTGGGGCATGCCTGAGGTACAGGTACGACATCACCACTTGAACAATTCACACGCAGATCGCTTTTTAGAAAAGAAAAGAAGTTTCATCCACTGACTTCAGAGCTATACTCAAAAGTAACAAGTAATGAGACCCTTCATAGATATGTAGCGGAGTTGAAAGTACAATACTTGTCTTTAAAATGAAGTGAAGTAAAAGTCACAAGTTAAAAAAATGATAAGCAAAGTACAGATAATCAAAAAATGTGTTTAAATACAGTACTCAAGTAAATCTGCTTTGTTACTGTCCACCCCTGGAGAAGGCATGTGCACGTGTAACACACATGACTTGCACACACTACTACTACTACGACACTTCAGGAGAATCCGTTCGCTTGTTCAATTGATTTTCAAAATAAAACCAGAAATGAAAAAACAAAAAAAAAACTTGTTTATTCGTCTCTTAAACCAAAATTAAAACAGATAATGAGAGTTTTATCTGATTTCAACGTTTTCATCTGGCAAAAGTTGCGTGATCCGGAAGTGAACTTTACTAAGACATCAAGAGAAAAGGAAACGGGCTTTAGCGTCATGGCTGGACCTGGAGAGTTGGACTCAGAGCTCGTACAGCACTTTTTTCTGAAGGGCAAAACCCATGCAGAAATTTCCAGCACTGCAGGAGGTAGGAGTGCCAAGGTGCTCTGAATGTCCATAAGATGGTTCTGTGCCCAAACGAGCTCAAGAGAAAAGGACAGGTATGAGACACACAGCTGGGGGGGTAATCATGTCTTCAATAGACATGGTAACTTCATGTGTTTCTATTTAAACAATGAAAAAATGCTCTTGATTATTTACAGTATGGACACAGGGAAATTGAGCTATTTAGAGAATAGTCACAGTGGAGTCTAAAAGAAGTGTCCCTGGCAACCCGCATAGCAACCGTTTACTAGCTGCTTCTCAGCTGACGGCTCAGGTAAAAATGTACCTTTACACTGGTGAGGAAGGTCAACAGACATACCTGGTCAAAATCAGATAAAACTCTTGTTATCCATTTTTCCCATTTTTCATTTTAGCACAAAAAAAAAAAAAAAAACAGCTTATTTGTCTGCTATGTAAAAGAAGCAGTTTTATTTTTTCTTAATAAGAAGAAGCTTCTGCCTTAATTTGGTTTCCTCAATTTCTTTTACAAGTTTAAATTGTTCAGTTAGTCATGTATTTAGTTTCTTTGTCTTTATTGGAATATTTGGTATTTGAACAATCTAAAAGTAATTCAAAGTAATCGAGTTACATTACTTTAATAATATGGTACTTAGATTACGTTAATGACTACATTTTTTAACAGGTAACTAGTAACTTTATCGGAGTACATTTCTAGTAACCCTCCCAACCCTGCCTAGGAGCTCCAAAGCCTAATTACTAAAGGGTTTGATTAGTAAATAATTAACAGCCTGTCTAGTATTGAAGGCTGTTTAAACTTAGGATCATTTTATAGACTGAAGAAACTTGAAGTTCAAAGGTCACTCTGTAAAAGACAGTGCAGAACAAAGACAAAAGCAAAGACAAAATCAAATCAAGGAGATCAGGATCATCTGTGGTTTTATTCAGACTCAGAGCTCAGACCATCAGGACATCCGGTTCTGTCTGATACTGAGACCAGGACAGCACGTTGTCCACAGTCTGTCTTCTGGAGGAGACTTTTAATGACAGACTGATAGCTGTAATCCATCATCCTGTAAACACAGCAGACAGTTCACAAAGTCACTCTGGGACTGAACACAACACCGCTGAAACTTCAGCCGCTGCAGACCCAAACTGATGGGCCTGCTGCTCCTGAAGAGAGAGGAGACGATGAGAGTCAAAGACAGAAAGTGTCCATTTTCTGTCAGGATGTGCTCAGCTCTGTTCTCCTCAAAGTTTTATGTGAACACTGGCCCTGATGATTATGTGCTTCACTGATGAGTTTATTACTGATAACTTAACAAAACCAAGTCAAAACAGGAAAAGTTATGCTCTAAAAATATTTTTTTACTGCCATGGGGTCAAAAATTTGTAACATCAGGTCAACGTATCCATGAGATGTTAACAGGATAGCTTTGAGCTTTTGGAGTGGGGTCATAAGAGGTACCTGGTGTTAGCCTTAAACTTTAGCCATGGTTGAGGGAGATCAGCTCTGCAACTGTGCAGAAAGATTCTGCTACATACTGCTTAATAGATAGATAGATAGATAGATAAGAGAGATAGATAGAATTCTTTATTAACCCCTTGGGGAAATTTTCGTTTTTCTGCACATGGGAACCACCATCACTCTGCATAATTTAACAATGTTTGAGTGAAAATAAGTCCCCAAAAACAGAGTCAGACGATTTCAGACTTTATACATTTTATGGACAAGCAACCTGTCTTTTCCACTGGCAGCAGATTTGTGAGCCATTGTATCCTTCAACCAGCAGCACTGACCAACAACAGTCTTCAGGCCTCACAGGAGGAAACACTGCTGCTGAACTGGAGCAGTGGGTGATTTTAACAGTGAGTATCACTGTTGTTTACTTTGGACAGTTGTGAATACTTGTATGCACTGGAGTACACACAGGAAAAAACTTCTGTAGATGGAGACTCAAAAGGTCCTGGATAAAAAATAAGAGGCAACTGCTCTGGGAACTGGTGAAAAGTAGGTATTTGTCTCATTCTGATTGTTTGTTGGATAAGACAGAGGCCATGGTTTTGATGATAAGTTTACTTGATGTAAACACACAGTATGTTTGTTCTTAAGAATGTAAACTGAGCCATTATAACAAAATCATTGTGCTTGGACAGGATAATCTTTCAACATTTGTTAATTTTACTAATCTTTATTTAGGACGCATCAATATAAGTGTAAAGCAAGAAGAAAGTTATCTGTATGCTGATTAGGAAGGACACACAGGCTGTGCCGTGTACCAAAGTCGAACCATAAAAAAACAGTTTGAAGGTGGAAAAGTGAGTTTTTGTCAATATGCTTGATTGTGACAACAACCCTGTGTTGCGTCTTGTCTCATCTAAAACTCTTGAACTGTACAGAGTGCTGATGGCCCCGGTGAACAGCAGTGTAAAGCTCCATCACTCGTGCCGACTGTACAGATGCAGAGCTGATCTCCCTCCATGTGGCTGATTTATCTGGAAAGTATTAAAAAATATTAAAGATGGGAAAATGTAATATTATTGTCTCCCAGTATTACTCTGCCCTAAAAGAAATATTCTTTTTTTCATTGAAGAAAGATTTTTTGATAACTCAGTAGTCTGCAAATTTGTGTTGTGAGCTGCAGGTCAGGACAGGACAGGACGCCGGTTCGGCACTTTGGCCCATCAACCTGTTCCCTGTACTTCTCCGGGCCTCCTGATGGCCTTCGTCCAGGCCTGTGCCAGCTCCATGTTCCTACTCCATCCTTTGAGCTGACCCCTCCTCTATGCATGAAGTTGCCCCTGTGGTCTGGTCCAACCCACCAGGTCCAAGGCACCCAGTATACGCTGAGCTGGATCAGGTTTAGGAAAGCCTGCCAGATGCCCATAGAAGCACAGCTGACCCTCCTGAGCACATCAGCATTGGACACATGGTCCTGCCAATGATACCCAAAAATGCATCGAAGGGAAATAGTCATGAAGGAGCCAAGCCGGCGTCTCTGGCCGCTGGTCAATGTCCAGGCCTCGCAAGAGTATAGCAGACCGGTAGGACCAGAGACCCAAAGACTTTGGGCCTGATCTACCAAGATCCAAAATAACGAGTGCTAAATTGCGTGTGCTAACTAAAAAATTGCATGTGCAAGTAGTGGGCATGTTGCAGGTGATCTACGATGACTGCATGCGCAATTGGTAGCAGGCGCAAAAGTGGTGTGGACCGCCCTCTTTAAATGAGGATTTAGCGTGTGCTACCGGCTGTCACCATGGAGAGTTTGGGAGAGCAGAGTGGCCGTAAACGACTAACAAAGTTTGAAGTCATGGAGTTTGAGGCAAATGAACACACTTGCAGTAACCTGTTTTGCTGTTATTTTGACGGACAAGGTCGTCACTTTTCCCTCATGCCATATTTTTATCCATCATTTTTAATTTCCCCTCTTCTGATTCCAATCAAACATAATCTCAATGACAGGATTCACATAGTTTCACAGCTTCATCACCAATAACCTCTCATGTAAAGAGCAGTCTGACAGTTACGCACCACACAGACCATGCAGGTACTCTTGCTTTTTACGCACTGACAGCTCCTAAACTCGCTGTCAGTGCGTGGAGAGTGTGATGCAGTCAGCTCTGAGTGAAAAACGGACTGATTCTCCTTCATATCCAGCTAATGAGATCTTTTTTTACATAGGTTTAAATGACCTCCTCCGCGATGTAGAGCACAAAGCAGAGGGGTTTACTGCTTGTGTCTGCATGAGTATGATGGCACACTGGATCGTCTCTCTTTTTCTAATCCAACATAATGACAGACAACCTCCAAGTCTTTCTGTCAATCATCAAAAAATTAAGCCAATGATAGAAAATATTAAGTTAATGCGCCCCCTGATTCTCGCCACAATGACCGCAGCCCTTTGTGTGTAATGCTGTGCCTTTTTTGCACCGGCTTTTCAAACGTGCTAAATTTAAACGCACAAACACAGAGCGCAATCAGTTTCGGGTTTGATAAATCACATTGCGTGTGCTAAATGATTACATTTGCATCTCCTCCTCCCAGTGTTTTGCGGGTTCTGATCATCTGCATGTACTCTGCATATTCATGAAGGCAAACAAGCTAAACGGACTGCACGTGCTATTTAGTTCATTTGACAGACACAATCCTAGTGCACCCTGTTAGTAGATCAGCTTTGCGCGCACTACCAAATTTTTACGTGTTTTTATACACACAAACGTTTTGTAGATCAAGCCCTTAGACTTTTGTCGCCATGCTCAGATACTGTGAGCACCATGGGGTCAAAAACTCTAAGGCTGGGTCACAGTCATGGTCTCAGATGTGTCTTGTATCATGGCTCCTTGTGTTGGTTCATCTGTTCTGGGCTCTGGAAGTGCACATATGAACATAAATGTTAGTTTTTTATTTGTAAATGAATGTTCACTCACACTCTTCACATATTATACATATATATATGTATATATATATATATATATATATATATATATATATATATAGTACATCCAGAGATGTTTCCATCCAGCCAGACACAAAGGGACTAAAAATAAGAATTTATGATAGAGACAAACCCATGGACACCCAGATCATAAATCTGTCCTCATCACATTTGTCTCTGCTGAATAAAGATTTGTTCCAGGTTAGCCTCTTGAGATGTGGCATCTCATTTTCAAGAGAGTCCCTCAAGTCTATATGTTTGTAAAGGTATTTATTATGGATATATAATAAATAACAACCATGTATAGAGAGCTCAATCTAATGTTAACATTAAAGGTCCCGTATTTTGCTCCTTTTCTGCAGTTTAACATGGATCCTTGATGTCCTTATGAAACGTTAGTAACATGCTTTGGTCCAAAAAGCCTATGAATAAAGCACAGCAGCACTCTTTCCACACTCTGTCCTGAATGGCTGATTTTGAGGGCGGTCGCCTTCATATGCTAATGAGCCAGAGCAGAGCAGCATACGTAAGGCAATTCATGATAGACCTGCTGACTGCTCTGTTTAACAGTCCTGAACACACACGAACTGTTAATTCAGGCCGGTTACCAGATAACAGCGATCTCATTCCCCCAAACATCACAGGCTAATGCCCAACATGCTAACCACAGTGAGACAGCCGCAACTTAGCCTACCTTCCGGGCTATCGTTTGCACAAACAGAGGAGTAGTGGGGTGGGTAAAGGACTGATTATATTCAGCCAACTGTTTAAACTTCTCTTGACTAATGTAAGAATGCTCATTCACTGAAGTTTATCCTTCAGACTTTCAACAAGTAACATGAACATTGACAAACATGTTGTGCAGTTACCTATTGTTCACTTCACCCTGCTGTTAGCATTAGCTCGTAGCAATGAGCAAAGTAAATACTAGACAGCATTAAAATACTCACATTTCCATCATCAGGTTTGGTGACAGATTGTTGGTACTGAGCCCTGGATTCAGGAAAAGTCTAGTTCCCAGTCCTGTGTTGAACTGACTGAAGTTGAAGAAGCAGTCGGACGTGAAGTGACTGACACACACATACAGGTTTTTAGCCGACCGTAGCTGCTCATTCCCTTCAAAAATAAAATTAATCCACTGGGCCCTTTGGTCCTCTGAGGCTGGTAGCCTATATGTGGAGATATATGTGACTGTTTACAGCCAACAACTGAGCAGTGACAGCTTCTGAGCTTAGACATGCTGAACACAGATCTCTCACTAAGAATATAAACAAAATGGCTGCTCTTCACAGAGGAGTCTCTCCAGCAGGGGGGTAGGGGGTCTACGCAGGTAGACCAATCTGGTTAGGTATGCAAATCAAAAAAATACTGTTACCTAACAATTTAATCCACAGACTCAACAGCTCACTGAATACCATGAGTTTACATTTATGCAGCCTGTTAAATACAGGTTTGTTGTCTACTATCACATTTTGTGGGCTGGGAGGAAGGACAAATACCAAAAATGCGTTCAAAAGCCTTAAAAAAGTGTTTTTTGCATAATATGGGACCTTTAATATCTATAATGATCATAAACTGGAGAGGAGTGATGTTGATTAATATAGCAGCATCTGGCTGAACTGCCATTAAAATGTGTTTAACTGGTCTAAAAGTATGAATTTATGTTAAATGTCATTTCTGTTGATGGTTGATGCAGGATAGAGCTCATGGAGTGGAGCAGGTCCACAGCAGCAGGTCATCCATGATTGTTTGTCCAGGTCTCTGTCTCAAGAGATATAGAGAGACAGAGAGGGAGGAGCTCAGTGTCCCAAATCCCCCAGCAGTCTAAGCCAATGAGCTGGTCCCTAACTGAAAGCTTTATCAAAGAGGAATGTTTTAAGTCTAACCTTAAAGGTAGAGAGGGTGTCTGCCTCCTGAACGTGGTCGGTAAATGGTTCCAGAGAAGAGGAGCCTGATAACTGAAGGCTCTACCTCCCAGACTACTTCTAGAGACTGATGGTACCACGAGCAGGCCAGAATTCTCCACCGCAGGCTCTGAACTCTCTCCATTCAAAAACAGACCATTACACATTGTGTAATCGCAAGGGACCCAGAAAGGACCAAGACTCTCCTCAGACCAAACACTCCAAACACCATAAAATGGCTTTTTGTCCAACAAACTCGAGGATTTACAATCATAAAATCACCAGGGAGAACAGGAGTTTCCCTTTCCTTTTGGTGTGAACACATGAAATAATCATCAATAATCTTCTTCACAAAAGACCTTCACAGTTTTTTTATCCATCTTTTATTGATCTGAATTTTGTAACCTGCATGCTGTTTCTCTTCAGTCCAGATCAGTCTTATCACAGCACTGAAGACTTCAGTTTGTGACTCCTCCTGTTCATTTGACCTAAAAAAGAAAAAAAAGGATCAAGCATCCATCCTAAAACATCAGGCATGCACAAAGAAATGAGACCCTGGAAGACATGAAGTTCAACCTTCACAGTCAGATTCAGACATTTTAAACATTAGAAGAACTGGACTGGAGAGTTTCGGCAGTTCTCGTCCTCATCTGTCAGGACGACAGAGTTATTTGGATGACGGCCATCTTTGTCTGAAATCGTTTTTGGCTCTGGTCTGATAAAAGTCCACTGCAGGAACAGTCATAATGTCCTCTTCCTTTGACCTTGGACACTGTCCTGCTCCGTCTTTCAGTCGTCACAGCTGATTGAGCTCCTTCCTCCTCAGGTCGGAGGTGTAGGACGGATGCTCCACATAGCTGTAATTGACCACCCCCCCCTTCATCTTCATAGTCAACATCATCATCCTCCAGACCATCTGTATCATCATCACCCAAACACCTGCTGTCCGAGTCCGACCCCTCCTCCTCCTCATCCTCACTCTCCTCATCTTCCTCGTCTTCCTCGTCCTCCTCCTCCTCCGGCTCCTCCTCACAGCTCATCCTCAGGCTCCTGCTGTTGTTGTTCCTCACAGAAGCTTCCAGAGCTTTCTGCCGTCTGTAGAAGTGGGAGAACTTGTTGAAGATGATGGTGATGGGCAGCGCCACCACCAGGGTGCCGCCGAGAATGCAGCCGCTGGCTGCCAGCTTCCCAACCACGGTGACGGGCACCACGTCGCCGTAGCCCACCGTGGTCATGCTGACTGTTCCCCACCACCAGCACGCCGGGATGGTGTCCAGACCCACGTCCTGAAACAGGAGGAGGGGTTTACGTTACCATGGTGACAGAGACATCATCAGTGAGCTAATGAAGTGTAAGATCTGAGCCCATATTCTGCTTTTTCAGCTTTATTCCCTCTAGTGTGTCCTCTTTTGGGGACAGAGCACTTCTATGAACAAGACAAAATGTCACAGCATCAGGACTTCTCCCTGTCCCCATACTTATGGATCCTGAAGCTTGAAACAGCTCGTTCCTCCATCTTTATCGTACAGAAGAGGTTAAGAGCAACTTCTTTATTATTTTGTTTTTGATTAATGTTTCTTTTAAGACGGTAAAAAAAGTCAGAGTTCTTACACTGAGAGTATTTGACCATTTTCAAGTCAAAAAAATCTCACTAGGCTGATTCTAAGGCACAATTTCCTGATCTTATTCAAAGACATAAAAACTGAAAATAAGGCATGAGTTCCTTTTAATAAGTTAAACAATCTGTCAGTGACAAGTTTAAATCTAACGGGTTAACGGGAAGTAAAATTTTCTCTCCAGAGCAGATATTAAACCTGAAGTTAAGACCCTCACTGAGTCAAACTTTCCTTGTTTCATTGGCAGGCATTTACTTATGATTACAAGCAATTCAGTGCCTTTTTTTGCTGTTTATTCCTTAAAGTAAGATATTTATCCTGACATGTTCAGTGAACACAGATTAGAATAAGTGTTTTAGATAGTTCTGACTTTAAAATAGACAAACACACTTGCCTAGATCTGAGTTTTTGCAGGGTAGAATAAAGTCAGACTTTTTTAACTAAAGTTTCAGCATTCTATTTATTTTATCATAAGTCTGACTTTTAAATCTCAGAAACCTGACTTAAAAAAGCCTTTTTGTTCAGTGGCCCCACCTCTTGCCCGTAGAATTGCCCTGCTGTGACACCAACCAGGCTGCGAGCCCACTGCAGGTCAGAGACATTAGAATAAATGCAGAGGTGAGAACAATAAGGCTGTGACAGAGCCACAGAGCATGGGGGTTGGGTTGACTAATTTTCGGAGGTTTTATCCCCTCGCTCGCCCTGTCTTGGCACTGCTGTTGGCTTTTATTTGAGGTGATGTCTGTTTAGCTGCAGTCTGCCTGGTCAGGTGACCTGCTGCAGCCAGGTGGACTCAGGTGTGCAGAGTGGGAGGGGAGGGGGCAGAAAGAGAGGAGAAGGGGAAATGAACTCTGCAATGCTGCAAGAGAGGAGACCAAGTACTCCACTAGTGCCGTGGTGAAACCTCCTCCATGAAGGACCTTTGTCACTGGTGGAAAAGTTGGCCTTCGATTCATTTTTGCTGGATCAATCAGTTTTTTGAGTTTTGAAGGACTATTTTTGGACTGTTGTGTTTGGATTGTGGCCACTTTGGATTTTTACCCTCTCCTTTAAACTGAACTCACACTTTTTTGCTTTTGTTTTTAAGGGGAAACAGGATTTCATGGGACAAACTTGCTGAATTGGTGTTGGGGATTTTAAAGGAACACTCCAACATGTTTTTTTTTTCCTGTCTTGCCTCACTCCTGAGTCCATGATAAGCAGAAAGACACCAGTCTTTTGACTGTGCATGCAGTAACAAGGACGAGATGGACAAAGCTTTTTTTATTGACCACATTATGTTACATTATCTATTTTCAACAACACAAAGCCTCTGATTATGAGTAGAAGAAGATTGGCACTAAGAATTATGGCTGACTTTATGAGAGAGGATTAGGATGATTTCTTCGGGACTGACAAATATCCACAACCTTACTTATTTAACCAGAATATGCAGGAGGAGGAACTACATGTTTTGGAAGCTGGGTGTGCATGAAGAGAAGCTGAGGCAGTGGAACAGTTAGTTTGTATGTATGTCTTTCAAAAATTACATAAAGTGCTAATCTCAGTCTAAAAATATATAACATAACTTAATGCAGTCAATAAAAAAAATACAACAAGCACACAGGACCGTTTAGACTTTATCTGATGACTGTAGGCTAAAGTGTCACCCATATACTCCCAGTGTTTGAGCTAAGCTAACTAGCGGTGGGCAAACTTTGTCTATACTTTCTTGTTACCGCGCACACAGTCAAAAGTATGGTGTCTACCTGCTTGTCATGGACTCGAGAGTGAGGCAAGACACGAAAAACCAAAAAATGTTGGAATGGTCCTTTAAATAGGAGCAGTAAAAGATGTGTTGGGGACTTTTGCTGCATTAAAATTCATGCACACAGTGGAGTTCTCGTGGTAAACTGTTTTTGGCTGTTTCAGGGAGTTTTCAGGGCTTCTTAATCATTTCACCGCTTTATGTAAATATTCAATCAAGTTTAACTGATAATTTACAGCAGTTTAAACCCATGAGTAAAACTAAGCTTTGAATAACCTAAGCTGATAGTTATGAGGCCTTCACGGGGCAGGAGCTCCAACAGATCATCTCAGACAGAGACCATACTGTCAGGGGTCCTATGTTTATAAAAACTAAAAGTCTCTTAAACATAAGTGATTATGAAAATGCTCAAGCAGCTTAAAAAATGAATATATGTAAATAAAACTCAAAAAAGCAAATCTGGGCTCTTTCAAACAGCTTTGTCCACCGTCTACACTGATCATCAGAATGAAAGCCTAGTTAGAATAAAAATGACAGTTGCTCTGTGTGTGTGTCAAAAGCTTTGGCGTCACCTCTTCATATTCAGCAGTGTAGGCAATCCCAGAGAAGACGGACACTCCCACAGCGAGGTAGAGCAGCAGGATGCCGACTTCACGGTAACTGTGCTGCAGAAACAACACAGAGGAGGAGGTCTGAATGTCCTGGGATCGACAGCAGCAGGTCAGTAATCACTGATCACTGATGCTTCGTTCTCTTTGTCTTTACTTTATCCTTCTCAATTATTCCTTTTTCTTTCTCTCTCTGTTGAAAGTAAACAAATTTCATTTTTTCTAATGTTTTGATATTCAGTCTCTCTCTGGACTCTCTGAGGAGCTGCAGATAAAGACTTCACTTCAGAGTCTGCAAGGAGTAAAAAGTAGACGTTTCACTTAATCACACTCAGAACCAAACTCATATTTCAGATTGTTTCAGTTTGTATTTTTGTCTTGTCCTGTTGAAAAGGCGTTTTTTTTTTCAATATTTTTGTCTGAAACTTTGATTTATCATAAATGACACTGACACTATCAAAAAAAAAAAACATTAATACAACAAAAATATACTTTTTTTCACAGCCAAATAACCAACGTAATAATGAAATATGATCAACTTAACTGGATGCCCAGATCATAAATCTGTCCTCATCACATTTGTCTCTGCTGAGTATAAATTTATTACAGGTTAGCTCTTTGAGATGTAGCTTCTTGTTTTCAAAAGGGTCCCCATGTCTGTATGTTTGTAAAGGTATTTTTTATGGATGTTTAATCAATAGTAACCACAGAAAGAGAGATCATTCTGATATTGACATTTACATCTAAAATGATAATGGATACTGGAGAGGACTGATGTTGATTAATATAGCAGCATCTAGCTGAACTGCAATTAAAATGGGTTGAACTGGTCTAAAAGTCTGAATTTATGTTAAATGATTTTGTCTTTACAAAAATAATATTGAGTACTAGAGTTGATATGGTTTTCTGCTTCATTGTATGTTGGATTTGGAATTCATAAGAATCATTTATTAACAAATAAGATAATGGAAAGTTTTCAGTTCTCTAAAAAATGCTGCAAGTCATAAATTGAAGTTTAGTATTTCTTTATGTCTCTGATTGTAAATTTATGCTTTTAGTAGAAACAGTGTCTTACATGGTCTGTCCTGCTCACTGGAGCATTAAAGTTTACTTTATGGTATTGTTAGTGTTTAAATTAGATTCATATACTCATCATGACTTTATACTCACAGTAGCATAATCACACTATAAACTAAAACATTATACCCTGACCATGCTTTGGTCTGTGCACGTTTACGAGAGGAGAGGCTGTAACCTGAGCTTTACTCTCTCTCACATCTCCTGTAGAGCGATGTTCCTGTAATCAAACCCAGGAGCAGACTGTGGTTACTGATTCTGCATCAGATGGTCGTTCTCTGCAGGAGTAACTGATACACTTTACATTCAACAGACAGAAAATCAGATCAAATCAAATGTCCAGCTGAAGTGGAGAGGCGTCAAAAGTCCTGGGGTCCATTAGAGAAGTCCTGATAATGAGCTCCTCAGTTCTTCACAGACCAACCTCCACCAAAAACATCACCGGGTCCAGAAAAGAGGGGAAAACAGAGAAGTGGACATTACTGCCTTACTCCTGCCTCCAGGTTTTATTACTGTCTTGTGTGAATGATTTTAAGTGCAGGTTAAACTCCGCTGTGACAGGACATTTTTCTTCAGGTGATTTCTCTTGATTATGATAAAAAAGTTCAGAGCAGTCTTTCTTTTATGCCTTTAAAAACATCAGAAATCCCTCTTCGAGACGACAGTGATCAAACTTGAGATCTAGTACATCTCAAAAGGGCCAAACAAACACATGATGGATAATCACTGATGGAATAAATAAGAAGAATAAAAATGATCAAACATGCTGTGACCTCCTGGAATTGACCTCCTCTCTCATTAATCCACATGAATTATAAGTTTGATTGGATAAATTAATGTTTCAGTTTGTTTCACTCAGTTAGGAGCCGTCCTAACCAAACAAGACTTGCTGGATGGACCTCTGATATTTTTACTCATAATTACAGGCCATCCTCTGATAAAACATGAGTAGAGGAATGAGCCTGAAGACTTAAGCAAAAATAATATTTTTCTTGAGAGGGTCTTACTGTTTCTGTTGTTAATATTTCAGTTACAGTCATCAACACTACAGACAGAGCAGTAACTGGTGTTGTAGAGACAGTGAGGTCCAAAATGCCTGAGTGAGGGTGCAGTGCCCCCGTTTTCTCCTTTTGTCACCTTAATGTCTTGAATAATCTCTAAACCAGCTGAGCTCATACCAGTACATCAGTGATCACTAACTGGCTGGAATAAGCTTGAGGACATGGGGGTTGATCCCTCCTTCACTTCCTGGACCATGGACGACCTCACAGGGTAGTCTGTCAGGCTCCTCTTTATTTGTAAAGCACCAGTTCATAACGAGTGTTATCTCAAGACATGTTACAATAGAGCAGGCTGAAGACAAACTCTTCATTTATAGATACACACATATATGCATATATGTATATATAAAATACTCATACACCTATATATACACATACATACATCCAGTGATGTATCCATTCAGGCTGAGACAAAGGGACTAAAAACAAGAATCTGTGATAGAGACAAACCCATGGACGCCCAGATCATAAACCTGTCTTCATCATTTTTGTCTCTGCTGAATACATATTTATTAAAGGTTAGCCCCTTGAGATGTGGCATCTCATTTTCAAGAGAGTCCTCATGTCTTTATGGTTGTAAGGGTATTTTTGTGAAAGTATAATCAATAACAATCAAGGATAGAGAGACCAGTCTAATATTAACATTAACATCTATAATGATGATAGTCTGGAGAGGAATGATGTTGATTAATATAGCAGCATCTAGCTGAACTGTCTTTAAATTATGTTTAACTGGTCTAAAAGTATGAATTGATGTTAAATTATGTCATTTCTGTTGATGGTTGATGCAGGATAGAGCTCATGGAGTGGAGCAGGTCCACAGCAGCAGGTCATCCATGATTGTTTGTCAAGGTCACACTAATATCTGTGTGCTGTCTGCAGGAACTACCAGGTATTTCATTTAGTTGATCTCTCTGAAGTTAATATCAGGAACTGTAATGATAATGGGGCTAAAGGAGAGGTCAAATATTTGTAATTGTAGTAGCTGAAGCTCTGTAGGTCCACAGCAGCAGGCCTCTCAGGCTGCCTATAAGACAAGAACCAGAGACGAGTACAAGAGTCCTGGCTCCATTCCTGTTTACCCTGTAACAGTTGTAGCAAGAAGTTCTTTGAGCTGATGTTGTCTTTGTATCATTTAAGCAGTCTAACCATTCTGCTCTGACCTCTGCATCACTGTCACTGCTGCTGCTGCTCCGCTTTAAATACTACCTCAACATTTATTCATCAATATTCAATCATATCTGACATATAATCATCTGAAAGTACTAATCACCATTTGCATAATAAGTATTCAGTGTATATTCAGCTGTCCTGTGCAACATATTTCCAAATATAAATAGAAATATTTATTTTATTCTTAATACTTATCCCTTCAATCTCATATTTGTATACAGAGTTTCAAGGACATCCTGATTCTGATTCTGACATCCGCTTCACCCAGAGAACTGCAGCACACTGGATACCGTCTCTTTTTCAGACCATTCTTTGTAAACTCTAGAGATGGTTGTACATGAGTGGATCAACAGTAGATCAGCAGCTCCTGAAACACCAACAGCCACGTCATGCTCAAAGTCACTTAAATCTCCTTTCTGACCCGATGTCATGCTCAGTTTGACCTTTGACCTTTTTACATGTCTAAATGCACTGAGGTGCCGACATGTGATTGGCTGATGGGGTGTTTGCTTTAAAGAGCAAGTGAATGCATGAAAAAAGTACTTTTGAGTATGAATTACAGATTAATTTCTCCTCCAAAGTTCTGCACACCCTCAAAAGTTTTCCACAGGAATAAACTGTGCGACCTGCCCCCGAGTTTGAAAAGTTCTGCGTGAATAAAGTGTTGAAACGTTAAACTTAACGGCCTGGAGCTGCTGACTGCCTGTCAGAGTGGATCTGATACAGAAAAGGTCAATGAAGCAAATGTCAGTGAGAAAATAAAAATCAATACAAAGTTTTAAATATCCTGGAGGTTTTCTCTGGTGGGTCACGTCATCGAGTGTCTGCAGAGAGGCAGAAAGTGAATGTTACACAATCCAAGTCCCAACTCACCCGGAGAGTAGCTCCCAGAGAGCGCAGACCTGTTGAGTGACGCGCCAACTTCAGGACTCGGAAGATCCTCATTAGCCTGAACACCTAAGAGAGGGTGGAGGGAGGGTAAGAGGAGAGAAGAGCAGGAAGGAGATGGAGAGAAATGAGAGAAGAGGAGAGCAAGTACAGTTTATTTCTATATTAGCCAAAGTCACAAAGTACTGCACGGAAACAAAATACAGAAACAGAATAATAAAAGTCACAAAGTCATCAAAAAAACATCAACAAAGAGACAGAAACAGCAAAATTACACTCAGGAAAATCAAGAAAAGACTCAGCCTGTCTAAAAAGGTCTTCAACTGAGTTTTAAAATCCCTGAAAGATCTAAAATCCATAAAGACGGAGGCAGGACACTCCAGAGCTTTAGGGCCACAGCCTGGAAACTCAGTCACCTCCAGTCTTAAGGTGACAGACAGTAATTATCAATAACAGTGTTCATTTTGTTGACTAATAGTTTTAGTAAAAGTTTTCATCAACAACCTTTTTTCCCCTGACGAAAACTAGACAGTAACTAATAAAACAAGTGCACATGGACAAAAACTCAAACTACATTAACTGACATTTTCATCAACAAATAAAAACTAGACTAAAATGTTTGACAGAGACTTAATCCAATCAGACCTAATTTGGTCATGTAGAAAGTAGGGACAAGTTAGGAATATATCCAATCACAGCTACTTTGGTTGTGTGGAAAGGTTGGATGAGTTAAGAGGGACATCCAATCACAGCTGCCTTAGCTTGGTGGTGGTGGGATAAGTTGTGGAGCGATCCAATCAGAGCTACTCTCTTTATGAATTGATATATTCATGTAGAGCAGGTTCACTGTTTGTTGTCAGTTCTGGTATTGTAACTTTGTTTTTGTTAATTTATACATTCAAACTTTTCTAGCATTCAGTAAAGGGTTATTAGATGTTTCATTCTATCCAAGTGTAAAACATGACTTCAGAAATTCAAGGAAACATAAAAAATGCCTTTACAGCAGATTTCATCGACTAAAATGTTGTGAAATTTCATCAAGTAAAACTAGACTAAAATTAAAACAATTTAGATGACTAAAGTATGACTAAAACTAAAAGTTAATTTGGGCAAAAGACTATAACTAAAACTAAATTACAAACTGCTGTCAGAATTAACACTGGTCCATAGTAAGTGTCTGCAGAGCTGGAGGCTGAACTCTCAGGATCACAGATTCAGGACCCTTTTGTTTTCTCGTCACTGACATCTTGTATTGATTACCTAACTATTGGCTCATTTTTGAAAACTGATCACGCCATTATTATTATTTCAACGATCTCTTTCATGTGTAAAGATCACATCTGTATCACCTCTGTCGACAGAATAAGAATAAAGACACTGAAACACTGATATGTTTTGCAGAGAGAGTTAGAGAAACTCAGGTCGTCACTGACTCAGGTGAGCACTGAAACTCTCAGAGAACTTTACTAACAGTGATTAAAACATCTCAGTCTGGCCTGATGAACTTTCAGAGTGACTGTTACAGACACACGTCTCTGCTCCAACTCAGGTGAAACACCACAGGCTTGAGGGAAAGCCTCCTCATACTTAAATGATGTGATAGGGGAATATTAAATGATAAACACAGACTTCAGGAGGAGACTGTCCATCTGTGATGCATCTGAAAAACAAACCTCGTCCTCTTTATCAATAAAACCATTCTCAATATCCCTATCAATTCATGGCAACTAGGGAGGCACGATATTATCGGTTTGATATCGGTATCGGTCGATATCAGCCTAAAAAGTTAAGTATCGGTATTGATATTGAAATTTTTGCAGATATTTTCAGACGATATATTGGCCACACATATTAACCATATATCAGCTAGAATATCGGCAAATTACACAAATGTACCATATTGATGCACCTTCTCATCACTGCATGGGAACATTTAAAAATCAAGGGTTTCATTTTTTCCAAGAGTTAAATGCTGTTTTTTTCTTGTTTTACATCTGTTCCTCGCAAAAATATACTGTAACGCTGAGAGAAACACGTCCATTTTTGCTAAGTACAGAGCTTATGCTCTTGGTTTCAATATCATAATGAATTAAAAAATATCAGCATATTGGATATCAGCAAAAATCCACTATCGTGCATCCCTAAAGGCAAACTCAGAGGAGCTCCCTGTAGTTACATCACAATATGACAGCCACTTTAAAAGCAGAAGACAAATCAAATGTACAAAATGACTCAAGCTCACTGTAGCTTCTACATTTTAGAGTTTCATGTAAAAATACGTTTTCTTAATTATTTCTTTAATTATCTAGTATTTCTTAATTGTTTGATCAAAAGGGGTCTCCAACCTGCTCCTTGCTTTTTCACTTGTGTTTCAAATTGTAATAAAAATCATCCTTACGTTCAGCCTGAACTGATTCTCTTAGAGTACTCAGTCTTTTTTCAGATTCAATAACAAAGATTAAATCCAGACCTGTATGAGTCGTCCCAGGTTTCCGAGGTCAGACTCCGACCCCAGCGTCAGGTCGAAGAGCAGCGTGATGTAGATGGGCACCACAGAAACCATGTCGATGATGTTCAGAGGGTGGTGGAAGAACTTCTTCCTGTTTGGAGCGAGCAGCAGTCGCATCACCACCTCACAGACGAAGAAGAACATTTTATTTATTTATTTGTAGATTTCATCATTATCAGTAAACATGGCAGGCCTCTCCTCTCACCTCAAAGGTGAACCAGCAGGTACAGAAAACCTCCAGAGCCTGCATGGTCCAGTCCTCCAACAGCTTCCCCTCACTGTCAAAGGTCTGAGAGACAAACAGCAGGGAGGTGAACACATCTGAGCTGACTGAACAGATGTAACAACTTTGTTTTTCCATCTCTGCAGCCCTTTACTTTTTATCTAAACATTCGACTTTACTCACAAAAACTGCAGGGTTCTTGCAACTCTATTCTTGGTATCTTTTTGTACCACCTTAAGTGTTACTCGTAACATGGTTACCATGGTAAACCTTCATTTTGAGTTTACAAGGACGTCCGGGACTCAAAATAATGATTCAAAGTCAGACACTTTGACCTGGATGTGTGATTGTTAACCATAAACCAACTTACAAACTTTAGGACCCATTCAATTTTTTCATGAAAAATGAATGAATGAAGACTTTTGAGGTTTTGTTTTGTGCAGCATCTATGATAGAAATTGTCACCAGGCCTGTGGCCTGGACGATGGTTGGCCCTGTGGTCTGGTCCAGTCCATACAAGCACTGAAAAGTTCAGGAGCCAAGACACAGTCCTGCCTCACCCCAGCTGACTGGAAGACCACACTTCACAGAACTCTCTGTACCTGAATAAAGACATCAGCTGTACAAGGGCACACAGAGCTCCAGAATCCTCCAGAGGACATCCTGACTCACTGAGTCGAGCTTCAGTATAGACTGCAAAGAACCCTCCATTAAATTCTGGCAGCGCTCGAGGACCTGAGGCACCACAATGTGGTCTACAGTGGACCTTTTCCATGTGAAACCTGCCTGCTCAGGCTGCTGGTGCTGAAGCAGCTGATCGTGGATCCTGTTCAAAAGAACCAGTGCTCGCACTTTTCCCGGCACAGAGAGGAGTGTAAGCCCCCTGCAGTCATCACACCCTCACACATCAGCCTTTCCCTTCCAGATCAGGACCACAGGGCCCCTCTTCCAGTCAGTAGGAATGGTGCCTGTTCTTCATATGGAAGAGGTGAGGGCATGAAACCACAGGAGGGAGGGATCATCGCCTCACTGCCTCATTCTCACACATGCTTGGTGCTTTTTCCAACCCTCAGCTTCTACACCGCCTCTTTAGTTTCCTCAAGATCATAGCTCACAGGTGGATCACAGCTCACAGGGGGATCACAGTTTACGGTTGGATCACAGCTCACAGGTGGATCACAGCTCACAGGGGGATCACAGTTTACAGTTGGATCATAGCTCTCAGGTGGATCACAGGTTGATCTCAGCTCACAGGTGGATCACAATTTACAGTTGGATCACAGCTCTCAGGTGGATCACAGGTGGATCACAGGTGGATCACAGTTTACAGGGGGATCACAGTTTACAGTTGGATCATAGCTCTCAGGTGGATCACAGGTTGATCTCAGCTCACAGGTGGATCACAATTTACAGTTGGATCACAGCTCACAGGTGGATCACAGCTCACAGGTGGATCACAGCTCACAGGTGGATCACAGTTTACAGTTGGATCATAGCTCACAGGTGGATCACAGGTTGATCTCAGCTCACAGCTGGATCACAGCTCACAGGTGGATCACAGTTTACAGTTGGATCATAGCTCACAGGTGGATCACAGGTGGATCTCAGCTCACAGGTGGATCACAGCTCACAGGTGGATCACAGCTCACAGGTGGATCACAGTATACAGTTGGATCACAGCTCTCAGGTGGATCACAGGTGGATCACAGGTGGATCACAGTTTACAGTTGGATCACAGCTCACAGGTGGATCACAGCTCACAGGTGGATCACAGGTGGATCACAGGTGGATCACAGCTCACAGGTGGATCACAGCTCACAGGGGGATCACAGTTTACAGTTGGATCATAGCTCACAGGTGGATCACAGGTGGATCTCAGCTCACAGCTGGATCACAGCTCACAGGTGGATCACAGTTTACAGGTGGATCACAGGTGGATCTCAGCTCACAGGTGGATCACAGCTCACAGGTGGATCACAGCTCACAGGTGGATCACAGCTCACAGCTGGATCACGGCTCACAGGTGGATCATGGCTCACAGGTGGATCATGGCTCACAGGTGGATCACAGCTCAAAGGTGGATCACAGCTCTCAGTTGGATCACAGCTCACAGGTGGATAACAGCTCACAGGTGGATCACAGCTCACAGTTGGATCACAGCTCACAGGTGGATCACAGCTCACAGGTGGATCACAGCTCACAGCTGGATCACAGCTCACAGTTGGATCACGGCTCACAGGTGGATCACAGCTCTCAGGTGGATCACAGCTCACAGGTGGATCACAGCTCACAGGGGGATCACAGTTTACAGTTGGATCATAGCTCACAGGTGGATCACAGTATACAGTTTGATCACAGCTCACAGGTGGATCACAGCTCACAGGTGGATCATGGCTCACAGGTGGATCATGGCTCACAGGTGGATCACAGCTCAAAGGTGGATCACAGCTCTCAGTTGGATCACAGCTCACAGGTGGATCACAGCTCACAGTTGGATCACAGCTCACAGGTGGATCACAGCTCACAGGTGGATCACAGCTCTCAGGTGGATCACAGTATACAATTGGATCACAGCTCACAGGTGGATCACAGCTCACAGTTGGATCACAGCTCACAGGTGGATCACAGCTCACAGGTGGATCACAGCTCACAGTTGGATCACAGCTCACAGGTGGATCACAGCTCACAGGTGGATCACAGCTCTCAGGTGGATCAAAGTTTACGGGTGGATCACAGCTCTCAGGTGGATCACAGCTCTCAGGTGGAACACAGCTTACAGTTGGATCACAGCTCACAGGTGGATCACAGTATACAGTTGGATCACAGCTCACAGGTGGATCACAGCTCACAGTTGGATCACAGTATACAGTTGGATCACAGCTCACAGGTGGATCTCAGCTCACAGTTGGATCACGGTATACAGTTGGATCACAGCTCACAGTTGGATCACAGCTCACAGTTGGATCACAGCTCTCAGGTGGATCACAGCTCTCAGGTGGAACACAGCTTACAGTTGGATCACAGCTCACAGGTGGATCACAGTATACAGTTGGATCACAGCTCACAGGTGGATCACAGCTCACAGTTGGATCACGGTATACAGTTGGATCACAGCTCACAGTTGGATCACAGCTCACAGTTGGATCACAGTATACAGTTGGATCACAGCTCACAGGTGGATCACAACTCACAGTTGGATCACAGTATACAGTTGGATCACAGCTCACAGGTGGATCACAGCTCACAGGCCTCCAACTGGAGCTCAAGACAGGGAGGGTCTGCCTGTTGGAGCTCCTCAAAATAGCCAGACCATTGTTCCTTGACATCTGATTCATCCGTCAGGTCAGACACCCTGAGGTCTCTTCCCAGTTAGACCAGCCTGGAAGTCCTCAACCAGGGAGCATCCCAATAAGATTGTTTTTTTTTTTTTCATTTATTGTCCCGCACTGCAACAGTTTCTCCTCAATAACTTTGAATGGTTAAACATTTTTAATAATTTCTCATATCTCAAAATGGAAGAGCCAGTGGAACCTGGGGCTAAACCGATGCCAACCAAAAGACATAATTGAGTTCATTAAGGTTCTCTCTCATAGATAACTCTTTGCTCCAAAGCTCCCTCCTTTTCTATAATTATTTCAGCATATTTTCAGCCTTATACATGTGCAGAATTCAGAAATGCAAATCCGGTTCACCCATTAATCCAAATTATCATTGAATTACTTTGATGTAGACCAAATAAATGTCAAAAAGAAATTCTTTATCAAACTCTGTGTAATGAAGTGTACATTTTCATAGCATTTCTTTGTGGATTAATTGACTTTGGACATTAACAGTCATCTGCTATAAGGGCACTGCCTTAAAGTTTAATGTAAAGTCATGTGTTTAATATCTTTGCAACTCTTTGTCAGGGCTGTGGGTCTAAATTCACCTGAAAATTAAATCAATAAGGCCTTAAGAGTGCTTTTATGACCTCCATGATCATAAATCAGTGGTCTAAGTGCAGTAAAAGACTTTACACTGTATTAAAAGTACCGGTACAGATATGTCTCCTTCACTTTATGCATTGTTTCTGCCTTGTCAGCAGATTTTTGTTCGACTAATGAGATTAGTAATCCATTATGTCTGGCAGCAGAGTCTTTCCATCCCTCTGTACAGACCTGATACTCAGGGATGCTGTTGATGCACATAGTGGCGATGGATGTGAGCACCACTGCGATGGAGACCAGGCTGAAAAGTTTACTGGGGATGGAGTATCCAGGGTTCTCCAGCGTCAGCCACAGACACTTCCTGATGTTCCCATAACGCACTTCCTGGAAGTGCTGCATGTCTCTGTGGGAATGGAGGAGGAGGGTTAGGTTTACAGTAACAGAGTGAGGGAAAGAAAATCATGATACTCTGTTAATTACCTGTTTAAGTCAGATATCTCATCCACGGACGTGTCTATGCTGCTCACATCGCTCTCATCATCCCAGCTGCGGAGTCGGCTGCTCTCCAGTTTGCGGTCGTGGTAACGATAACTACAGCAACTGTCCAGGAAGAACTCATTGATGCCCCAGTACTCAATCTCCTGACTGTGGCAAAAAGAAGAGCAGAACTTGTTTACAGTTCAGTAATCCCAACAAGCTCCACACTGAGTTTGCTCTGAACTTTAGAGCTTATAGGACACACCCGACATGACACAATACACACTAAAATATCCAGTGAGCAGCCACGATGCCTTGTTGATGCCAGAAGTCAGAGGAGAATGGCCCGTGTGTTTGGAGATGACAAAAATCAGTCCCTCTTGTTTCACATTTTCGTTTTTAAAAACATGCAGCGTGTGCCACACGCATTTCAACCTTTTCACACGCTCACGTGCCAAACCTGGTATTTCTCACGCATGAAAACTTATTGTGTAATGCCCACCAATGTACACCGCTACGTATGCATTCATGGAACGTGTAGCAAGATGCTCTGAGAATCACAGAGCTTAACAGGAGCTTGACACGACCCAGCCATAACGTCAACTACCCATCAGCCAATCAAAAATAACATACAGCTATATATCAGCCAATCAGCCTTATCCCATGAGTACAGTAAGTTATCTCACCGTTTGATTTTGTAGCCTGCTAAATCATGAACTTACTTATCATACAAAAGGAAAACGAGAGCTTATTCTTATTCTTCCTCCAAGTCTACCATTAAACAGTAAAGCAAAGTCTAACCACACTGACACACAAACTGTGGTTACCAGGCATCACCTTAAAACAAACTCATCAATGCTAAATTAGTTAATAGTTATACTTAGAACATTTATACTTAGAAAATCGCAACTTTTGCCACAGCTTAAAAAAAAAACAACACAACATCTGGCAGTTTTTTGCTGTGAGTAATACATAAAAGTCCTGTGAAATCCTGGAACGTTGTTTTATTGATAAAAATCATTTTTTTTTAAATCAGACTTTTTCTGCTCCAAAAATCAGAAAAATCAATCATGGTACACAGAAGACCATTTCTGGTCTCAAAGAATCCTGATGCAGAAGGGTTACAGCAGCAAAGGGTGACACCTGGTGCCACTCATGTCAGCTAAGAATGGGAAACTCACACTCCACAGTGGAGTGGCCTTTTGGACAGGCTTTTATATAAATATGATAAAATATGATTGCACAGTGAGGAGCTCTGGGCTCAAGTGTCCTCAACCGGTTGGTGATCACTTAGATTTAACAGCAGGTAAGTGGAGTGGGGGCAATAGACCCCCCGCTCAGTGTTCTAGGATCTGGTTTGGTCTTTCAGAAAGTCTTTTAGTTTGATATTGACATGAAAAAGTGAGCGTAGTGTAAACTGTGACTCATACAGCACCTCAATTCTTACACTGTGCATTACTCAGAGCTGTCCACTGCATACAATCCTAAATGCTCCAATAAATAGATTTAATAGGGTTAAAAATGGGAAACTAAGGCTGGGATTCACACAGGCTCACCAGCATTAGGCAATGGAAGAATCTGATGTAGATATCATGAAAGCATGGATCCAACAGTTCAGGATGTACCCACAGTGTACCCATCCTCCTCCATCCCTCCTCTGCTACTTCCAGCAGGATAAGGTGTCATGTCACCAAGCTCAAACCAAGGACCAAAGCATTTTGAGTGAGGCGTACCTGTTAAAGTGGCTGATTGCATGTCCTGCATATGTGAGGGATGATAATGATTCATTTATGAAAATATGTCGCTCACGTTGCTGTGTCTTGAATACAGAGAGACAGACCTGAAGGAGAAGACACACAGCTCCTCCATAATGTGCAGTTTCCCCGTCTGGTAAAAATGGAGGACGTAAGGAAACAGGCCGGGATTCCTGTCAAAATAAAACTCCTTCTGCTGCACGTCATAGTCATCGCAGACCTGCAGGAGGGGAAGAGGAGGAGGAGGGAGACAATAGACATGTAGTGGAGGTCATTATAATGAAGTGTCATAAATGACTTCAGGTAAGCCAACACCTGAACATCAGTGATCCACTGACCTGCAGGATGTCCTCTTCAGAGTCACATGCCAAGAGTTTCCCCAGTCGTGTGTCGGGGAACTTCCTGAGCGTGCTCGAGCAGAGACTCCTCTTCAGACCGCCAACGTTCACGTGGACCAGACCATCATCAGAGCCCTGCTTAAGCCAGCCGGGCACTCGCTCCTTCACCATGGTTACCTACGGGGGACGGAGTCAGAGCGTGGAGTCGTGGTCATTGACTATCTTCTTATAAAGAAGACTGCAGATGTCAGTACACTCCACCAGAACATAAGAGAAGGCTTTGTGAACCCCTCAGCATGTTTTTAGATATTAATACTCACAATCATGGACTCAGAGACAACTCTAAGTAGAAAATACAGAAGAACAGAAACTTTAGGGTCCATATTAACTCAAACTAAGTCCAGAAATCACCCACAGTCACCGACTCAGACTTGGCTTATAAATGTGTATTGGTGCCTTTACATGTATGACAAACACGTGCAAAATCTTCAGGGTTTCTGATCTCTGGGCCTTTAAAAAAGGGGTGTGCCACCTATTTCTGGCTGAAATTTACTTTTGACTGGTGTGACCATCAGTCAACATGATTGCACAAAGGTGCAAAAGCCTTTGATTCCACAGGGATTGTTATTTGCTAATAAACAACATTTATCAGTGCATTGACAGGTTTCCATGTGGACAGGGATGTTTTTGACAATTTCTTTTGTGTCTACAGGATTATTTTGAAAAACAGAGGAGGAAATCCATTGTCTTTAATAACTTCTTGTATATGTGTGGACATAGCCTCTACCCTTTTGTGTCGCATAGCACAGCGTCGCACAGCTGCTGCCCACACAGAATCTGTTAAAATTGTTTACGCTATGCCAGTGTTAACTTTGACAGCACTTTTTAATGTAGTTTTAGTTATAGTCTTTTGCCTAAAAAATCTTTTAGTTTTATTCATAATTTAGTCATCTAAATTGTTTTAATTTTAGTCTAGTTGTACTTGATGAAATTTCACAACATTTTAGTCGATGAAATCTACTGTAAATTTAGTCGACTAAAATATGAAGTGTAAAGGGTAAGGCATTTTTATGTTTCCTTGAATTTATGAAGTCATGTTTTACACTTGGATAAAATAAAACATCTAATAACCCTTTATTGAATGCTAGTAAAGTCTGAATGTATAAATGAACAGAAACAAATTGAACTTTTGTGTTAAATGCAGTCACCTTTATTTAGGCTACCTGGCAGAGCATCTCAGTTACAATACCAGAACTGACAACAAACAGTGAACCTGCTCTACATGAATATATCAATTCATAAAGAGAAGAGCTCTGATTGGATCGCTCCACAACTTATCCCACCACCACCAACCAAAGTAGCTGTGATTGGATATATTCCTAACTTGTCCCTACTTTCTACATGACCAAATTAGGTCTGATTGGATTAAGTCTCTGTCAAACATTTTAGTCTAGTTTTTGTTTGTTGATGAAAATGTTAGTTAATTTAGTTTGAGTTTTGGTCCTTGTGCACTTGTTTTTAATAGTTACTGTCTAGTTTTCGTCAGGTGAAAAAGTTGGTTGACAAAAACTATGACCAAAATAATTAGTCAAACAAAATTAACACTGCTCTATGTCCCATATTTCCCCTTCAAATGCTCAACTGTACGAGCATGTAGTGCTTTGAACTGAAAACTGGTCAACTCAAAGTTTCATTAATACAAAGTTCTCTGAGAACCAGAGTTTCTCCCTCTGTGTTGTAAGTGAAAGTAAATCATTTTACGCACTGAAATAGATTCATGATCCACCATCTCTGCTGTGTTAAACAGATGAATAACCTCTGCTGAGTGAGAAAAGTCTTTCCAGCCTCTCTCTTTAAAACCCCTCTTGCCTTCTCTTTGGGTGATGAGGCTAAAACGCAAAGTTGTGCATGCAGCATCGCACTGACACTCACATGCATTGAGTTCAGTTAGGACATGGTTTAAGTGTCAACCTTTGTGATCATGAAAAATCAGAGTTAGACTGATAATAACATAATGTTATGAGGACACTTTAGGAGAAAGTCTTTTATAGAAAAGGTATGATCTGTCCTGATATTGAGTCATGACCCTGGATCATAAAGGAGAGGCAATCTGAGACAAAAATCTGCCCTTAAACTGTCGACTGTGTAGAAGGGCAGAGCAAAATATGATTTTAACATCACAGCTGCACTGTCTGGATGTGGATTAGTCACAACACAAAATATGCCATGTCAATCACATGATTCGAAGCACGTTATGCTGTTGTGCTGTCTGGTGGGAACCAAAACTATCAACAATAAAGGTCCATCACTATTGCCGTCATCAGGCTTACTCAGAGATCAGACCCTGATTCACACAAAGGCTGTGCGTTACCTGCAGGTAAACAAACATGAGCTACAGACGAAGCCTGTTACAGCTAAAAGAGTAACTATGCCACATGGAGACTTTCAGCTGATTTTTTGTGTCTTTCTCTAGCCTTCTTTAAATCAAAGTTATTAAAACACTCACATATCAACTGTTTGTCCCGAGTTATCATCCAAACAAACAGATATTTGTCAGGGCTCTTTCAGTCCTCTAAAGCAGACCCTTAGCGATGCAACAGAGAAGGCTGAGCTTAGCAACAGAAGTGGATTTTGTAAAGATTCAGTTTAAGCTTTTGCACATTAAAAAAAACAGCATCTGATTGAATTAAAATAATAATAATTAAGTAGCAGTCACAGGAGGAAAAGGGATTACAACATCATTTTACCCAGTATCCTTTGTGTGTAACCAGCCTGATGAGACTTCTTACTTGATTTGATAGATAAACTGACAGATAGATGTAAGTTAATTGTTTAAATACAGATTTAAGGATATGACCTTGAACGCAGCACAAAACTTTTCCTCTGTTTCTTTTAAACAGTGTTGCCAGATTTTTCTACTGAAATAGGCAACCAGGTTAATAAAAACATGGCTAAAACAAGCAATGTTCAGTTACTTTTTTTTCTAATGTGATAAAATACTTTTTTTTGTTTGTTTGTTTGTTTGTTTGTTTGTTTTTGGGGGGGGATCAACATAAAGAGTGTTTTGATTTTCATCTACATTACATTGAAGTTTCACAGTGATTTTTTTTCTTATTTGTCTCTTAATTTACTCATCCTTTTCTTTATACAGAAGTGAAGGGAGAGGCTACTGTGATTTATAACTCTGTTATCACTAAACAGTCTGTCTAACCTTGATTTTTGTAACCAAACAGACAAAGTCAGGCTTTTATCTAAGTTTTATGTTGATCCTCTACAGCTTTATTATGGAGAAAACAGTAACAGCTACATTAGAAATCAATTTAATTCTGGCTATAAAGATTTCTTTTTGGTGGAAACATAATTGTTGCCTCTTTTTACAGTTAAATTTACATTTGTGTTTGGAGTGGGACAAAACAGTTTGTGTAACCTCTGAATTGAGTTTGTATTGGTAGTAGAGAGAGCGTCAGGTCCCTCCTGGGTTTGGGGGCAAAACAAGGCCAACAAAACACAACCTGCAACTGCCAATATTTACAAGCAACTTTTCAACAAAAGAAGCCCAAAGTCGCTTATAATAAGCTGACCTGGCAACTCTGCTTTTAAGCCCATTTCATGCTGAGTCAGCCACACACTTACAACCTCCAACAGACTTCCTAAATGGGGGTGGTGGTGGTGGTGGGGGGGTAGTTTCTGGTCCAAATGTCAGATTTTTTTTTTTGTTGATATTTTATGAGATGACTTCCTTCTTATTTCATCCACTAAATGCACTTTCAGAGCAGGCAGATGACGCTCATCTGCTGTTCCAGACTTTAATGTTATTTTTCATTGGTTTACTGCCAACAGCCTTTTACTGGATTTGACGTCACTGCACAATGAAACAAAGACAGACTCATTTAAAGTTTGTTCTTATTCTGTTTAGAGAGACTTCACAAAGATTTGAGCTTGATGTTTCCACTGAAGAAGTAATTCTACATTAATCATGGCAGCAGTAAACACTCCCCCACACTCACCGCCTGTGCGCTGACACTAACATGCACTCTCTAAAATAAAATCAAACACAGATGAATGAATAAAGTTCACTCTAACTCTTCATCTTTGGAAGGATTATCACAAATAAAAAAAGTTTGGAGTCTCTTTCCTGAACCTTCATGTTCCCACTGCTGCCTAAAATAAAATCTTTGTACAGTACAATGTTCAGATCCCTGCCAGCAAACAGAATTCAGTCCAGTTCAGTTGGACAGCCGTGATATTGCTTAGCAACAAGTGAGGCTGTGGGACAGGAGGATTGTATCTGGAGTCATGATTTAAATTTATCTAAACAATATTGTTTGGTCATTAATCTGATCAGCCAGGCATCTTTAGGGTCCAGCTGTTCAAAACACTGGTGTGGGACCTCGAGCAGACGAGGGGGGTGGATTACAGCCAAGTTTAAAGTGTTGGGATGAAGTTCAGCACCGTCGGCACTGACCAACCTGAGGCCATGGTTCTGTGCCAGGAAACAGCAGTGTGCACTCCTCAGGTTAGAGCCACCAAAGGAGATCAGCTACCCAAAAGTCCTACTTAAGGGTGCAGATTCGATGGAGTTGTTGTATTGTACATCGACTGGAACTCCAGTCAATGTACAATACAATAACCCTAACTCAGAGTCATGAACTCTTGGTAGCAGGGATGGGACGATTATGAATTCTGAAGATTATAATCCTTAATTATCGCCGACACCGATACCAATATTTCTGGTCAATAGCACAAGCTCTGTACTTAAGAAAAATGGACATGTTTCTTTCAGTGTTACAGTTTATTTTTGTTAGGAAAAGATGTAAAGCAAAGAAAAAAAGCATTTAACTCTTGGAAAAATGAAACCCTTGATTTTTAAATGTACTGATGCAGTGATGAGAAGGTGCATCATATTATACATTTGTGTAATTTGCCGATATTCCAGCCGATATGTGTGGCTAATATATCAGCTGTAAATATCTGCAAAAACTTCAATATCGGCCGATACTGATACCTAATAGCAACCTGATAATATTGTGCATTCCTCATATATACAGTATATACAGTAAACATATATATTTGAGTTCCTGTCTTTGCCTTGTCTGTCAAATTATAGTGCTAATGTTTGTGTTAAAAAATATCAGGATAAAAGTGCCTCTTTTGTCACTGCTCATGATTTTATAAATCATACTTTTGCATAAAATAACATGCCATCCTCAGGATTTCTTTTGAGTTAAATAAGTAATGAAATAATTCATTGCAAAATAAGAATGTTTGATAAGAGCTATGATTGATGTGATAAGATAATTATTTAAGTTGGTTTAATAAAGTTAAGAGCTTTAATAACCATCATTATTATTTTAACACAAAACCAGCTAAAGTAATTTTACTGATCTACTTGTGAACATTTTTCTTCTGTGGTTGATTAACTCAGTATTATTTAACCAATCTTCATACATTATCTGATTATCTGTATTTCATCATTTACATGTAGCAAAAGGAAATCCTCTTTATTATTGTGTGCAGTCAGATCATTTATCAGGGATGATATAAGAATTTATAAACATTTTTAACACAACCTTATGAAGTTATGACCTGCATAATAATTACATACAAATATGCAGAGGTGTCATTCTGAAAGATCTTGATGCTTTATCTGCTGTGTCTGTGTTACCACTGCAGACTTTTACTAGTGATGGGTGATACTAAACATTTTTAAAACAAGATGCTAATTCTTTTAGATTTCATTTTTTGATACTAATATCAATAATATCCCTAATCCAAGCACATTCAAGAAAACACATATGATATTGACCATTAAAATTAAGTGCAAAGATGAATGATGAAGTCTCTAAAGAAGAGCACATACAAATTCTTTTAGAGCACTCATCTGTGGTCGAGGATTTGTGGAGGTCCATTGTGTCTGTCACTACCACTTCTGTCCCGTCTGCATGAATCTTTGACTTATTTCTTTAATTTCTGCTGACTGACTCTGATGAGCGTGACATCCTTGATTAGCAAAGCATGCAGAACAAAGTGGAAGATGCTGATAAAAAGTTTGATGACAAATAACGATATTGAATTCTTGGGAGAATTCTCACTTCTCAACTGGAATTGTTTTTTGATTCCCATCCTAACTGAGGAGCTCTTTCACCGTTGTGATGAAGGAAACAGTACAACCAGCACTGGGGGATGGGGGCTGAGTGAGTCCTCGTGAATGTCTCTTTATCAGGGTTTAGAAACAAGCCCATGGCTGTCTCTGACCCTGCGTTATGATGAGTTATACCTCACCTTCACCTTTAAAGTCTTTTTGCTTGTTTTAAGTGGCTCTCTGACACTAAGAGAAAGAATAATGTAGGCATTATTAAAATACGGCGAGGAATCATGAGATCTTTTTTTCCACTTGCTGCCATTTCCCAGCAGCAGTGGTGCCTGTAGGACAAGTCTTCTTACAGGACTTCACAGCAAGACTCCACACTTTACAAGTTCAGTTGGTCTGCATATATACCCTGTAGTGACCTACTTCAATGTCACTGCATTCGCCGAAGGTGAAATAAAGCAAAACTGGAGGCATAATTGAATCTCCAACATGGGCTAACAGGCACTACAGGAGTCTAAAAATGTGGTCTTGTGTTGGGGCCAGAATAGAAGAAACTCAACCAGTCTGCTACTGTTCTCTGTCTTAATTTTTATAAGTGACACTCTCAAGAGGAAGTGACCTCACATATCTGTCTGATACAAGTCGAAAACAACCCATGAGCCAGCACTGGAAGATAGTTTTGCATCCAGTTAAGACTCTGGGACCACATGGTTCGCTAACAGGTTCAGTACAAACCATCTGAAGGTTTGATCCAGATCACATTCAAAACTAGTTTAAGGACCTCATCCTATCAGAGAGCCTATTTTCACACACAGCTTCATGGTTTGAGAGATTTGATCTGATTCCCTCTGGATCAGATTCTTCTCTCTCAAACACCTGAGTGTCTCAGTCCATCATGATGAGCAGTAAGAACTCCAGGTGATCTAATGAGACAGTATTACATACAGCCGGTGATTACAGAGTGAAGGAAACGCTCTGAAAGGTCTGCTTCAGGTGTTCAGTAATGTGAAGTTAACGCACTTAACGTTGACCACCTAACTCCATCTCTCTCCTCTTCCTGCTCAGATCTGATTATTCTCTCACAGCTCTGATTTATGGACACGTGAAGAAGAAAATCTGTCTGTACGGAGGTGGAGTGTGTGCCAAACATGTTAGTGTCTGTTATGAACAGGCTCCAAATGCATTTAGATTAAAAACAATGTTTTTATGTGTGATTAACATGCCTGTGCCCAACAAGACAGGAAGTCCCCAGCATTTGGACTTCTGCCGTCTTTCCTCTGTCTGGAGAGCAGCTGCCTAAAACAGCCCTACCAGTGTGATGTCACTATTGCTTGGACATCAATCCTGTTGGCTAATCCCAGTGCAGAGCAGAGATGGTGGATGAATGTTGAAAGTATTTTCCTTTGGTAAAATTCTAACCGTGTCCAGTAAACTGTTGGGGGTCCCATTTGTGAACATGGACTGCATTTATAAACAGACACTGTTAAGAGTTGCTGCACACTTTCCAGGTCGCAAAAACAAACAAAAAAAATGTCTCCAGAGCAAAAAAAGGCAAAAACTGTCCCACTCTTGGAGTCCACACTCACGTCCTTTTTGTCCTTGATCCAAACAACACAGGGATTTTGATTCTCACTAAACTTTGGTTTTATTTGGCAAAAACACTTCCTCCACCTTCTCTGACCTCTCCTCCATGTGTCAGCTCGTTTATCTCCCGTCACACACTCTGGGGTCAAAGGTGACTTCTCTGCTGGACCAGCCCACTGCCCACAGGTCTGAGCAGTGGGGCGCAGTTTTTCCTGTCTGCAACAAAATATGAAGTTAACGTACCATCATTTTTGTCCAGGCCAGTTTCATGATTTTGTTTTTTAAAATGATTCTGTTGAACCACAATTCAAAATCAATGTCTGATTTTCACAAGTTGATTTTTAGTAAATCTTTATTTACTGTTACCTTTGTCAGTTTCAAGTTATTTCAGTGACCATTGTGGGTTTTTCTTTCTTTAACAGAAGGTGTTGAACACTGTTGTTCTTGAATGTGCTCTTACACTGATCCATTGTCTAGGGGGCGTGGTTAACTCATTACCGGGTGTTGCAAATTAATAAATGACTGCTTGCCCGTGTTCTGTGTGTGCATGCCAGTCAAACATAACCAATGGCTGCGTGTTTTATGTCCTCCGTCATGATTTAGCCAGTTAGCCCCTTTTACGATGGCAATTTCAACAGAAGGGTACCAACAATTTTGTCCATGTGTGTACAAACAATGACTTGGTCTCACCTCTGGTGTGACCTGACTATGCATGTAAACACACTAAATGATGATTTACATTTCAGCTCCTGGAATAATATTAAATTAATTTGTTGTTAATCAAAGAAACTTATTTATTCAATAAGCTGACTGTGATGATCAACATACATCTGATTACATCTAAAATATTTTTAATGAATTAAATATAATTCATATCCTCCAGGTTACATGTCTGTAACTCCCTCTTCTCTGCTCTCTCTCACAGATCACTCTCCTGCATCCAGCTCATCCAGAGCAGCACTAGCTTGGCCGTTAACTGGTTTTAACAGACGACATCACATCACTCCAGTCCTTGCTTCTCTCCACTGGTGTCCCGTCCATTTTAGAACTGATTTTAGGATTTTACGGATCACTTTTAAAGCCTTTACAGGTCTGGCCCCAGATTAAATATCATAACTATTGACTCCATATAAAGTGCTGCGAAGTGAGGCGCAGGCCTGGACGCTTAAAACACGAGATCACAAACTTCACAAAAGAACCACAACTTCCTGGAGCAATTGTGGTTTTCCAAGATAACAGCAAGAGGAACAAATCAGTAGGTTACATTTCCTGCCTGAGGTTGATTCGCTGATTTTGAACCATCATTATTTTATTGTATTTGGAAGCTCTGAGTTGAGTTGACAAGGGTTGAGCTGAAGTGGCTACCACTGAAAATAGACTCTCTGCGGGAGTGCACTGCGGCACAGACTGTGGAAACAGACTAATTGAAGAGACTAGGGTTTGCTGAGGAGTGCACGGTGCATACAGACCGCTGTGCAGACAGATTATGTGGAAATTGGGGGTAAAGGTGATTGAGCCTTTTCTGTCAGAGCTCCTCCACTTCGGGATGACCTACCTGAGGAAATAAGGAGAGCTGAATCAGTGACATCATTTTATCTACATATTTATTTTGTGATTTCTTTTCAACCTTTTTTAAATTTCTGTTGTTCTTATTCTCATTTTAGTCCTGTTTCTACCATCTTTTCCTTTTTTAACCTACTGTCCTTTTTATTCTCTCCTCTTTTCACCCTCATCTTTCCATCTTTCTTATGTGATGTCATCAACTTTCATCTATCTATAAATCTATATATTATCTATCTATTGCCTTATTGTCTCCTTATCACTATATAAAAAGAAAACATCTTCTTTATTAATTTTTATTCCTTTTTGTTGCTCTGTGTCTCACGTTTGACTTCTTCAGTCTCTGTTTGACCTGATAGTTGATTTATCTCTGGAGTTTTGCCTTTTTTCTGCCTTTGTTTTGTTTAAATCACTTTGCAAACATTTGTTTTTAAATGTGCTATGATTACTTTTATTATATATATTTGTAATCCTTTCTGGTTCTTATAAACAGACTGTTTTGGTTGACTGTGGGATGGTTTCTATAAACACTTAAAAAAAGTTATTGAATTAATCTTTGAGCTGTAATGGCAGCATAGAGGGTTATTTGCACCAATAAAAGAACAGAAGAAGCTCTAAAGGAAACAATGCAGGTTAAGGCACCTTTTATGAAGAAGCTTCACAAATATTTAATGAGATATGAATATATTCACAGAGTGTGCTGACCGTAAGGGCACAAAAAGGTCTCTTGTGAGAAAATCTAAAGAAAAACAACACTGGAGCTCAAAGGTGTTCCTGCTGTGGGCCAGCTTTTGTTTCTTTAGTAATTCATGAAGTCATGGGGGTGTTGTTGAGCTCAGATTATTGTGTTGATTTGTCATAATCCCAAAGGAGAGCTCAGATGACCCCACATCCAAGTTTCAAAGTCCAACACAGGATGTCCTCGGCCTGTAGAAACATGTCAAAAGATAAAGTGAACTGAAGGTTCCAACAACGTCCAACATTTCTCAGAACTAATATAGTAAAGTAAAGGTTTGCTTAATGTCAATTAATGTTATTTTATCTCATGATCCAACAATGCCCCCATGTGAGGAGGATGTGCAAACTCAGTTTTAGAATAGCACACTACAACATCTTTTTAAGAGACATATGTGTGGGATATTCTTTTTTCTTATGTTTTTATGGGTGTGAGTTCAAGGTAAACCTGACGGTAGAGAAGTTTGTACTGTTATTTGTTTTTTATTTCACAAAGAAATGTGGTCAAGATCTGATAAAGCTGTTAGCATCTATGCTAACCTCAGTACGAGCAGTCACTTCCTGCTGTCATCTCGTAGCTCCGCCTCGTCCTGCTTTAAGAGACTCTGATTGGACCGTCCTGCTTTGGGCCGCTCACAGTCGCTGAGGATTGGAGCTTGGTGAGATGGATCTGCCTGACTACAGATAATAAATCAGGCAGATCCAACTGCACTGCAAGGTTACATTTAACGCGACTTAGTTAAAAGGGGTCCTGTTCCTCAGAATTTCAATGTTAAGGTCAAATTCACCTTCTTTATAAGGTGAAAGAATTGCTGTAGTCAACCAAAGAGAGACAAAGAACAAACTGCAGAACAAATCATAAACACACGCTGCACAATAAAGAACAGTTATTGTTTCTACATAGCCATGTAAGGAAATATAGAAACACCAATATCATGCAATATTTAATACTGTATTAATATTTTTAAGGATATCACTAAACCTTAACAGCCAATAAAAAACAGAAGTTCAGAACATTTGTTTTATATTTGAATTCATCCACAGGCTGCGAGTTGACCTCAGACGTTCACACATTCGACCCTCCCTCTCTGCGTTACATGCATTATTATTATTTCTGTTTCTGGGACAATAGAGGCAAATACGATGAGGACAATTCGATGACCCGGACATCCACAAATCTGTTCCTATCATGAATTCTTATTTTAGTCCTTTGTCTGTGTCTGCACCTCTCTTGTAACATTTCTAAAGTGTTAGAATGAATGAAGAATTATTTCCATAACGGAAAACAATGTGCAAAAAATGACAAATATTGCTCAAAATGTTCGGACATGCTTGTGGTGTCCCTCAGGGGTCAGCGTTGGGCCTTACACTTTTTATTTTACATATATATATATATATATATATATATATATATATATATATATATATATATATATATATATACATAAACATATATACTGAACTGAATTATATTGATGTAGAGTTAAATAAACTGAAATTAGGGTTTAATCAAAATAAATATCTTTGAACATGAGCAAAACCAAAATGATGCTTAATGGAAATTTAACAAATAAAACAAGTAAATATTCAAATAAATTCTGATAAAATTAAAAGATTAAATAAAACAATTTTTTAGGGGGTCACCATAGACAAAAAAATTAGCTGGAAATCACACATCAAACAAAGTGAAGTATCAAGAAGTATGGCAGTACTACATAAATCACTGCAGGTCTTGGACTGAACTGTTCACTATCCCTCCCATATCGCACTTACTGTGCAGAAAACTGGGACAATAACTGCACAACTTCACAACATTCATTCATCGTTCTGCAAAAGAGAGCCATGAGAATCATTCACGAGTTGAACATGAGGATCACACAAACTCTTTATTTTTACGGTCAGAATTAATCAGATTTTTCTATCAGTACACATTATGTAGGAGCAAAAAACCACCTACTGCCAGAAAACAAACCAAAAACTGGAGGGGAACAGAGTTAAAATGTCTTGAGAAAATTAAGTTCCAGTATGTACTAATGAATTAATATCATTGTACACATTTCTTTGTTACATGTTTAAGATAAATCAAGTCATTCATTAAATTTATAAAATGATAAAAACATCATTAGTCATGTGCTGTTATCTGTGCAAAGGTCAAAACTGAACTGTACTCTTCATCTATTCATCGTGCTCAGATACAGTCTTTACTCTCTCTGCTTCTGAAAAGTGCTGAGACTTTATTTTCAGACTTTGACTGATCTTGTGTCTGTTTATAGTTATTTTTGTCTCTGTCCTGTTGTCTTCTATCTAGTTTTTGAGCTGATTTCTGCTAATCTCAGTCTGACAAGAGCTTTGACTGATATGTCTATTTTTGTTTAAAAAATACAACATTTACTTTAATTAGGACGTTTTTTAAAATCCCTGTCAAATAAAAATGTGCTTGTAGTTCTATAATAGTACCTGTAGCCATAGATAAGATTAATGGAGTTCATCTTTGGATCCATGCTGTTGGTCTACAGTGAGTATTTCTATCAGAGCATCAAAAGTTTTTCTCTTATTCTCTCTTTAACTCTTTAAAACCATGAAAAGAGATTTCAGTGGACATTTAGAGAGAAGCACCGGGACAAAGTGACAGCGTCTGTGTGTCTATAATTACATATCTGACCTGCTGAGCTCTCAGGGGAACCTCCACACTGCACACACAGAAAGATGATCTATAATTCAACACATGAAGCTGCAGACTCAGTCACTGCACACACACATGCACTGTTACTTAAGGTGTGCACCTCCATACCATCACACCTCCTCATACAGACATCCTGCAGGTCAACAGATGAAGGGTTTAAAAAGAACAGTTCACTTAAATCAAAAATATTCTTATCAACCTAACAAAACATCTGCCAAAATCATTCATCTTCTATAATAAACGTTTTCTACAGAATCAAAGTTTTTTTTTTCCAAAGGCTGAAATTTTTAACAGATAAATGATGTATTTTTATGACGAGGATGCACAACATTATCAGACCAACACCAGACTATAGATTACAGACAGCTGCCAAAAGAATCAGTAATCGTTAATATGAGCTTTGGCAGCATCTATAGGCACTACTTTGGCCAACCATATTGGGCATAAATATCCCATATAGTGGCTGTTTGTTATATTAGCAAAATCTACAAAAATTTAAGAGCCCTAACTTTGCTTAATTAAATTTTTTGCTAAAATTAGACTTATAAGTTGGGCTGTATTTGGCAGGAGCTATGATGTCTTTTTGCAGCATGATTTCTTAAAATGAGATGTTTTGCTGAAGGTAAAATACGAAACAGAGTCTTTGTTTTTTTTGCAGAAGATTTTTGAAAATGGTAAAACATCGCCTTGATTTCAGCCTCCTTTCACTGGCTTCCTCCATGATTTAAATATCTATATTACTTTAAAATCATGTTAGGGCTACAAGCTAGGATTAGGAATTATTAACCTTTTACGAGCCTGAAACCAGACTTCTGTGCTAGCATGGGGTCTATATTTGGCAGGAGCTGTGATGTCTTTTTGCAGTTTGACTTCTTTAAATAAGATGTTTTACCTCCGCCAAGGAAGTTTCATTTTTGCCGGCATATGTTTGTTTGTTTGTTTGTTTGTAGGCAAGATTACACAAAAAACACTTTTTTTAAATATGTATGTATATATACATAAAAATGATTAGATTTTGGTGGTGATCCAGATAACCGCCATTAGTGACCTATCGTTTTTGTTCAATAACTGTCTAACTAATAATGATATCAACATGATTCTGAGTGCTAGGTGTGGGTTTTCAGGGTCATGAATCATTATGATGGTAACTTTATCATGAACTATTGCTTATAGATGTAACAGTAATATGTGAGCTTCCTTGGCAGAGGTTTGCGTTCTTAGATGGCTTTCTAGTGTTTCTAATCCTAAAACCCTAGTTTTAGCCTCAATTTAAGCCTCATTGACTCCCTCCAAACTTTAAAGATCTTACTTTCAAATCACATTTTGGCTCCAAGCTACAATTAGGAATTATTAACCCTTCATGAGCCAGTTTGCGGCCTCATCCTCAAGCGGGGGCCTCCTGGTCATTCTGGAGTCAAGGCCTGTATCTAAAGTTGATTAAGATTTTTCTTCTGAGCTCCTCGACTTTGAAACATCCTTCCTGAAGAGAAACACATTCAGAGGAGGAGGCTCGGTCACCACAAATCTGTGAGAAGTTCTGAGAGATTAAAATTCACTGCGCTGTCTCTAAAATCAGAAAACACCAATCTGTTTACAACATATTTATTCTTACAAACCAGGTTGTCCAAAAAAAAAAAAAAGTCTTTAACTTCGTTTTAGCTGTTGAGGTTTGACATGAATATACAAAAAGAATCCAGGCAGACTGAAATAGCAAAATTAAAGTCCTGGTGCTGCAATGGTTAGCTCACTTCTTCAACCTGATTTTTAAAGACTTGCTTTTATGAGACATCATCTGTCTCTGTTTTTCACTCTCTTACTCCTCTTTTCCTCTGAGGCGTCAGTGATTTTGTGTTTTAGTTCACTCTCCCCTCGATCTGGAGGTCGAGGGTTCGAGCCCAGCTTTGGCTGTCACATGTCGATGTGCTCTTGGACAGGACACTGAACTCCAGTTTGCTCTAACTGATGTGTCAGTGGTGTGTATAAAGGGATCTTGATATCTTGAATTGTAAATCATTTCATTTCATACTCTCTGTTTCCAATGTTCTTCTGCCAGCGCTTATATTGTAATTTTTACTTATCAATCACAGTTAAATCAGGGATGACCAAATGTTTTTTTGTTTTTCTTTTATCAAGGGTCACATACAAAAATAATCAAAGAGGACAATCATTGAGTGACTGGTTGGATGTGACTGCGGTGTGAAGCTGCTCTGAGTCGTTGATACAAGCTAAAGTCCAGTCACCACATTGATATTTCTGACCTTCAGTGTTTGAGTTGGTGAAATTGATCCAGTGGAGGTTCAGAGAAGCTTAATCAATGAAAAAGCTTAAAGACAAAAAAATCAGCCTCCATCTCAGTTTCTGTTTATAGCTTGACAAGGCAAACAGTCTCTCAGCCAATCAGACTTCAGGATGGCAAAGATGGGACTGACCCTCGGAGCAGCAGAGAGGAGATCCTGGAGCTCATCCACCCTTTCACACTCAAAACAAGAGCAAAGTGCATGAAGCTAAACTACGTATTCATCAGTCAGGCAAACACATCTGGTTCTATAAAAGCTCGAGCGTCCACTTATCTCTCCTGGTTCATCATTACGTCTGTTCAGCTGTTTACACTCGTAATGCTGTTTGGGTTTGTTTGCTGTACAGAATGTGTCTGTATGATACAAATATCTTGTGTTCTGGCAGTGATTTACAAAACTTGCAAAATGATATTAATAAACTGAAATTATAGTTTGATAAAAAATAAGTTATGTTTGAACATGAGCAAAACCAAAATGATGCTGGTTGGAAATTGCACAAACAGATAAAAATTCAAATAAATGGTGTTAATATTTAAAAAGTAAATGAAACAAAATTTTAGGGGCCAGCACAAAAGACAATTGAGCTAAAATCACACATCAAACATGTACGGAGTATGGAGAATGTTCATCTGTTTGTAAAGCATTACAGCTTAGTAAAAGATTTTTATTTAGGAGGTTAAAGTATTCTGCAGAAGGCACATGTGTCGTAAAATACTTTTGCACTGAGTTAAATGTTTTGGCGTGTGTTGTGATTTTTTCTAAGCATGTAAAATTTGAATAGTTGACCTTCAGGGTGGGCACAGCCATTAATGTATTACTGAGACAACAGGACAACTTTGAAGAAAAAACAATCAACAGTCAGCCCAGTCTTCATCCACAGACAGAAAGAAAAAGTCAGACTGACCTCTGAGTTTGGCCGCGATGCTCCTTCATCACTGAATCATCCTCATCAGCAGCACCTTCACCCCATGATGCGTGAAGAACTTTTCACCCTCACCTCTGGAGACCCACAAACTCCTCCATGAAGCTCTCTGATACAAACAGGACCTCCTCAGCAGGTACAAACTCCCAGAAGCCCTCAGTGAGCACTGGAGGAGACACGCAGCCCTCCGTGAACGCTCGGATCTTCACCATCTGATCGCTCTGCTCCCCGAGGACGTCTTCGGCTGTTTCCGGCTGTTTCCGGCGCGTCTCGGAGCGGCCGCCGTTAGAGCCACTCCTCCAGCCGAAGGTTGTTTCCGTGAGGCGCGCGCGGCTCTCAGCGGTCAGTCGAGGAGCTTGATGGTCATTACATCTGCGCGAGGACTCAGCCTGTTGACTTTAGCTAGAAACAGTCCAGTCCTGTGTGCTCCTTAATGAGGTTCACTGAAATCTCTGAGTTATTTAATTAGCCAATATTTACTCTGCTCTTTTATTGGCTACAGTATCCACAGAGACAAACACACGCGCACACACGTGGCTCTGGTGTTTGGATAACCTACAAAGGTGAGCAGCTACCTGGAGTCTCGTGCGCCCAGCAACCTTCAGACAGGATACTTCATATGCACCAAGAATTACTTTAATATATAATATGATTATATTACTGCACGCTCAGGTGCAGAAAAAGCCAATAATCATTAATGTGTGTTGGCACTTCGGCACCTCTGCTTCCCTCTGAGACTTTAGAGGAGCTGTTTGGATAAATGCCATATTTAAGGTCACGCGCATACAAGATATAGTTTAATTTTCCAACGTGTGTATCTCACATTGCCCCACTTTTGCATTTAAAGCCTTATTGTTTTTATGATGGGATGGTTGTTGTTCATAAACAGTTTATAATAATGATAATAATAAACAGTTACACCTCCACTAAAGCCACGGCCATGGGCGCCAACTTGATCAGGTCATTAGATTAAGAAGAAATTCCCAAACCAGAGGTGATGTTAAATGTTAGGAGTGTGGTCGCTGCTCCCAAGTCGACCCGCTATTGAACAGAATAGAATAGAATAGAAAAAGCCTTTATTTGTTCCCCATGGGGAAACTTGAAGTGTTACATCAGCAAAGGGAACAGCAATAAGTAAAAAAAATAGACTAAGTATAAAAAACAGTATATACATTATTATAATTATAAAGATTAGATATAAAAACTAAAAAAATAAAACTATAAGAACTATTTACACATTTACAAAGTAATTGCATATGGAAATATTGCACGTTGCTGGAGTTCTATAGCCTTTTACCTAGCAGCTAACATTTGAGCCCAAAAACTCTTGAAAGTCAGTTTTTATGAAGTCAGTATGTGCACAAAAATATGTTTTTCATGAGTTTTGTTCACCACAGACCTTCTTATCGGCAATGATCCCAGAATAATCATATACTTTAGTCGAGGACCAGTGCAATGCTTTGTGATTGGCCTACAACCTGCACCATGCTATACGGGGAAGACCTGTTTGTGAGATTCTGAGGACCCGACCAACAGGAGCCCAAAGAACATATCCACACTCAGTGGCCACAAAGCTACACGTATTCAAATGTTGTTAAAGCTAAATGCTAATTCACCAATCAATGGCAGCATCCTGCCTGACCCAGATAACCCTCTGACTCTAAACACGAGTATTTCTGCTGATCGACTGGGATTTTCACCCCCAACCGTCTCCAGGGTTGGGGGTGAAAAAAGAATCAGAATGGCCCTTATTGTCATCATACAAAATGTACAGCGAGATTGGAGAGCTTCTTCTTTTCAGTGCAATAGATAGTTAAAAAAACAGAAGTAAAGTATAAAATAGTTATAAGTTTACAATAGTTGTTAAAAGTATAGGTACAAAATATATACAAGATAAATATCCTACAGGACCGTGCAATTGAAAAATGTATACAAATATAAGATAGAAAGGATAAATATTAAGAATAGAAATATTTCTGTGTATATATGGAAATGTATTTGTATGTTGAGTATTTACTGAATACTTATAGTGCACTTGGTGATTAATACTTACAGATGATTATATATCACATATGATGTTATTGCAGGTGGCACGGTGGCGCAGCAGGTAGTGCACAGGCCTCGCAGCAGGTAGTGCACAGGCCTCACAGCAAAAAGGTCACCGGTCGATCCCTGGGTCAGGCAGGGTCTTTCTGTGTGAAGTTTGCATGTTCTTCCCGTGCATGTGTGGGTTCTCTCTGGGCACTCCAGCTTCCTCCCACAGACCAAAAACATGCTCGTTAGGTTGATTGGTGACTCCAAATTGCTCTTAGGTGTGAGTGTGAGGGTGAATGGTGGTCTGTCTCTCTATGTGGCCCTGTGATTGGCTGGTGACCGGTTCAGGGTGTACCCCCCCCCCCCCCCCCCCCCCGCCCCATAACCCTGAAAGGGACAAGTGGTATAGAAAATAAATGAATGATGTTATTGCATGGGATAAACACTGAGGTAGTATTTAAAGCAGAGCAGCAGTGACAGTGATATTGGACACTGTATTGATGGCTGGGGTTGTTCAGGGTGGTGATGGCTCTCAGAAAGAAAGAATCGAAGAAAGAAACTGTTTTTCAGAAAGGTACGAAAAAAAGAAAATATCCATAAAGTGGTGGTTATCTGGGTGAAAATGCTTTGTTGATGATGATGACAGAAATGTGACAGTAACTCAAACGAAGGCTCAGAGATATGCTGCAGACCACCTCTTTATTCACACAGTGGTGAATGCTGAAGCAGATGGGCTGCAGCACAGAGGACCACACTGGGTGCTGCTCATGTCTGCTAAGACAAGGAACTGGTGCTACAATTTCCACGGGTTCACCAAAAGTGGAAATTAGAAGAGAGGTCACTGGATGAAAATGGTGCTTGGTCTGATGAGTCCCAAATTCTCCTGCAGCATCAGATGGTATACTGTGAACACCATGACAGCATGGATCCATCCTGACTTGTACCAGTGATTCAGGCTGCTGCTGCTGTGATGGTGTGGGGCCCCTTATTACCAATTAAGCATTGTTTAAATGGGTGGAAGTGCACTCGCCCATTTAAACAATGGGAAGGTTGCAGGTTCAAGGCCAGCTCTGGCCACGATGCGTCACCGGGCAAGACACTGAACTCCCAAGTTGCTCCAACCCAAAACCCCATTCATGCTGCTGTTTTAAGGCGTAATATTCACCCCTCTGTTACGTTTTACCTCCACTGTGACGTGTTACGAGTTGACCTCTTCTTTGTTCCATCTCTGGTCGTAACAGAGACATGATATTGGAGAGAAGGAGGCAGGTTGGCTCAGCAGGAGACAGGAGCGCTGAGAGTGAGCGTCTCTACCTTTGTGTGTGTGTGCAGGCAGTATTGCATCATGAATTAACACAGATACTGCAGCCTCTCAGATTTAATGTGATTGACTCAAATTGCAAATATAGGGGAAACTCGTGGTGCTTTTGTGTAAAGGCGCTGCGGATTGGGCTAAAAAAAGGCACTATACAAGCTCAGGTCCATTTTTACCATTTAAATGAGTTTTGCTTTTGGCTTTGTCCCTCTCTTTTATGACCAAAGCATACCATCTTCTTATGGTCACTTCCATGTTTGCAGAGCTCAGATCACCTTGAACTGGTTTCTTGTAAATGACAATAAGTAATGAATATGGTGAGCAAACTCTCAACACTGTCTGTATTGTCCAAATCACTTGGCAATGTCTCAAAAAGTCCTTGAAACTGTTGAGAAGTTCTCTACAGCCGACCTTCTCAGACGCCCTTTAAAAGGCCTCAAAATATCATGTCCCAGGGTTTGGTGGAGTGGGAATCAACCAGACATGCCTCTTATGCATGCTTCTGCTGGCCCAGGTTTAATCCAGCCTGTGTCCGGTTTGCAGAGCCTCTTCCCCTACTCTCTCTCGCACCCCTACCGTCCCTCTCTCTCCTGTCAATAAAGGCACAAAAATGCCCCAGAAATAATGTGTCCATATAGTGTGGTTGCTTTTAGCCAGATAGTTGAAGAGCCTTGTATTGCATGTGTTGTCTCTTTCACTAATGAAGAATTTTCAAAGAGAGATTTTTGAGGTGCTCTGTATTTTATGTTTTATTAGGAGTACTTCACAACCAGTGGTATCTCCTGATTACACTTTCACAGACCTCCACCAGATCTAAAAAGGATGTCATGTTCAGAATTAAATATAATAAACATCTAAACTTTCTCTTTGGTTCTCTTCTTTTGTCATTCTCAGACAGATAAACTTCATTTACCTTCGTCCATGGACAAGGCAAGTCTTTGCTAATGGCTCCATCTAGTGTTTCTACCTTTAGTATGTAATTGTGTCGGCCTCTCTTCCCCTGAAAATTAAGCTCTAGTCACACAATGCATTTTAAGTCAGAGAAAAAGCATCGAGTTATGTTTTTTTTGGTTTTAGAGTAAAAAATTGCAACACAGATTTGTAAGGTAAAAACATATGAAAAAAAATCTTGAATAATGAAGAAGAAAAAGAAGAAGACATACTTTTAAATCCATCATGGGGAAATTCAGTTCATACTCTGTTGTTCAAACATGCTGCACAAACATACGCTGACATACACGTGCACATGCACAAACAGGTCCTACAATCATACAGTAATGGAGGCATGTCAGAGGGATGCTTGCTGCTCCTGAAGAAGCCTTACTGAGCAGTTTTGGGGTTCAGTGCCTTGAGGAAGTCAGGTGGCACCTCTCCAGCTACCAAACCAACTTCCCAACATGGTTTTGGTCGAGACAAACCTTTGCTGGTGTCCTTCTGAGAAGCTCTAATGTCATATAACACTTCATGCTTCTACAGCACAATAGTGTCTGAACTGTTGAATAATTAGAACTATTGCACGGCTGTTTTGTGCTTCCACAAGGTAAATGATGCCTGATAGTGAAAGTACAGCGGGTGTAATGGCTGCCCATGGGCGGGGGGTTAAGGATCAACCTTTCTAGGGCCCAGGGCCATGGAGGGGCCCACAATGAGTAAGCAAAGGCATAGACTGTTCTGAAATCAAGCAATATTCACCCTTTTTTTGAGCAAAAACAGCAATAACACCAAAAACCTGAACACTTATCATCACTTATTAAAACACAAGCCTCCTCTTTTCCAAATACCACAAGTCTTTATTTTTTACGTATTAATGTTGTTGGGGGGGCAAATGAATAAGAGTGAGACACATTTATTCATGCCAAAGGGCAAGCAAGATACCAAACCAGGTATTCATTTAACTAAAAGAAACAGACAGGTGTGTGTCAGAGATTGTGAATAAATCATACACCAGCAAAAACACTCAAGGGCAACCTCACATGGCCCCTAAGGGTGATAAAGAAATACAAAAGATGGCAAATGTGCCAAAGCAGTCCAATTATGGGGGTTTTGAGGGGCCGAGCAAAGTCTGGGGGCAGCCCTGGTGGTTCGTTCCCTCAAACTGTAGACATAACAATGGTAGGAGGTCACACTGGTAGGAGGTCACCCTGGTAGGAGGTCACACTGGTAGGAGGTCACCCTGGTAGGTCTTTTAGGGGGCCTGGGGGATAGAAATGTTCTAAGCAGCTGCTGGTGCCATAAAGAGGGGACGAAGGAGAAGTCCTGATGCTGCTTACGGTTTCTTTCACTCAGAGAAACACAGAGAAGACATGTTAAGTAAACTAAAGGGTGTATAAAACTCAAAAGAAGCAGAATAGGGGCTCTTTAAAAATTCATCTGAGTGTACAAATGTCTGAAATAAGCCAGAGTACATCCATTTTTACTCAGTCTTTATTTTCTCAAGGACAGCATCAGCACCTACTTGTTAGCATGCTGTTTTGGTGGTGCATTTGTCCTGCATATTCCAAACTATAGGCATCTAGAAAAGCACTCAGAGACTGCAGACTTCCCTCAAGCAGCTCAGTTTCAGCAGTGGCTTTTCCACAACCCGTGTAAAAGATACCGATTGGACGGCCGAGTCTCCACAGCAGCTGAGGAGAAATGAATGGGATTTCCAATCATAAACTTCAGTTGTTTTTTGTGATGTCCATCTGGATCGGATCCACATGAAATTTATTTTGATGATAGAGACATAATATATATATTATCCTGTAAATTTTGAAGCGAATTCATTGAGTGATGGCAGAGATATTATTTTTTTAATGTACAGCCCACGTTAACTGATGGGATTTTTAGAACATTTTGTGCACCCAGACAAATCTGTGGATCACCACCAAACATAACTGGCTTCATCCTTTGACCAAACCACATCTCTGGTAAAATTTTCATGTAAATCCATCCAGTTGATCTTGCTAACAGACAAACAGACTAACAAACATACGCCGGTGAAAACATAACCTCCCTGCAGAAGTAAAAACAGGCAAACTGAGCCTCTCCTCTGTGTCTTCAGGTTGACTCTATCAGGTTTTCTCTGTCCTTAAAGAATGTTAATTTCTTCAGCTGACACTGGGAAGCATCATCTGTTTATTTACAGATCCAGACCTAAAAGAAGAGCCAAACATTCCCTCAGTGCTAGAGTTCATTAGACCGTCATTGTGGCCTCTTCATGGTGTTTACTCTCTTCCCTGCAGAGCTGCAGCCTCTACAGCCGAAGTACAGCCTGATGTGACTGCTGAACTTCTTGTCCCGGGCGCCATAGATGAGCGGGCTGAGCAGGCGAGGGAGCATGTTGGTTAAGACAAAGGTGCTGACAATGATCTTGGTGCTGTCACGGGGCCACGTGGTGAGCAGGGACAGGTTTAAGATGGGGGAGATGTAGGAGATGGTGCAGATGAGCAGCTGGACTCCATGAAGGAGGATGGTGTTCCGGGCGTTTCTGGCTGAGGTCTGGTTCGATCCAGAGGCAGCCCGGGCGGCACAGAGGACCTTCAGGTAGGTGATGATCAGAGTCAGAGAGACAAAGGAGAAGAAGACCACCTGAGAGAGAGAGGTCAGGACATTTCAATCTGATATTTGACTTAATCAAAAACAAAATAGGTAGGACAGTGTTTTGGGGTTGAAACATCACAGAGTGAGTATTAAACCTCTGTGATGGTGCAAGATAATCACCTTTGTCTGCGGGAGAGTTGAGCTACATTGGACATCCCTAACTAGGTACAACTCATTTTACATATTTATTCATCCACACACAGTTACACCCCCACTATGTTGATTAACAGGGAATGATAAATGGTCCCATTTTCAGAGGATTGTTGAGTGAAGTGGGGTCCACACATATGTTTTTTCATAATCTGAAGAGATTTTCTATCTGTTAGAGACCCCACACATGAAGATAAAACCAGGCATTGAACAGTTTGGATCATACTGTGTGTGGTGTGCTCCGATAATCTCAACACAGCACACCACACACATAACCATTCTGTCCCACCACCGATCTAGAATCTAGTCCTCCAAGACAGAAATCTGATCAAACCTGATCTAACAAAAACCAAGAAGAAGAAACATAGCAACACCCATAAACATGTATGTCTATGGCAACAACCTGAATACACAACACACAACATGGAAGAGGACATATGATAAGAAGGAATGATGGTGGTCTTGGGACTATTTTTGAACCTGAAGTAAAAAAAAAGAAAAGACTGTGGAAAAAATCCTGGAGACAGCGTGAACATGTGAGCTGGTCCTCCGTTTCTGAGGTCCACCCAACTTTATGTTTCAGGTCGGCCATGCATGTTTTTTGACGCCTGCTTCCTCGTTCCTCAGTCAGCTGGCTTCTTGATTGGCTACATTCACATCACAATTCACAGAGTCATGACTCGGCTTTCTGCAGACACAAAGATTTTTGGTTGAAAACACTGAGCAACTTTAATTACGATTGTTGGCCCTGACCCATTTCGGAGCTGATTACTGGGACAAATTCACTCTTAACACACCTCAGACCACAGGATAATCTTATAGGATAATCTTATACGACAGAAGATAATCTGGAGTTTGCCGTCCTTGGTCGGGAAGGGAAAAGTCGGGACAAAAACAGCCCGATAATCTTTATGTGTGTACCCCTCTTTAAAGGAACACTCCAACATTTTTATTTTTGTTTTCGTGTCTTGCCTCACTCCTGAGTCCATGACAAGCAGATGCCATTCTTTTGGACAAAGCTCGCCTACGGCCAGTTAGCTTAGCTCAAACACTGGGAGTCAACCCATAGTGTTAGCCTGCCTCTGCCTGCAGTCATCAGATAAACTCTTAAGCAACTCTAAATGGTCCTGTGTGCTTGTTGTGACTGTTTTCTTTTTTTTGTTTTGTTTCCCCTTTATGTTGTGTTATCTTTTATTATCTTCATATTATCTTCTTCTACTTTTGTCAGAGACTGTTTCACACTACGAAACAACTTCCACTTTGGGAAAAAAAGTACCAAGAGAAGGAATAAAACCCAAATCGTCACCTGTATGACTTTGCTGTAAACATCGTGGTACAGTGTGTTGAACACGAAGGATAAGTAACAGACGGTGGTCTGTGAAAAGACGTGGAGGGGCCTGGTGGCGAGGATGATGAAGAGGTCGGTGATGGCAGAGATGAAGGACAGTCCCCAGATCAGAGCGATGACAGCGTGAGCCCACTGAACTGTACATATCTGAACATGATGAAGAGGACGACAGACAGCAATGTAGCGCTCCACCGCCATGCCGGCCAGGTTCAAGGGGCTGTTTCTGGACACACAGTAAACATTTGAGCACAGCATGGAGTATTTTTTAAATAAAGTTTAGGTGCAGAGACCAGGCCTAAAACACACCCAGTTTCTATTCTCTAACATATAGCATGGTGTCCTAATGGTTTTCCTCTTGCTCTGTTTTCACATCCCTCCCTCCCTCCATCCTTTCAAGATTCTGTTTTTGTTTTTCCACAGAGGACACAGGCACTCCTTAACCAGAGTGAGGAGGTGTCTCCCTAAACCTAAAGCCTCAACCCTCAGCGGCTCACACCATAGCAACAGAAGAAGACATCAGTCAAACTCCTGTGTTCATGTGAGCTTCACCTGCTACTCTCCATCCAACCTCAGACTATCAGACATCATACCAGTGCTACCCTGGACCAGTCCATCTTCTCCCAGCATCACTCCAACCTCATCTACAACTCACATGATTCTGCTCTGGACTCTCAAAATCCCAACCTCTCCAGAAGAACTCCATCTCTTTATCCCCCCATCACTCTGTCCTCACATCTTCTCTACAACCTCCATCCTTCAAATCCAAAACATCCTTACATCCTCATTTTCATTCCTTAATCCTTTTCTACATACCATCCTATTTATACATCCCTCCATCTCTCATGTCTACATCCCTTATTTCTCACCCCTCCATCCCTCAACTCCACATCCCTCCTTTCCTCAGCTCTACATCTCTTCATGTCTTACCTCTCCATCCCTCCTTCCTTCATCTCTACATCCCACAATCCCTCAACTTCCAGCCCTCAGTCCCATATATCTACATATCTCCATCCCTCATCTCTCCATCCCTTTATCCCTCTATCTCTTAACTATACATACCTCCAGTCCTATACTCTTCATCCCTCCATCCCTTAACTTTCAGACCCCCATCCCCCAACTCTACATTCCTCTATTCCTCAGCACTACATCATTTCATGTCTTACCTCTCCGTCTCTCCATCTTTCAACTCTCATCCTTCCATCCCGCAACTCTCTATTCTCCAACACTACCTCCCTCATCCCTAAATCCTTCAACTCAACACTTCTTCTTCCCTCATCTCTACATCCCACAATCCCTCCCTCCCTCATCTCTTCATCCTTTTATCACTTTAGCCCACAATGTATCCTGTTGTACATCGCATTAAAAAATAGCTGGAGGTTGCTTGTTTTGGGCTTTTTTTTATCCACCTGGTTGCTTATTTCAGTAGAAAAATCTGGCAACACTGTTATAACGCTGTTAAACTCTGAAGTGCCATGTTGAGTGTGTAAAGGCAGATTTGAGCACACAGGGAGTGCAAAGCTGAGAGTGAAAGAGAAGGAGTGAGCCACAAGCGTCAACCAGTTCTGTGAGGAAAAACATTTTGAGGGAGCATGTGGGGAAAACTGAGGAAATAATGTTGTTAATGCACACGTATGTGTATTGTGCAAGCATGAAAAACAACCTTAGCACACCATTGATGATTGTTCCCTCAAACTGCTTTGTTTTTTGTTTGATTGTAACTTTTACACAAAATATAATCTTGAGTTCTTGCTAAAAACATGTTTTTGTGCTCAAAACTTTCCATTAACTTCTTAGAATTGTGGCACAAAAAGAACAGCATATTCTTCAACTTCCAGTAAAATGCTTATAATCCATTTCTTTTCTGTCTCCGTCAGTTGAACTCCCCCCTACACTGTTTAAGGTCAGCCTGTATCAGTTAAGTGAGGGGGTAAAGTTGACAGGGACATTTTGGGATTGGCAAAGAATCCTGTCTCCTGATGAGGGAAAAGAAAATGACTGGATTTTGTCCAAATATGACTCTGCTCATGTCCTCAGCTCATCACCAGGCAGTTTCAGTTGTGATTTCTGATAATGTGATGGATATGAACATTTGTCAAGAGCCCCTCAGTCATTAAACAGAAAGCTTTAGATTAAAATGTTTGCTTAAATCTTCAACATAATTCAGGAGCATCACAGGTGACATGGTCAGCCCCCCACAGCGAGAGACCTTCCTCCATGTGGACACACAGACATACTTGTTGGTGGTGACGGTGAAGATGAGGAGGACGCAGCAGGGGAGGAAGCCCACAGGGATGGTGTAGGAGAGAATGTGCAGCGTCACTGACAGTGTCAGCATGATCATGTCATTGATGACAAGGTGGATGTACAGGATGTACCTGCAGGAGGGGAGAGGCGCTGAGTCGGTGCAGTCTTTCAAAGGCATCACAGCACATTATGGTGACCAGACGTCCTCGATTTCCAGGGACAGTCACATTTTTGCTGACCTGTCCCCAGTTAAAGCTGTCCCCCAAAATGTCCCCAATTTCAACGTTTTATGATTGAGAAATAAATATTGCGCGTTGACTAGAACAACGGTTATTACTGTGATGCCAAGTCTGCTTATTATAAGCGTCTTTGGGCTTGCTTTTCTGTCTGTGTGAATCCCCCTGACGATCACTCAGCTTCCCACAACAAAGTATATACAGCTAAGCAGGAGCCATAGTTGACAGGCCTGCTTATGACAAGCAACATTTGGCTTGTTGTTTTTGTGTGAAAAGTTGCTTGTAAATATTGGCAGTTGTGTGCTGCGTTTTTTTGGGCTTGTTCCAAAAGTGCAGTTGCTCATTTGGGCTTGTTGTGATGCACTCTCTACTACCAATATAAACTCAGTTCAGAAGTTACAAACTATTTTGTCCCACTCTAAACCCAAATGTAACTTTTACTGTATAAAGAGAGGCAAAATGATGTTTCCATCAAAAAGAAATCCGTATAGCCAGAATTTAATTTATTTCTAATGTAGCTGTTACTGTTTTCACCATAATAAAGCTGTAGAGGATCAACATAAAACTTAGATAAAAGCCTGACTTTGTCTGTTTGGTTACAAAAATCAAGGTGAGACAGACTGTTCAGTGATAACAGAGTTTTAAAAAACCTTGGCCCCTCCCTTAACTTCCATTTAAAAAGGATGAAAGGATGTTTCACCTCCAACAAAAGGATGTTGAATAAGTAAATTAAGAGACAAATAAGAAAAACTGTCCCTGTGAAATTGAAATGTAATGTAGATGAAAATCATAACACAAATAAACATATAAAAAGAAATGAAACTCTAACTGTCCCAGTTTCTTCATTTCATCTTGATATATTTTAATTATTGCTGGAAATGTCCCTGGATTTCATGTCAGAAATCTGGTCACCTTACAACACAATCATGTTTTCTGCGGTGTCCCAACAGTTTTGGGAGTGTGGTTGAACTTGTGAAAGCTCGATGTCTGATGAACATTGCAAACACCCATGCTCACCTGGGGTCTGTCTTGAACACCTGGCTCCTGAAGTAGGTGTAGACGAATGCTCCGTTGATGCAGGTGATGATGATGCCGAGAGTGAAGGTGATGAAGTTCTTCCAAAAAGCTTCACTGAAGGTGTCCAGACGTCCAGATGAGTTCATAATACAGATAAGCCTCTCATCAGTCAGGACTGCAGAAACACAGCCAGACAAAAAGGAAATAATCATATTTTTAAAAAAGCCTCCCTGTGCACGTGTGGTTTCTTTTTCTATCACATTCTCAGGGGACGCTGGTCATGATCCAATCCTGATGCAGATCCAGACTTTTTAGAGGATTTGTCCATGTTGCAATAGAAGGTCTGAACACCAGGAGCTGCTCCAAAGTCCTCATCCTTCATCAGACTTCATCTGCTATTTTCTGTGTCTAAACCCAGTATTTAGTTTTTTTGGGATGTGTGTGTTTTCCCACATTGCAAGATAGGACAGTTCCTCACATTTTTGAGAAGGCTTTCCTCTCTGAACTCCTTTAGTATTGTTTTATTCCATTTTTTCTTTGTGTGATAGTTTGGGTGTAAATGCAGGTATAAGTAATAAAATAAAAATATAATGCTGGACAAAGTTTGGTGGCGGATGAGGGCAAACAACCTACAACAGCTCGATGTAGTTCAATAAGAGGAAAACACCTGCAAGAAACCAAGTATAACAACAGAGGAGATCCAGGCCTGCAGGAAGAGACAGACGGGAGAGAGAAACTGCAGTCAAGCCAGCTGCTCCTAAATTTGAAGTGCTCCTGTATTTGGATCTTTACGGTAAATGCGCCGTGCTGAGTGAGAGGGGGATGACAGACAGGCTGAGACTTCATTCCTGTTTTTCTTTACCATCAAAAGTGTGAAAAGAAGGAGTCTGGCCTTAACGTTGGCTCCAGGATGCCTCTTTTTCCAACATAAATGAACAGAATGTGTAATAATATTGTATTAATTTAAGGTCAATGATGCATGGCATGTTTTATTTTGAGCTCCCATGACAGACATTAAAATGAAATAATCTTTTTCCTCCATTTGTATCTGATTTAACTGGTATCATTGTAAAAAAGGATCTGCTCAATGTGTGAGCAGTATGGAGTACTTTTACGGTGTATTCTTTGATTAATAACATTTTTGTGTACTTTGAGAATAAATTACTCAAAGAGTTGACACGATAAAGGCATCTTAGAGCCAAAATTAAGACAAGACACACTTCACACTTCTGATGGTAAAAGAAAAAACAGGAACATGATAAAGTCACTCAGCCTGTCTGTAATCCCCCTCTGACTCGGCATGAGGCCTTTACAGTAAAGGTTCAAATACAGGTGCACTTCAAATTTAAGAGCAGATGATTTTAACACAGAGGAGGTGCTGGCTTGACCACAGTCTCTCTCGTCTGTCTCTCCCTGCCACAACGCCCCCTGCAGGTCTGGAGATTTTCTGTTCTTGCTCTTGGTTCTGCTGTTTCTTCTCTTGCAGGTGTTCTCCTCTAAATGAACTGCACTGAGCCGTTGTAGACCTTTTGCCCTCGTCTGACACCATGATAAAGAGTTACAAGACATGATTGGTCCTCTTGGCATTAAAAGAAAAATACTTGACATGAAAAGATTTTTTCACTTTTTTGTCCAGTAAAATGATGTTTTTAAAAAAAAAAAAGAAAGAAAATCAAAAAGAGAAATGATTCTGGAATGCATTCATACTGCCAACAAATCGAACAGTTTCACTTATCCATTTGACCACTCCTCCATCTCCCCTCCCCTCAGGTGAAGAGTCCTGGACAGCACACTCTCCTTCACCTCTCACATCAACAGCATAACCCGGTCAGCCTACCTCCACCTCAGAAATATCATCCGCCTCCGCCCCTCCCTCACCCCTCACACCACCGCCGTTCTGGTCCACAGTTGAGTCACCACCTGACTCGATTAATGCAGCTCGCCTCTTTTTGGTCTCCCCCAGAAGATCCTCCATAAACTTCAGCTGGTCCAGAACTCAGCAGCTCTCATCATTTCCAGGACTCCATCCACTCACCACATCACAGCCATCCTACAGCAGCTCCACTGGCCCCCCATTACAGACCACATCCAATAAAAAAACCTGCTCCACACCTACAAAGCCATCCACAGCCTCGCTCCTCCATACCTCTCTGACCTCATTCACATCTCTGTACCTGCCCGGACCCTCCGATCCTCTCCATCTGTCCATCTCTCTGTCCGCTCTGCTGGGCTCCCCCCTGACCTCCGCAACTCTGACCCCTTCTTTAAAACAAGACTCAAACCCATCTGTACAACCTCTCCTACTCCCTCTGATCTTTCGCACTGTCTCTGTATTGTATTATATTGTTTGTTCTTATACCTGTTTTTATGCCTGTTTTAATGCACTCTTTTTATTTGTACTTTTTGTAAGGTGACCTTGAGTGTCATGAAAAGTGCCCTTAACTAAAATGTGAAATTATTATTATTATCAACGTTACTTCCATCCTTTTTTAACACCAGCAGTTCTTAACGTACTCTCGGACCCAAAACAGGAAGAACATAATGCAGACGTTTATGTTGTTGACCCTGAGCAAACACATTCATGCACAATTCTCCTGTGTTTACCAGGAGAAGAAACACATCTTGTTGTTCTTACTCACTCTCACCAAATCTGATATTGTTTTATACACACACACCCACGCACACACACACACACACACACATATATGTAGACATATATATATATATATGTATATATATGTATATATTTTGCCAAGTTCTCTTTAAACTTTAAATCAGAAACAGTGTATGACACATACACTGAAAAATATGCTGATGTATGATCTGTTTTGTTGTCCTGTCATACGTTTGTTTCATATAACGTCCATCTGAGTGGTTTCAAGGATTTACTTTCATCAAGAATGAGTTTGGGGGAATTTTTTTACCCCCTGTTATTTATCTGCAAACACTAGAAACACATTTAAAGTACAACCATTTGTCAAAACTGAAAACATGTGTTGAGACTGAGGCTGAAAAAACCCCATTAAACATCTGATTATGTGGATGTTTCTTTGACATTTACATCGATGGTACCATCTAAAACTGCAGCAGCTAAATAAACCTCAGCATGTTCCTCTACTCTGATGTTGAATCAGGACACCTCTGCTCCAGTAAATGCCCCTCTGATGGTGATCTAGTTAACGAAAAGCAGCGATGTGTGAAATCAAACAGTTATGTTTCTGACGTATAACTTATTTTAATTCACTTTTCTGTATAAAGATATTTTTGAGTTAAGCTGATATTGGTATTTTCAGTTTATCAGGCAACTTTTTTATTTTTCAAAAACTATTTGAAAGATTTTTTTCTAAAGTGGAAAAAAAGAATCATGATGCACCAAAAATCAATAAATATACAAACAAAAATATAAATGATGCAGATAACAGTGTTTGATATTACAGCACAGATTTTTTGCTAAAATGCTTTTGGTGCAATTCCCCCACAATCCCACCATATTCTCTCATGTTTGATGATGAAAACAGATCAGAGTTTGTCCATCAGGTCATTTCTTCTGCCTAATATCAAACGTCTTGATAAATCAGCATATCAGCATTAACCTGATGTACCTAAAACAATCATGTGTCCTCCTGCATTCATGTGTGATTCATGAGCTGATACTGAATGGATGCATTTGCTCTGCAGAGTCACTGAAGTGATGGTGGACAGTGTAAAGACAGGATCGGTACCAGCTAACAAATGTTGGATGAAATAAAGTAATAAGGTATCAATTAAATGGTGAAGCTCTTTGTTTTCTGTTTTTTTTTAATACAAGTGACTCGATCCATGAACCGTGAGGAGTGAGGATGAAGAAAAGTTTTAGAGGATAATTTTACATTGAAAACTTTTTCTCATTTGTTTAAAAATTCTGAAAGCAGGACTAAAGTGTCTGTTTATGAAGACCACAGTTTTCCTTTGACAGTTTCAACAGTTAATATTATAGCAACTGTATATTAGAAATGATACACAATAAATAAAAACTGAAGTGTTGTCTTTTAAATCCTATTTAACCAATTATTTATATATAAACCTACAGGCCAAAATGAATCTGAAGATATTTAGGTCTTTTCACTCATCGTAGCTTGTTTTTAAAAAGCAACATGCTTTTTCTGTGTTTTTTTTTTTCAGTAAAAAGCAGAAAATTGAAAAGACAAGCAATCCCTAAAATGTTAAACATAGATATGCATTTTTTATATCATAAAACATTTTTTATTTACGGTCTTGTCTTCATCTTTGTCTCTGACTTAAAGAAAAGCTCTTCTTATTCCTCTGGCTGCATGTGAAGCTATTTGTTGTAAAGGCAGATAATACAACACCAAAATATTATGTTGGTACAACACGGCTGAGGGTATGTGGATAAGAAATAGAAGAATCAAACTTACTGGATCAGCAACAGGTATGGTTTTTGATCAGACGTCTGGAGACAAACAGGAGGAGATTCACTTTTATAGACTACATGGGGGGGGGGGCTGCTTCATGTCATTAAAATAATCACCATCATTATTCACAAACTGAAATGTGTACTGCTTTGTGCAGACTTGTTTTTGTGGCTTTCTCATCAACTTTCAATCCTTTTTACAAACTAATCACTTATTTGCCACAGAGTCATGGGGCTGTTGTCGGAGGTAAAACTTAGAAAGCTTCATCATTTTTGTTAAATGATCATAAAAGGGTTAAAACTTGCTGAAATTAAAGCAACAAAATAGATCGAGTTGGTTTGGTGCACCTTGAAGACTGAGCTTGACTGCACTCAATCAAAGTAGATCTGACTGAAGAAACAAAGGAGCATGACATCTGTCCATAAGACCACGTCCATAAGACCACGTCCACCACGTCCATAAGACCATGTCCACAGCCGGCTGTTTCCAGACTGTGTTTGTGTGGAGTACAGACTGGTGATCATCAAGATTTGTAGCAGGTAAATTTTTCTGCCAGTTTTTGTGAACCTTATTTTAGAGAGAATGTCCTCATAACTCGGCTGCAGGCTGGCACAAGGCCTTAGATCAATTGGTACTGGGTTGCAGAGAAACAAAATAGTTCTTTAGTTTGTATTTCATGGATTTCATAAATTGTTAAATAATACAATAATAATAATAATAATAATAATAATAATAATAATAATAATAATAAATAGTTTAAAATAGGTTGAGTTTCTGTTTTTTTCTCAAAAGTGTTGATCATGTTCATTTAGAATCGTTTATCAAGAGGAACCTGTTGAAAATTCAAGTCTCTTTTTTCTTTTCTTGTAATTACACACTGTTTAAAGCATTTATAACATAATAATGACAAACACTTGCTAGAATGTTTGATTTCTACCTGAAAAAAGGTGCAAAATCATTTACTCAAAGGGCATTTTCTGACACATTTATTGACAAAAAAGGCAAAAAAGACCAGACGGCCATTTATATTCATAGTAGTAAAAAGTTTTAATATTTATAATAATGTGCTGCACTGGACCACAGGTATTATTCCGATGCGCCTACCTATCAAGGTGTTGAGCGTGCATGCCGCATGCGTCATGCTGTTGAGGGTCCTCTTTTGGGGTTTTCAGAATATGGTCACCCTACTTAATCACTGAGCCAACCAGATTCTGCCAGGACCTGTCTGCCAATCATCCTGCTGCTGTCATATTGTCTCATCGGTGTCCCGGTCCAGCTCCTCAGAAGTCTGGTCTCACCTCATCAGCCCCTAAGTCCATCACAACAGGGTCCCATTGAGCTGCTCAGAAGTCTTCTCCTCATGATATCCTGGACTCCTCACCACCACCAGTGTCTGGACTCCAAAGGGGGGATCCTGTCTCTGATTTGCCCTCAGTACCCCTGAAGTCCACCAAGACATCACGATGGAGTCTAAGCACCAAAGATCACAAAAGACAGGGCACACTTCCAATCATACAGGCTTGTATAATTAATAATTGTTTAATCATTTTAGTCTCTCTAGACTGAAATATTTTTTGGTGCTTGTTGACTAGAAGCACTAAATCCTTATTGGCCAATATGGATCCCTTTGGACACTTTATTTATCATTCATGAGTCATGTCTTTACTGAGCAGAAGTCTGAGCATGAGAGGGAATGACAAACTGAGCTGAACCACAGGCTCCGGTTTCTCCTATAGGCTGGCTTTCACCAGCACTGGTCTGACTCTGACGGCCCTCCAGGTCCCACAGGACAGATATCGTGTCCAGTACTTCCTAAACAGCTCGTCTCTGAATCCATAAATGACTGGACTCAGGAAGCGAGGGATGATGTAGACAACCAGGAAGAAGATGTACCGGATCTCCAGGCTGAACCGTGGAAATAGAGAGATGAGAGCGGCCTGCAGGGAGGGAACCACGAAGGCCAACATGCAGAGCAGGAGCTGGAAGGGAGACGGAGGAAAACACCCGTCAGGACAGTGGACGAGAGCAGACGTGTTTTGGTCTCCTAGGGCCCTATGAAATCACAAAATTGGACTTCAACTGAATTCAATACAAACACGGAATATCACAGAAATGGCCAACATTTATGTCGTTGAATAAAAGGAACCTATCTCTTGGGAAAATGCTCCGAGCGGTCACGAAAGCTGGGGACAATGCACGCTTCACTTCCCCTCCCCCTCTGCCTCCCCTCAGCAACAGTGCAAACATGTCGACACGGCCAACTGAGACACCGTTTACATGACAATATTGTCACCAGAAACAGAAAGGTTTTTCCTTTGCGTTTTCAAAAGTGGTCCGCGGTCACACGGAGGCGATGTGAAAATGATGCATGTTCACACGGATCTGCACGAATGACTGAAAATGCATGCCAGGCCAGTAGTTGGTGATGTAGGTTTGTAGTGAAACAGCAGTGTCACAACACGCATACACTTTCCAGTTGAGACAAACTTTTCACAAACAAAATGGCGAGTGGATGCACAGGAAGCAGCAGTTTCTTTTCTGGACAACAAATCTGTCTGGATGTTTTTGTCTGGATAACAAAGCAGCACGGTAGACGGCCATAGCTGCTGTTGTTGCTGTTGTACCTAGGTGCGCGTGCAACCTTCATCTGAAAGAGCACTGTGCATGCCCCATGCGTCATCGTTTTCCCTGAAAATTCCTGTTTACACAGAGATGGATACCAAAGCATTTTCAAACTTTTCACTCAGGTGGTTTCAAAGTGCACAGATACAGGCACTCTCATGTTAACAGAGGAGCAAACGCAATGAAAACTCTCTGTTTTGTTGTCGCGTAAACGGGGCCTGAGACACTGGCTTAGTTGGCAAAGAAGCTACAAAACTCCCAAGCTAAATTCAGAACACAGGGCAGAGCAGTTTCCCAATGATTGTTTTGTGTCAGGCGATCAAATGTTCTGCAAATTTTGTCAACATACTGTTGACTGGACACGTAAAGATCCGTGTGAGGACCACCTGAAGAGTGAGTGATTATATTTCATCACTTTATACTGTGTCTCGGGGTTAAATTTGCATAGAATACTAAAAACAGATTTCTCAAAAAAATAAACTTTAACAAAATGGAATATGGAAAAAATTAAAACCGGATTTGGGCAAAAATAAAACAGATTTTATGTGGCCATAGTCTCCATAAACTCCCAGCATGATAGAGGCTCAAACACCAACCTGCACCCCATGCAGCAGCACCGTGTTCCGGGCCCTGTTCACAGAGGCCAGCCCTGTGGAGGCGGCTCGGGCCGTCAGCATGATCTTACAGTAGGTGTACAGCAGCATGAGAGCCACGAAAGACAGGTAGACCCCGTCAAACACGCAGTTCTTGTAGTAGATGGAGCGATGGCGGAACAGGAGCGGGTGGTCACAGAAAATGTTGTTGTGGAAGAAGCTGAGCGGCTCGTGGACGACAGTGATGAGGAGGTCGGTGAGGGGCGGGGTCGCCGTGAGGATGAGGATGACCCCAATGAGGAGGAGGGTGCGGGGCACGGTGCACATCTGACTGTAGTGTAAGGGGAAACAGATGGAGAGGTAACGCTCCACCGCCATGCCGGCCAGGATCAGAGGGGTGGAGCGGGTGGTGAGGACCGCCGTCATGATCTGAGGATGAAGGAGGAGGGGCGGGAGCAGAGGAGAGAGGAAGATGGAATATAAGTTTGTTGGAGACAAAACAGTTTATGTTATTTCTGGGCAGATTATTTCCTGTTAGTGATTCCAGCTAGAGCGTATCTGGTTCTCTTTTTACAAATATGTCTCTGAAAATGAAATGAATAAGATATCTCAATATCTCAAGATATAACAAATAAAAAATGACTCTTGCAATTGTCAACCTAAGTATAATGTCTGCCAATGAGGTTTGTTGAAGTAAGAAATATCTCATCCGTAATTTACTTTAATTACATACTTGTTTTTTTTACACTGGATGCTCCTAGTTGTTATTGCAGTAAAGGGTCCATACAAACTAAACTTAACATGCAACATCAATCAAATATAAAAACATTAGTGTAAAAATAAGAAAAATATCGAAATATCCAAACAAACCAAGAGGTGAAACATATCACAGTATCATTATGACAAAGATGATTAAAGGTACAGTATGTAAAATTCAGGGGGCTCACAACTGAACTAAAAACTCTAATAAAATCTGCCCTGTGAGGTTTGTATCAATGTTTTGGTCTCATGGAGAGACCAAAACATTGATACAAACACAGAAACAAGGTTTAAAAAAGGACGTCCTGGTTCATGCTGTGAGCGTTCTGGGACTGGCCTTGGCATGCACTGGGGGGTCCACTTTATGTGAGATTTTTTTATTAAACAGAAATGTTGATTTGCGGTCTGGTGAATACACCTCATGAAGTGTTTGCTGACCAGAGTCCTTAATTCTAAAAGAGAAGGGACACTGAAGTTAGACGGAGGAGTCAGCGGATCTCCATTCAACTTGTAAACGTCTTTTTACAGTGGTTGAGGTATGGAGGTGCAGGAGGAAGCTTGGGTAACAGACAGCAGAGAATAATGGTGGTCTGCACAGGTAAGCAGAATAAAACATGAATGAGGAAACAGAATGACAGCAGTAGCATTACATGTTCTCCTGGGGACAACACACAGACTGTCTGTGGGGGGGTATATTATGTTGGCATGTTTCTCCACCACATTGTCCCACTTTGAGCTGTGAAGAACCAAATGGGTTGGACTGTTAGAGACAAAATAAATCTTATTTAGCTCTTGTTCCAAAGTGCGAGACCACACTATGGGGGTAATGATTGAGGCGGAAGAAGACTTAACATTGTATTACTTTATATTTGCATTTTCTGATCTTAAAAAAAACTGATGATCTGTCTGATTGTGGAAATGCCTCTTCTTACTTTTCCTCTCCATTATCATCACTTTGAGTTGCCCATGACACTTTTTAACAGTAACTCTATCGCTGGGATGGTGTATTTATGTGTATTTTTGCATCACACTGGTTCCCTTGTCTAAAAGTCTGGGATTTTTCACTGTACCTTTGGATTATAGCTGATAACAAGGTCTGTGGTAAACGACAGTTCATGAAACTTAGTTGCCAGTTCTGCTTATAATAAGTAACTTTGGGCTTCTTTTTTTAAAAAGTTGCTCGTAAATACTGGCAGTTGCAGGTTGCGTTTCTTTGGGCTTGCTCTGTATGTGTGCGTAACACTGACTGACCAGGAAGCAGCAGAAGGAGGCGTGGATCTTCCTGAAGATGTAGCTGAGCACATAGAGAGCGGTCACCAGAGTGAGCTGCAGAGCGTCGTTTATCACCATGCAGACAAACATGATGTAGCGAGGATTCTCATAGAACAGACTGTTTAGGCAGAGAAGAGAAAAACAGCAGATATCTGATGGAAAATATAGAACAGTGTGTATTAATAGAGAAAATGGGTTTCAGGCCTTTAAACAGGACAAAGTGGACTGAAATATATGAGGCACAAATCATAAAATAACAAGTCACTCAGTTTTTATGATGAATTCATTACTGACGTGTCTAACCTCTGTTAGCGCAGAATAGTGATGGGCAACACCAAACATTTTCAGACTGATTAATACTGACACTGTGTGCTTTTATACACTGATACTGATAAAAATTCCACTCATCTCCTAAAATGTATAGATCGTTTTTATATACTGGTATATTCTGTTTTTCAAAGACCAAAAGCACAGAAGGGAGGCAGATAGACCAGCTAATATCGCTAATTACTTAATGACCTTTGCCAAGCAGGTTAATTTTTTGGAGGCGTGAGCGTCCTTCCATGAGCAGGATAACTCGAAAGGTTTTAAACGCGATGATGAACTTTTCCAGGAATGTTGGTCATGGCAGGAGGGAGAAGTGTGAGGAGTTTGGTGGTGAGCATTCATTGACTTCCAGACATTTGAGCTAAGCTAGTTAGCGGTGGGTGACCTTTGCCCATCTCTTCCTGACTGAAAATGGTGTCTATCTGATTGTTGTGGACTCGGGAGTGAGGCAAGACATGAAAAGAAAAAAATGTTGGACTCTAGCTTTAAGTTAATGTGTTGCTCAAATTTTAAGCTCATCATTTTCTGACGCCTTAGCAAAAACACCTTCAATAAGCAGCTATCATTGAGCTAAAGACGTCATTTATTGTGAACTTATAGATCAAACATTTAATATATAACTGTGAACTATGTGGTTTATCCTCATGAGCCCAGTCTGAGCATTTAATAATCACAGAATTGGTCGCAACTCTGATTGGGTCATTTTTTGAGATTATTTTATTATCATAAAATGTTTGGTTTAGTTTCTTCTAGGTCGAACCACCATGTTTCAGTTCATAATAGCCTGAATAGCTTTCTCTTGCTGATTAAGTTTAGGTTAGGAAATTACGAAAGTTCGGTCAGTTTATGAAAATTATTATGATGAACAAATTGTATAAGTTTCATTAGATTTTGTCCTTCACAGAGTTCATTTTTAGCAATAATCCAGAAACACTTTTAAAAAATCAACAGGCTTTTAGTCAAAGGAACCAGTGCTAGAAAGTGCCAACTTCTGGGCTGGCGTACAAAAATATGTCATCCCTGCACCAATATATTGCAGACAGCAACAGCGTGTATCCATGACAACTGCATGAGCATTGTTAGCATTAGCAGTCAAACTGAACATTTACTGAACAGTAAAGAAAATCAAATCCTGGTTAATTCACATTTTTATGTTGTCACAAAGATGTAACACAATCTGCTTTAAGATATTTAAGTCCACAAATGGATGCTATCGTTTAGCAGTGCTAGCCACTAGCTAGGCTACCTGTTACTTTTGTTTTCAGTACCAAGACAAAAATCAGCTAAACGGTTACATAAGGGACAGGACGCACACAGCTTTTACAGAAGAAAAAAAGATTTTCAGAAGCGTTTTCTGTAGTTTTTGTGCTGAGGCTGCTCTGAGTGACACTTTAGCACAGGAGGTGGTAATAACACAACAACATATGATGGATGAAGACGAGCGGGATCAGCTCAGACGAGTCTAGCATAACTGCAAAACACCAGCTGTTTGCCAGCCACACTTAAAACTACGACTAAACACAGTGTCCTGTAGAGCCGACTGTGTACACTGTGTGCATGTGTGCATGTGTGTACCTGTGTTTGAGGAAAGTGTGCACCATGCTGCCGTTAATGATGCTGAGCGTCAGCCACACCAACATGGCCACGATGTTTTTGGTCAGAGCGCTGGAAAAGCTGTCTTTGGACATGGACACAGCGCCCCCTGTCAGTGTGGAGGAGGTGTTACTCAGCAGGAGGTCCAGAGAGCTGGAGGTTGAGTTCATCAACAACATCTCAGCAAAACTCTCTGAAGAGATTAAAAGTAACAACATCAGGTTTAAATAACCACAACATTAAAAATATCATTACTTTATGAGGCTCTGCATGAGACCATCCATGGACTGAATCGTTGGTTCATCTGGATTTTTAAGGCCTGCTTCCATCGTGCTTAAGTAACTGTCTTTATGTGAAAAGTTCTGCAAGCTTCAGTCTTCACTCTGTGAGCAAGTCAAAAAACTATCTTCTGCTTCCTGTCCCAATAGTTCTTTCAGGAATGGCTAAAATAAGATTAAGGTCTGGGGCTCCTGCAGACTGGAATCTGCTGCAGGCAAAAACGTAGGGGGTGGTCTCTTTAAGTCTTGTTAAAAGCAGATGAAGCAGGCTGTAGATGTTTGACTGAAGATTCTCTGCTCTGTGACTCTAAATCAATTTATTTTAATAAATTTAATATTTATGTTTCTGTCTCTGTAATTGTTTCATGTCTGTGACCTTGTGAATGTGTTGCTGCCTGTCTCGGCTAGGACACTCTCTGAATAGGATTTTTAATCTCAATGAGGTTTGTCTGGTCAAATAAAGTTTGAATAAAAAATAATAATAATAGAAATAAAATTATTTATTTTTTGTGCATTTTATAAAGTAAAGTCTGCGCCAAACACATTTCACTCTATGAAAATCAAAAATAAATAAACAGATAAACAAAAAATAAACAATGAATGAAGTAAAAGAAAAAAAAAACTGATGAAAAAATCAACAAAGATGATTTAACAAAATGTAAAAATATTTCATAACACACAAGTATGTCACACAAACAATAAACCCAGATACAAAAAGACTTAAATCAAAAAAGGAAACATCAAATTATTAATTGAAAAACAAAATGCATATTTACCTCACTCAACACGAAATGTTTCAAACAATATCAAACACAAGATTTCAGTAAAGGCAAAACATAACTCTGAACACAGAGTCATTTCATATTGTGCACTATTACTGAATAAAATCTCACAAAAATCATCTCAAAGGACATAAAATTCATTTAAAAAAATGCAAAATATTTCCTCAAAAACAAAACGAAACAAAACAAACAAAAAAACTCAAATATGTGAGTAAATCCAATCATTTTCATTTCATCTATCCATGATCTACATTTAATTTCCCTGTGGGATCTGCATTGTTCTGGAGCCAATCCCAAATGCTCAGACTGGTTATTAGCCAATCACAGGGCATGACTTTTTAATGAGGTGGAATTTCATATTATATTATTTATAATATTTCACAAAATATAGAATATATGTTAAACACAGAAATACAACACAACACTATTTTGTGAAACAAAAAAAATTATACATGCTGTGCCCCATTGATTGATTTTACTTTTTTTGAAAATAATTTGTATTAAGACAACGACAGTTTTGATAGAAAACAACATATTTAATTAAAGTCCATGGAAATCAAATTTTGTTTCGGTTAGAATGAAGAAGCTGGGCCATCATTTGTTAGTGATTATAAGTAACGTAAGGGAGGTTAGGGCTAATGAGTTTTTCTCTCTATCATACAAACAGAATCTTCCAAATCGTCTGTAATTTGCATTTCTATTTTGCCATTTTAGTCTTATCCCAGCCTTTTTTCTTTTAAATTCTTTTAGATCATTTCAGTGCAGTGTTTAAAGAGATGCAGACCCTTACCTGTGCACACCTATGGCCACAAAATCCCATTCAGGCGTTGTCAGGTGATGGCTCAGAGGAAAATCTGAACAAAGAGAAATATAATTAAATTATAATTAAATGTTTTTTTGCTTAAGAACAGTTCAGCCCAGATATCCCTCTTTATAAATATTAACTTATAGAGTATGAATCTGGGTGTGCATTATGCCTAACAAAGTCACACAGAAACTGATTGTAATGCTTAAATAAGAGGGCACGTGTCAGTAAAAGACTGTTTGACTCTTGATGGTTTGGTTACAGAAAGAAGTTAAAAGAAGCACAGCCCTCCTCCATAAGTCATCAACTACAATTCATCCATCATTTTACATGTAAATATGCATTGATATACATCCATGAGCATTTAGAATATTAACTTAAGCATCATCTTTTACAAACAAATCACAGCCTGTGTGTGTTTCAATACATTTTAAGAAAAAACCTGCTTGATGCAGCAGCTGATGGACAGACAGTGTCATCTGAAATTAAAAATAAGAAACATATTTAACACAAAGTACATTAAAATAAACACAGTAAAGACATTTTAAGACACATACTGCTTCTTCAAATATCTATATAGTTAGCAAATGTTAATTCCTTACAATAAAAATCAATCTGTGATCATTTTTAAGGTTAAAATAATGAAAGAGCGAGAGGCTCCGCTGCACCGTGAACCAACAGTCAGGATTACCTGATGATTATCAGACTCACCTGCAGAGCCAGAGCCAGACAGGGACCTCCTGCTGCAGTCTGAGGACTCAGACCTGAAGACTTATATTGATCCCTCACTCTGTGTGTGTGTGATCAGGTCGTCATAGTGATGGGCTAAAGGTCATGATGTCATAGGTCATGTTATGGAGCCACTAATGAGCTCGAGAAGACTGGAGATCCCAACACAGCCATGAGATGATACCAATTAACATCTGCTGTTATTTTGTTTTTGATTTGAACTGAATTCATGCAAAGTAAAATAAAAATGTTTTATGTTTCTAAGGTTTGATTTGTCTTTCAAACATGACTCTCGTAGATCTTCTGCTTCTTTAATGTTTGAGCTGAGTCAGGATGTGCAGCCAGAAAGAGGAGATGGAATGAAACTATAACTTTATTTTTTCATCTCCTTTATTAAGACTTTATATTTTATACAGAAACAACAAATCAAGAAAAAAAGGTAAACAAAACAAAAGGAACAAAATAGATAAAATGAAATGAATAAATAAAACAGGTCTTAAAACAAACACCCTGCTTTCCCTGCTTCACATTGAATGGTTTGATACAACAACTTAACGGGAGACTTTTATTGTGAAAAGTTTACAGGAAGTGAACTCCGGTCATTAGCGCAAAGGTTTTTTAGCTGCTAATTCCTTTATGAAATTAGGTGAAGACGTGGAGATATTAAGCACTGATTTGTTCATGTAGCAGTTATAAATACTACAGGAGGTTAACGTGTGAGCAGAAACAGCCACAGTGGGGTTTATAAAGTGCAAACAAACCGTCTTTGTGCACCTCGATCTGCATTTTACCTCCAACAGGTGAATATCAATGCTTTTACATGCCGTGCTGTGCGGTGAAAAACACGAACACTTACTTCACCACTTCAAATTAACTTGGAAAATTAATAAAAAAGACATAAACCTAAGTAGTCTTTCCTCAAATTGTTCTCTGTGAAATTCCTGATGTTAGTGTTTTTCACCACAACAGCCTTAAACTGAATCAACAGTGCCACCTGCTGTTGTGGAGTGTGAATTACAGGACATTTCTTAGAAAGTTTACTGGCATTTTGACAGATCAGAGTACTTTTGTGTGTGGCTCTGCAAGGCAGAAAATTAGTGCCAAATGTCACATGACAGTTTTTCATAGCTGTAGAATTGTTTTTTGTGCTTGCAGAATATTTTTTGGCACTTGAAAGATTTTAGGTTGTACTTAAAGGATATTTTCTTGTGATTGAAGAAATACATTTCTTCGTATGTGTAAAACATGCTGTATTTGTTTCTGAAGCATGATGCATTTGTTTGATAGGTACATTTCTTAATTGCAAAAATAAAATACATTTGTTTGTGAATGATGTTTTGTATTTGCAAGCCACAGTTTGTTTGTGAATCGTTGGACATGAGTAAAACATGCTTTGTGTGCTTGTGAGGTTTTGGCTTGATTTTGGCTCTATAGACACCCTACCTCAGCAGCATGCTTTGCATCCTCTGATTTGCCAGCCAGTACAAAGAAGTCTGTCAGTTTGGAGGAGCTCTCCCCTCATCCAGCAGCCCTGTGCTTATCGGTGGTGATGTGGTTTTCCAAGTCTCCACAACCTTTATTTGCAACTGACACATAGGTGCCAGCTTTGCTGACAGTAAGTGCTTAACACTGGTCACAACCATGTTGAAAAGAGGGGTGCTTGTCCTGCAGTTCATCTGTAAAAGTGCTTTGACGCTTCAGCATTTTCTGTCTGACAGCGCAGCACAGGCAGGTAGGTACATCGGAGTAATGCCAGTGGCCCAGTGCATCGCTTTATTATAAATATTAATGGTCTGTAGAACAAGCTGAGTAAAACCTGGACATTTTAGGGTTTTTTATTTATTAGCACAGGTAATCAAAGTACATTTCATCGATCAAAACAAACAAAGCACACATGCTAACATTAAAATGATAGGATTGCATTAATGTTTATGTGTTATGGAAATTATTTTGACCACGTGTGTGTGTGATTGCTGACTTTTAAACACATGACCATAACAAGGAAATAATGAGACAAGCTACAAGTGTTTCTTTGCTTCTGCCAGCCTGAAGACGAGGGCAGCTAACCACACCGAGCTGTCTCACCTGGAGACGGCACCCCTTGTGGCATGAGCTGGAATAAACCTAAAATTAGATGTTACACAAAATAACAGAACTAATGCTCCCATTTACAACTTTCACCTAAAATAGTACATTTAATACACAAATAAAAATACAGAATGTGATCACACATTCGTGCGTGTCACAGGTGTCATGCAGAAAGCATGTTACATGATATTTGGGCCTCAAAGTCCTGCTCTGATTTTGTGTCCCAGCATGTCCCTGGTCACAGTTGGCTGTTTTTAAGCAGAAGTAAAATCAAATGACAGAAAGTGGCCCAAGAGCTCACTGGGGTGTTAATTTATAAAATGTATGCAAAATATTTATCTTAAATATTTACCATTTTGTTTTGTCGGGGTCTCCAATCCTCCAGTTTGATTTGAAAGTCCGAAAGCCTGGACTTATCAGCACATGTGCTGAAACACCAGTTATCACTAAACTGCAGCCAACATGCATCCATACTCTTTGAACTGTGAGGACTTTGTGAAAGTGGTTGCCTCCACACCAGATTAATTCTTATAACCAAAATAATACAGGTCTGTCTGTTCTAACTTTATCCATCTTACTTTTGCACATCAGCAGGATCACCATCAGAGTTGCCAGGCCCACTTATTTAGAAGCAACTTTGGGCTTCTTTTCTAAAAAGTTGTAGTTAATATTATCACTTACGGGTTGTGTTTTTTTGGGCTTGATCCTAAAGAGCAGTTGCTCATTTGTGCTTGTTGTGCTCCCAAACCCAGGAGGGATCTGATGCTCACTCTACTACCAAAATAAACTCAAATCAGAAGTTACACAAACTATTTTGTTCCACTCCAAACACAAATGTAAATTTACTGTAAAAAGAGGCAAAAATGATGTTTCCACCAAAAAGAAATCCTTATAGCCAGAGTTAAATTTATTTCTAATGTAGCTGTTACTGATTTCTCCATAATAAAGCTGTAGAGGATTAACATAAAACTTAGATAAAGCCTGACTATGTCTGTTTGGTTATCAAGGTTAGACAGACTGTTCAGTGATAACAGAGCTATAAATTACAGGAGCCCCTCTCTTCACTTCTGTATAAAGAAAAGGATGTTCCACCTCCAGACAATAGATGTTCAATAAGAAAAGACAAATAAGAAAAATGTGACTGTGAAACTGAAATGTAATGTAGATGAAAATCAAAACAAGCTTTATGTAGATTTCTCTTTAGATTTCTCAGTAGAAAAAAAAAGTAGGAGATTTCTGGTTTTGGGCCTGTTTTTATCGATCTGATTGCTTATTTCAGTAGAAAAATCTGGCAACACTTATCCCGTGATTCATTATCGTCTATATAAAGGTTTTCTTCACCACAGAGTTAGATTTTTTAAGCACTTTTTAATAGATAATCTCATACATGTTGTCTTAGCCACTGGGGACCACGGTCTTCTCTCTGACCCTGCAATTGTTGCTCAGCAGGTACATCTTCAGGTACTTCCTGAACTGTTTGTCTCTGACGCCGTAGATAATGGGGCTTAGGAAGCGCGGGAGGATGTAGACGATCAGGTAGTTAGCATATCTAATCTCTGAGATCCTCCCCGGAAATATGAGGTGCAGGACAACCTCCACGCTGGGCGAGATGTAGGACAGCATGCACATGGCGAGCTGGGCGCCATGCAGCAGGATGGTGTTTCTCGCCCTCTGGGCGGGCGTTTTCTCTGTGGAGAGCGCTCGGGCTGCAAACAGGATCCTCAAGTAGGTGAAGACAAGGGTGAGGAAGACGCAAGAGAAGTAGAGGATGTCAAAGACTTGTCTCTTGTAGGCCAGGATGGGGTCTTTGAAGACATTGGGACGCAGACAGAACACAGACTGATGGAAGAAGCTCAGGGACTCAGTGGCCAGAGTCACAAACAGATCAGTGATGTCTGGAGCCACCGAAATAAACCAAATCACGCCGATGACCATGTACGTCCTCCTCACTGTGCAGATCTGAGGGTGACGCAGGGGGTCACAGATGGCGATGTAACGCTCTATCGCCATGCTAGCTAAGCTTACCGGTGTGTTTCTGGTGGTGAAGACGGCCACGAGGATGAAGAAGCAACAGAGGGAGACGTTGATTTTGTAGAAGATGTAGCTGAGGACAAAGAGTGTGATGGTGACGGTCAGCTGGATACCATCGTTAATCACCATGTGGATAAAAAGGATGTAGCGAGGGTCTTCATAAAAAGCCTGGTGAGATGGGGACAAGACAGAGATACAGATGGAGAAGATGAGGAATGCTTACAGGCTTTATGAGGACAAAGACAGGATAGGAACTGATGCTCTTTTATAGGTCTGAGGTCTGAAGTCTGAGGTCTTTCAGGGTCATAGCTGGCCAGAGCCTGTCCCAGTTGTCACTGGGCGATAAGTGGGGTGTCCCCTGGTCACCAGACAGTCTCAAGGCTGAGAAATTTACAGATAACCATTGACACACACTCACACTATAACAATAAAGATGTAATTGGATTTTCCCCTCCCAGCCAAAGGCCAGCCAAGTTCCAACCAGTTACCAGCCAATAAGGGTCTAAATGAGATTTTGTTTTTTGTTTTGTTTCCGCTCTCTTGTTTTTTTAACTTAATGAAATTTTCCACGGTTATCAAAACTTTCATTAATATATCCTGAAAATATACAGACATGGACAAAATTGTTGGTACCCTTCTGTTAAAGAAAGAAAAACCCACAATGGTCACTGAAATAACTTGAAGCTGACAAAAGTAATAATAAATAAAAATGTAGTGAAAATCAACAAATGAAATCAGACATTGCTTTTGAATTGCGGTTCAACAGAATCATTAAAAAATAAAATAATGAAACTGGTCTGGACAAAAATGATGATACCTCTAGAAAAGATTAAAATGATTTGACCATAGGGACATGTTAAACTAAGGTGTGTCCTGTAATTAGCATCACAGGTGTCTTCAAGCTTGTAATCAGTCAGTCTGCCTATTTAAAGGCTGAAAAGTAGTCACTGTGCTGTTTGGTATCATGGACCACACTGAACATGGACCACAGAAAGCTAAGTAGAGAGTTGTCTCAGGAGATTAGAAAGAAAATTATAGACAAGCATGTTGAAGGTAAAGGCTATAAGACCATCTCCAAGCAGCTTGATGTTCCTGTGACTACAGCTGCACATATTATTCAGAAGTTTAAGGTCTACGGGACTGTAGCCAACCTCCCTGGACGAGGCTGCAAGAGGAAAACTGATGACAAATTGAAGAGACGGATCATACGAATGGTAACCAAAGAGCCCAGAACAACTTCCAAAGAGATTAGAGGTGAACTCAAAGGTCAAAGTACATCAGTATCAGATCACACCATCTGTCGCTGTTTGAGCCAAAGTGGACTTAATGGAGGACACCACTGTTGAAAGCAAATCACAAAAAAGTGAGACTGGAATTTGCCAAAATGCATATGGACAAGCCACAAAGCTTCTGGGAGAATGTCCTCTGGACAGATGAGACAAAACTAGAGCTTTTTGGTAAGTCACATCAGCTCTATGTTCACAGACACAAAAATGAAGCATACAAAGAAAAGAGCACTGTACCTACTGTGAAACATGGAGGAGGCTCAGTTATGTTCTGGGGCTGCTTTGCTTACCATCATCCAGGCCAGTTTCATTATTTTATTTTATTTTTTTTAAATAATTCTGTTGGACCACAATTCAAAAGCAATGTCTGATTTTCATTTGTTGATTTTCACTACATTTTTATTTATTATTATTACTTTTGTCAGTTTCAAGTTATTTCAGTGACCATGTGGGTTTTTCTTTCTTTAACAGAAGGGTACCAACAATTTTGTCCACGTCTGTAAATAGTAAGGGTAATGAATTAATCACATCATCATGGAGATCTGATTACAGCCATGAGGGAGGGCAGGTCCGAGCACTTTCCTGCCCCTACCAGACAAGACTCTGCCAAGGAAACTGGGGAAATTTAAGCAGCTTCGTTAGAAATAATAACTTCATTAAAGAGCACTGTTTAAAACAAAAGTGCTTTGACAACAAATAAGAACAAACATAGGACCAAAGCACAAGAATTCAAGCACATGGATGCAAAAAACTCAGAAGACAACCTGAGGAACCCGAACAATGACGCCAAAGCAAATCAAACATAGAACATCAGAAAACATACATAAATGAGACCAGGAGGGCCAATACAGGGAGATAAAAGCTATTAATAAGTAAATAAAGAGACTAAAATGTAACAAATAATACATAGAGAGTCTTGAGTTGAGGTTTAATATCTACTCTGGATAGGACATTTCATTTTAGGACACCCCTCAAGATTAATTTGTCTGATCAGGCCTTCATTTTAGTTTTGATATCTTCAAAGAAGATGTTAAATACAGACTTGTCTGGAAACTGTGGCATAAAAGCAGTCTAGTGACATTTTTTTAACTTGAAATTGGACAAATTCTCTCACATAGAAATGAGTTTTTGCAGCGTACATGTAGTCTGTTTCAGTCGTGTGGTCTGTCATGCCTGCTGTAGTCACTGTGCAGATTTATGGCTCCGTGGTCGCCTAGTCTGACACACTGACCGTTGTGACTGACTAAAAAAATGGTGTAGTCTCACCTCAGCGTCAGAATCTCTGACACTTCTGCTGTCTAAGCTGCACACTTGCCTTGTCCTAGGGGTCAAAAAGGTCAAAATGACCCTGACTTCACTGAAGTCCAGAAATAAAGCATCTGAAGAGAATTTAAACCAGAATGAAATCACTAAAGTCCACTCGATTATTGTCACCCCACTTCTGTTCAAACTGTTCTCTAAATCAGAGGTTTGTTGTCTTTTATCATTGCCGACGGTCTTCATCACCTGCTGCAGCTGGTTTCTTTTCAAATGGTGAGAAAATGTGAAAATGATCACCTCCACACTGGATGAATATCCTCTGTGTTACAAAGATATCTGACATTTTTAATGCCACAAACCAGAGTAAAGCTAAAAAGATCTACAAAGATCCAACAAAAGTGAATGTTTAAATATTTATTATTGATAATTAAAACTGAAGCTTCTGCTGATCATGGATAAATCTTCACAGCAATCACTGCCATGCAGTCCCCAGAGTTGCCAGGTCTGCTTATTATAAGCCACTTTGGGCTTCTTTTTTGAAATTACTTGTAAATATTGGCGGTTGCGAGTTGCCTTTTGTTGGGCTTGTTGTGCTCCTAAACCCAGGAGGGATCTGATGCTCACTCTACTACCAAAATAAACTCAGATCAGAAGTCACACAGACTGTTTTCTCCCACTGCAAACACAAACGTAAATTTTACTGTAAAAAGAGGCAAAAATGATGTTTCCACCAAAAAGAAATCCTTATAGCCAGAATTAAATTTATTTCTAGCTGTTACTGATTTCTCCATAATAAAGCTGTAGAGGATCAACATCAAACTTAGATAAAAGCCTGACTATGTCTGTTTGGTTACAAAAATCAAGGTTGGACAGACTGTTCAGTGATAACAGAGTTATAAATAACAGGAGCCCCTCTCTTCACTTCTGTATAAAGAAAAGGATGTTGAAGAAGTAAATTAAAAGAAAACAAGAAAAAATGTCACTGTGAAACTGAAATGTAATGTAGATGAAAATCATTTAGATCAGATTTCTTAAAAAAAAAAAAAAAAAAGCTGGATGCTTGTTTTGGGCTTGTTTTTTTCGACCTGGTTGCTTATTCCAGTGGAATAATCTGCATGTGTACCTGGTGTCTGAAGAAAGTAGTCACCAGGGTGCTGTTGATGTAACTGAGGACGAGCCAAACCAGCACGACGATGAGGTTCTTGAAAAATGCTGTGGTGAATGTGTCTCTGACCAGCAGGTACTTTAAACACAGACAAAGGGACAGAAAGACACAAAAATAACCACAGTGAAACTAAACCAACAGACGCTTTTGTCTCGTCGATGTTTCATTGTTTGACATTCAGGCTCAACGAAAAGACACAAAAATGAGCTCTCAGTCTGCAAATGTTTTATGAATCAATCTGCTTTCTTCCATCACTACTATGATTCCAAACTCCATAACTATTTACCTTTTAATTATTTTAAAACTCGTTAAATCAGACACCAGCTTTTGTTACATTTCTGAGTATTAAACTTGATTTTATTTGTGATAAATGAAAAAAGGCAAAAGCCACAAAAATCTGAATTATGTTAACAGGGGTGAGAAGTAAAGTGCGTTTTGAATCTACTCCAGTGAAAGGTAAAAGTTTTTAAAATACTTTAGAACTCAATACTCAGACACTAGGACAAATGTAACTAATGCATCCCAAAAAAAACTTACTCTAGTGAAAGTAAAGTAAAGCTACAGGATCTTGACCAATAATGTGTAATTAGTTACTCTTGCATGTCACACTTGAAATAAAATATTTTACTTGCAGCAAAAAATCTGTATTTCATGAATATCATTGACAAAGACTGATCAATAACCTGTTAGGGATGGATGATACTGGTATGAGCAGAGAAGAGTTAAAAAAGTCAATAAAAGTTTAAAAAGCAAATGTTAAAATGAAAAAAGGTTGCAGCGGGTATGCAGAAACATCGACTGATATATGAGGTGTGAATATTAAATCAAAGTAAATTAAATCAAATTATCTCATTCATGAACAAAACCAGAAAAAACAGTATACTGTTTTTATCTGATGCACTTCACTGAGGTTAAGCACCTTTAATTATTACTGTTTTATACATGAGTGTGACATTTCAGTTTGACTTTTTTCTCACCCAAATATTATTTAAGTATAATCAGACAAACTTTATGAGCAGTCTTTAGATAAAGAGTTTATAGTTACAGTAAAGACATTTAGACCGAAACACAAAGAAATATTCAATGACAATGCATCAAGCCAGCTCGATATCAAACCTAATTTGACACTAACAAATAAATAAAATGCGATTAACTTAAAATAAAATAAATGTTGGCAGTATTTTTAAGAGGAACAAACCTGATTAAGTGTCATGTTAGCTGAAGAGTTCATGCTTCACCAAGGATGCAGAAGGAGGAAACACAAAAGAGCACATCAGCCAGCAAATAGAAATAAACATCCCTGAGCTGAGCAATGAACCATGCGATACAGTAAATAAAGTCAAACAGTGCACAAAAAATGAAATATCACAAGTCCCTGTTTTTGAAAACATCACTCTACAGCTTCACAAAAGAAATTCTAAACCCTAAACTTTTTTTACACACAGCAGAGGAAACATGTGACATTATGAACAAATATGTGTAAAAACTGATCCTCAAAGATCTTAGAAGAAAAAGAAGCTTCTGTCTACATAAAACACTTTACGTTTTCTGACCCTTGACCCTTTTCACTAACAGCAGACTGATCAATCTTCTCCTTTATGATGTTAAAATATTATATTATATTTATCCAACTAAAACACCATCTGAAAGAGTTAAATAAATCAACTTTCTAATTCAAGATAAGCATTTAAGAGGGAGAACAAACCTCAGCTCATGATGGAATAAATAGAAGAAAGTAAATATAGTTACACAGTTATTAAAGAGAATACTGTCAAAGCTTTTTAGATGAAGGTTACAAATCCAGGTTTGACCTCACCCCGCTCTTCGTCCTGCTGCTCTTACCTGATCCAGATCAGACTGTCGGACTGCAGCAGGAGACCAGACTTTATCAACAACCCCAGACTGTCAGCGTCCTCCTCCGTGAGTTAAGACAACAACAACATGATGATGATGACGATGATGAGAGTGATGAAGGTTAATGAGGGAATCAAACCACGTTTATGCTCCCATTGTTTTGATTTTCTAGATTTACTTAAATTTCATTTTCAGTCAGTGAAGTACTGCTGAGGGCCTTTTTCCATAAATAATAACCAATAATCACATGAATCTCATTTTGCACTCAAAAAACTGAACAGGTTTTCCAGCCACGTGATAGTTATGTATATGATTTAAATCTTTACTGTGTGGTGGTCATGTCTCGCAGCAGTTAGATAAATGTTCACATAAATAAATGGAAATTAAAATGATCTCTCCCTTTAGTACCTAATCCTCTGCTGTGATATTAGGTACTCTAAACTCCCCAGTCAGTATAAACACTGGTATATATTTGCAATGACAATAAATATGCTGATTATAATTCCATAATTAGTTTGTGATGTGTTACAGCTGGGTGTGTGTACCTCTGTATATGAAAATAGAAACTCACAAACCACCGTGTAAGTCTTGAATGTCATCCTTTTTAAATAAAAGTCCTTGAAGGGAGCTACTGTTCAGTGTTTGGATCTCTTCGCACTTTTCCCATATGAGTTTTTTGCATCCAGCACCACCTTAGACTGCAGTAATGAAAGGCTAAAATCTCTGGCATTAAAAACATTTTTTACTAAACAAAACAAAATGTGTTTAGTTGTGTTATGAACTTAATCAGACACTTTATCAACTATTCTTAGCAAGTTCTTTATGTAGAGGTGGTCTAATTTCTTAACTTAAGTTAGCAAAACTGAAAACAATTAGTCTGAAGTTCTGAACACAGTGTTCACATGAAGACAAAACATTTTGGTGAGCAAGACCAGCACACTGGTCTGGGTTCGAATCCTGACCAGATTGTCTTTAATTAGGTAGTTTTCAACCTCTCAGCCCAGAGTGTTGAGTTCTAAACCAAAACTCAAAAATATAGTTCAGAAATTTTACCTTGAAATTTGGATTTTCTAAATTTTCTTTTCTTTTTTTTACAGGTGGATGTGTGTCTACTTAGTCTTCTCCTGGGGGTCACAGTGTGCGGGTTATTGAAACAGAGGACATTGATATGCTTCACGTCTTCATAATTTAAGAGCACATGGACACTTTTGTTTGGAATAAATGAACTTGTTTGTTAAGTCAGTGCTCTTAGACTGTGAGTTTGTTTTAGCTTCAGTAGCCTAAATGATCTTACATGCTGAGTTTGATGTGATCCATAAAATAAGCTGTGAACTGATTAAACTAATACAGTTAACAAACAGTGTTTGATTTTGGAGACCGTATTATTTTTCAGCATGACTTACTAAACCATGACACATTTTTACAGTGTGATGCTGACATTTTACTCCTCAATGTCTCATACTTTTTATTTCTTTAAAAAAAGTCCATGACCAACATTCTCTGAAAATTTCATCAAGATTTGTTGAGAACATTTTGAGGGAGAGAGGCAGGGTACACCTTGAACACCAGCCAATCACATAGCCACAAAGAGAGACATTCACACTCACACTTATACCTAAGAGCATGTTGGAGACACCAATCAACATAATAATCATGTTTTTGGTCTGTGGGAGGAAGCTGGAGTGCCCAGAGAGAACACATGTATGGAATACAATAGAATAGAATAAACCTTTATTCGTCCCACACGGGGAAATTTGCAATGTTACAGCAGCAAAGGGGACAGCGCTGATAAAGAATAAGTATAAAAATTGTATAAAAATAGCATGACAATAGCAGTATGTACATTATTCTACCAATATAAATACAAAAAGGGCTTAAATACAGAAACTAAAAAGCAAATCCTATAAGGATTATTTACACATTCCAAAGTAATTGCACATGAATGTAAGTGATTGCACATGGATGAATTGCACATTGTCAAGAGAGTTAGCACAGTAATTGTACATTGTAATTGCACATTAGATAATTGCTCAGTTTATGGTGACTGGGAGCGGTGCTGGTTGTAAAGTCTAACAGCAGCAGGAAAGACCTGCGGTAACGCTCCTTCACGCACTTCGGGTGACGCAGCCTGTCACTGAAGGAGCTGCACTGGGCTGTCAGAGTGTCCTGCAGGGGGTGGGAGTCCCTCTCCAGCATGGATGCCAGCTTCACCAGCATCCTCCTTTCTCCCACCACCTGCACTGAGTCCAGGGGGCACCCCAGGACTGAGCTGGCCTTCCTGTGATGTTGTTTTAATGTATGCACAGGGAGAACATAAAGCTCCACACAGAAAGACCCTGACGACAGGAATGAACCCGTGACCTTCTTTCTGTGAGGCACTGCCTGCTTCTCCTCCTGTTTTGGCTCTCATAATGTTTCTGGTCACATGTTTCTTTGTATTTGGTTATAAATACACAATAAACCAAAATAATAAAAATATTATCACCAAATGTTGTGTTAGATCAATTTTTCACCTTCAGCTCTTGTGAACATTTCACATGTTGAACTAGTTTTCAGTTTGTCCTGTCGGCCTTATTTACCTGAACTCATACAACTCATTATTTTAGGGCAGGGGTCGGCAACCTGCGGCCCTTTACCAGTGTCTCTCTGGACTTGGAGGACAAAAAAGCAAAAACCTCCTTTTTTCTTGCATTAAACTCTAATTTATAGATGTCATTTCTACATGCTATTTCTTCGTTTTTCACGTCTGGTCAACTGTAACCTGTGTTTTATGTGTGCTGCATTTTTAGCTGTGAATTTACCTGTGATGTTGTTTTAATAGTTTTATGCAGCTAATCCAGCTGATGATTTGATGCTCTCTCTTGTGTCAAAATTGCTTTTGTGGCTCCAGACAGATTTTTTCGGTGGGAGAGGCGGGCAAAATGGCCCTTTTGATTGTTAAGGTTGCAGACCCTGTCTTAGTGAATAAAAACATTACAGAGGTTTTAATTTGACTCAAAAAATACTAAGATGACACACAGTGGACTGTTTAAGTCTCTGTTTTAAACATTTTCTGTGGCATAAAATCACAACTTTTCTGTTCAAATGATTCATTTAGAAAAAAACAAAATCCCACATCCACACAGGGAAAACTAAACTATATTACTAAAGAAATGCTTGAACCAGACTGTTTGAACACAAAAAAACTTCATAAGAGCTGAGGCTGTGTGACAGACACAATGCTGATCTGATGTGTTTTTATAAATGCCAACAGCTGTGTCTCTTGTGGGGTAAAATCTGATACTGTAGGTCAGGGCGGGGGTCGGCAATTAAGTTTGACCTCGGGCCAAATTTTCAAAGTGACTTTATGTCGGGCCAGAACATAGTCAGAGGTTAATATATAGAGATAATTATTAAAAAATGCTACCTTTGATTTCCTGTGATAAAGACTTTAGGTTGATTTTGTGTCTAAAATCGTCAAATAATGAATAAAGGAGAGAGAGAGAGAGAGCACTGGGGCGATCAACATTTGGTGTCTCCATTACTCAAAGAATAAGAAACAAAAAAAGATGAATCATATGTCTTTACACTGTTTGTATTCTGATATCTGATAAACTTCGTTTATTTATACTGCATCAACATCTTTAGTGGGATTTATCAGGAGGATTTAACAGTTTTCAGGATGCGGGAAGTCATTTGTTTTTATTAATTTATCGGAATATTGAGGAAAATTCATGCTGAATGCAGCTTTTAACAGCTCTCCATAAAAAAACAAAACACTTCACAGTAAAGGTTGACACAGACGTGTTCCCGAGCTTTTCTTTATAAATAACAGATCACTGATGTCCATCTCATGACTGTGGGCTCTAATTTCCTGGCGCAACTCAGGGTGGCGCAGGGTGGCGCAGCCTGGCGCACCCTGTGCAGTGGTAATTTTGTCCGGCGCACCACCGTGCGCCGCGAATTTGGCAATTTGGTAGACCGGCTGCGTCGAGATGGGCTTGACGGCGCACCAGGGGGAGGTGTCGAAAGATTCAACTTGGCGCAGTGACAATTTCGTGCCAAAAAACGGTGCAGAAGGTGCGCTGAAAGCCCTCCAGCTCCAACCTGGTCTATTCTCAGCGCAGGCGAGGCTCACTCGGGGCAGTGGTAATTTGGCTGACAGGCGCACAGTGCGCACACGTCACCAAAACCTCACAGGCAGGTGTCCAGATTGTCAGGCACATTTCAATGCGATAAACAATCACAGCAACCACTATTTAATGTAACCGTCTGAACCAGCACATACATTTGTATCTATATTAATTGTCCTGTCACATCTGATGTCAGATCAGAGACGTTTGTCATAACTGACGAGTTCACATCTCTCAAGCCAACCACAAACAGCCACATCATCTGATACGGAGTATCCGGCTTCTCTCATCTCATGGAATTCAAAAGAAAAGAAAAAAAGAGAGAGACGCTCGCTGAATAAATGTAAGTCACTCCGTGTCTTAAGGATTTACCTGTGATTGCCCATATTTCTCTGTTTTAATCTTTGTTCTTAACGTGATCTAAAAAGATGGAGTACATTATTACAAGGAGGATGAGGAGGAGATATAATTTCACCAAAGGTTCTGCTATTTGGCGATGACAGACCAGGAATGCAGGTGGATCACAAGCATGATGAATGGATTAGCCTGCTGCTGTGTTTAAATGTAATTATCACTTAATTTTGTACTCCTATTATGACACAGGAACAGATTACATCTGTCCCGCGAGGTGGTCCACACGGTGACGCACAACGTGTCCTCTGATGCACGGCCCGGTGGCCCCTGCGCTCTCCCAGCTGCTGTAAAAGCGACAGCGACTCCAACCTTCTTCTCCACCGAGGTGAATTTGTCACTGCGCCTCGCCCGCGACGCATTTAAAGGCGAGGAGAGGCGTTTGTTTGATTGGTGAAGATTACACTCGGCTGTGTTAAACCCACTCATGCCTTTTCTCCTCCCTCTCTGCTACGTGCGCCGGTAGGAGAGACAGAGGCGTGGGTGCGCCTCCCTGCGCCAGACTGCGCCGTGCACGAAACTTGCAAAATGCCCTGGAAACACCCTGTTGGCGCGGCGCAGGCGCGGCGCAGGGCAGGTGTGCCCCAAATGCGCCTGGTCTACGAAATTAGAGCCCTGTATGTTTCTAGGAGACAGCGTCAGTCAGTGAACAGTCTGCTCCTGTCTGAACTGCTCTCAGATAAACTAAAAAACATCAGAACAGATGATAAAACTAAGTTTTTGTCTCTTTTTTCTCCTGTTCTGCTCCATGGTTCACTCCATGTGTTACAGCTCTGTGCTGTTTTATTTCTCTTCTGCAGTGATCTCTCATCAGGAAAGAACAGCCGCCTTTAGGTTCATAAGAAATAAAATGAACCATAATGCCTTTAATAAGGGCTCACCTTTAGGTTCATTAGAGATAAAATAAACCATAATAACTGTAATAAGGGCTCACCTTTAGGTTCATAAGAGATAAAGTATACCATAATTACTGTAACAAGGGCTTCAAAGACGTCTGCATGTTGCAGTGCAGAAATGTCCTGAACTCTTGTTTTCTTCACGGACTGCAGTCTGACTCATTCATTTCCAAAGACAGGTCAGCTTTGACACCAGGACTGTAAAGAAGTTCAATAAAAGGCTGATTTTTATGAAAAGATTTCAGTTGTTTTAGTGTTTAAATGCTGTGAGTGAACAAAGTCATGAAACCTTATGACAAACAGATGATATGAACTGCTCTCTTTAATCCATCAGACACAACAGGAGGATGAATATGGTCTCTTTGGGGACAAACGCCCTCCTCTACATTAGCATCATTGCTAATCATTTCTAAACAACATACAAAAAGACTTCCTGTTCTGAACATGAACTCATGGAGTAATATGTACAGACTTTGGTTTCACCTCCATCATCCATGCAGGGAGGCTCATTCTCCAGGAAGAAGACAAACCTGTCCTACAGAGGCTGTTCACAGGCTCATTTTGTGACTTTAAGACAATAAATATTCATCAGAATCATAGTTAGGATGTTCTTTGACAATAGATTTAAACTCTCTCAAACTTATGGTTTGTTACTTTATTCAAAATGCACATAATATATTTTATTTATTTAGTGATAAGTGAATCTTAATTTAAATTAATTTGGATTATAAGCCACACAGGCCAAGTTACCTATCAGGCAAGCCCCATCCAGATTTGTAAATTTAGAATAGTTTATTATCAGACAGAAAAAAAGCCCACAGCAGTGATCCCCAAATTTTGTCTATGGGTCCCCTTTTGACAGAACGGTAAATGGTCAATGGACTTGAGCTTATGTAGTGCTTTTCTAGTCTTTGACTACTCAAAGCTGCTTTACACCACAGGTCACACTTACCCATTCACACCCATTCACTCTCACATTCAACCACTGATGGTTCAGAGTTTCTATGTTAGTTATCCATCAGTATCAGCTAACACATTCACGCCCTTTCATGACGCTTGTTGCTTGTTCGATCCTCATGTCGGGCCTTTCTGTGTGGAGCTTTCATCTTTTCTTCATGCATGCATGGCTCTCTCCGGGCACTCCAGCTTCCTCCCACAGACCAAAAACATGCCCATTACATTGACTGGTGACTCCAAATTGCCCTTAGTGCTGTCTGTCTCTCTATGTGGCCCTGGGATTGGCCTTTTGTCCAATGTCAGCTGGGATAGGCTCCAGACCCCATGACCCCCAAAGTGGTGCAGATGATGGATGGATAGTTCTAGCGTCTGGTTTAGTAAACATGTTAGTGTTTTCATCTTCCAGATTTGCCAGTGCTTTGCCTGCAGTGCTTCACAGCAGCCATTGTTCTTATGAGGTGAAAGCAGACAGTGAAGGTGGCTGAAATAAGACGATATCTAAAATCTGTACAGAAAGTGTGTCTGTGTGTTTAAAATCAGCCCTTGGCTCACCATCATGCAAACAGAGCCTCCAACATCAGGTGGAGAGACGAGAATTCAGGAAGAATTCAATCAGAGGAGACGGTACAGATCATTGTTCACTTCACAGCCAGAGCAACAAAGTGTTTTCAGGAGCTGAGCGAAGTCCAACACTTACACAGCTAAAATACCAAGTACGTCCCCCCCGATCCTTCTGGAACTTCTGATCACGAGATATCCCTTTTTTCATTCACTTTACTTTTGTCACATTTATTTGTCCACATCATAGTTATTAATAGTGATATACACACAAGGTCATTTTATTAGGTACACTTTGATAGTGTCAGGTTGGACCCCCTTGCCTTCAGAGCTCCTTAAACCTTTGTAGCATCACTTCTTCTCCGACCCACTGCATGGACAAGGGCCCAGATAACTTTAGCTCACTAGGCCTGTGCTCAATATATCGATACAGAAGTGATACAGTCTCAAAAGCTGTCAATCAATCAATCAATAAATAAATCTTTATTTGTATAGCGCCAATTTATAACAAGTGTTATCTCAAGATATTTTACAACAGAGCAGGCTGAAGACAAGCTCTTCATATTATGGATACACATATATGCATAGATACATATATACATATATAAAATACACATATACATATATATACAAATATATACATCCAACACCCAACATGAATCCATATAGCCAATCATGAATCCCTCCATCATGGTGGCAAGAAAAAACCTTCTGTTAAGCAGCAGGAAATCTTGAATGTGGACCCCAGTATCATGATGAACAGCAAATCCACACGATGCTGTGTTGGGTGTGTGGGTGAAGGGAGGGAGGTAAGTGGAGACAAGTGGACTAAAGTAAGAACTAAAGCTAGTGACAGATCAATGGACCAATCATAGACCTGTCGTAGTCAAATTTGTTTCTGCTGAAAACAAATTTATTAGAGGTTAGCCTCTTGAGATGCTACATCTTGTTTTCAGGAGGGTCCTCATGTCTGTGTGGTTGTGGTGATAATTTTATAGAAGTATAATCAATGAAAGTCTTACTGAAAATAAGAATTTATGGTAGTGACGAAACTCATGGGTGCCCAGACCACAAGTGCATCCCTACCATATTTGTCTCCGTTAAGTATAAATGTATTAATGGTAGACCTCTTGAGATGTGACACCTCATTTTCAAGAGGGATCTCATGTCCATGTGGAGCTAGAGATAGTTCCTATAGAAGTATCAACCATGGATAGAAAGATCATGTTAATATCAACATTAACAGCTATAATGATTATGCTGTGGCAGCTGTTTCTGATACACTTTGGGAGATGTTATTAATGGCACAGTTCAAAGATGAAGCCAAACTTCTTGAATGAAGCACACGCTAAAACTTTTAACTCAGGTCTTAAATCTTTGAGGACCTAAATGTAAGTGGCTGAAGTTGTAGAAAAATCTTTTTCTTTTTGCAATGAAAAATCAAATTTAAAGCTGTCAGGATTTCTGATAAAGGCATAATAAATGTCCATTACTTATGCTTAATGGAATACGTATCAAATTGTGAGGTTGCACGAAATGCCCAGCCCTACTGGATATTCTCTCTTTTTCAGACCATTCTCTATTAACCCAGGTCACAAAATTCATCTAACTGCTGAATTAAAAATGTTTTGTTTGTTATGAAAGATAAACATGACCAAGTTTAAAATTGTCATTGCAATTATATTTCTTTCATTAATTAATATAAAAAAAAAAAAAAAAAAAAAAAAAAAAGAATTTAAGCAACTTCAAAATGTTCACGTTTTTCCTCTTTTGATGAGGAAGGACGGAGTTTCAGACAGAGAGCCGAGAGAGAAGCACAAGAGAACTGCTGCGAGTTATAACAGGTATTAATCTTTAAAAAGTTTTGATTTCTGAATTAAATACTCTCAAAGTCAGAAAAGCTGGTGATTGGATGTCGACAGTGATCTTGACTGCACGGATCAGTGACTAAAACAATTATGTCATTGTCTTGGAAAAGGTCACCACGACTCAACCATTTCTTGATGGCGAGCTAAGGATAAGTGTCGTTATCATCGTCATCTGGACATTTTTTTTTCCCTTCTCTTCTCCGCCAAAGACTTTGAACTGAACTGTGCTATTATAATAAACTGAGCTTTAGTTTAATTGCACTGACTGAAAAAAAGAAAAACATTTGGTAACTTTACCAAATAATTTTTGTGGGGTTTTTTTTATTCTATTTATTTATTTTCAATGCAAGTATTTTGGTGAAATCAATTTCAGTCTCCTAAGTTTTACATTTTTATGGTTTTTTTTTCCTCCTCCCAAGTTCAGTTTCTTCTTATTTAGAATTTACCCTAAATTATATGTTGGTTACAGGTTACATGTCGAACTTTACAGTAAACGTGTGCTACATAAATCAACTCATTAACATATACATATATATATATATATATATATATATATATATATATATATATATATACATATATATATATTCATATGGTAGATAGATACGATAAAATTAGGTATTATATACTTCTTTATACTTCTCAAGACAGAGTTTCATGCAAGTTAATAAAGCTTAGTGACAGCATAGACATAGTCATTGAAACATCTGAACATGTTTTTCTAATCAGGAGGATCACACAGGCTTCTTTCTTCGTCTGAAATGTTTAAACAAAATAAGTCAGTAATTTTCCAAATCACCAGCGCTGATGTTATGAACAAGGAAATTTAGTAACGTTACAGTTTCAAGCATGTTTGCTAGTCAAGAACTGAAGTAAAACTAGTTTACTGTCCACATTCTTCCTTTTTAGAGAAGAAATTTCAACAATTTTAAAAGTAAAATCGCAATAATAATTTTCCTACACATGCACATAGAATGTTGGTCACGTTTGAATTTATCTATATTAATATTTAACTGTAAAAAACTGAAAATGTTGGTAGATAATTACCAGAAATCGTGGCTAAGCAGTTCATTTAAATGACCCACTAAGCTTCATGAACGACATGACCCCTCTGCATTCTGACCCCTCGGTGACGCCACTCTCTCTTTCCACCGCTCTGGTTACACTCTGGTTTGGTATCTTAACATCTAAAAACATCTTTTTTGTCAAAATAAAGTTCAGCTTTGGGAATAATTTTGTGAAAGTTAAAGCTGCCTTTGTTAAAATAATCATGGAGCTGTTGGTGTTTTCAGAGAGTAAAGGCTGTCAGTTCAGTTTGACGGTCAGCCTCATGTTGGACACGGTCACTCCTTCTGGGTGACTCTTGATGCTCACCTTACACAGCAGGTACCTCCTCACATACTTCCTGAACATCTGGTCACGTAGTCCGTAGACGATAGGACTAACAAAGCGTGGAAGGATCTGCACTATAACGTAACAGGCGAATCGTACGGCTAAGAACTGCCTGGGCAGCAGGTGGAGCAGACCCTGCTCGAACATGGGCCTGACATAAGTCAGCATACACAGCAGCAGCTGGAAGCCGTGCAGCAGGATGGTGTTTCTGGCTTTCTTTATGTCCAGCGTTGCTTCTCTGGCGATAAACAGAATCCTGAAATAAGTGTAGAGGAGCGTGACCCAAACAAAGGTCAGACAAATGATGTGTGAGATGTCCCGTTTCTTTAAGCTGTATTGACTCCTGAACACAAAGTCTCTGGCACAAAACCGCCTGGACAGGAAAAACTCGGGCAGCTCGGTGGCCAGCAGGATGAAGAGGTCAGGCAGGATGGAGAAGGAGCTGACGACCCAGATCAGAGCGATCAGGATGTAGGTTTTCTTCACCGTGCAGATCTGGGCGTAGCGCAGTGGGATGCAGATGGCGATGTAGCACTCCACGGCCATGCCAGCCAGGTTGAGCGGGGTGTTGAGGGTGGTGAGGATGGTGATGACGAGCAGGATGATGCAGAAGGAGACGTTAATGGTGTGAAAGGCGTAGCTGATGATGTGGAGTAGGGTGGATAGGAGCAGCTGCGTCATGTCATTTATCACCAGGTGGATGAACAGGATGTACCGAGGGTTTGAGTTAAAGATCTGCAGGACAGAAGGAAGACTGTGACTAGCTTTAGCACTGACAGTACAGTAAACAAATGTGAGGGTCGGGCAATATGAGAAGTTTTTAAGATATGATATATTTTAAAATCAGACCCAGCAGATGAGATAATCTCATTCATGACGTCAGAATCATAGTCACCAGGTCTGCTTATTATAAGTTGACTTTGGGCTTCTTTTGTTGAAAAGTTGCTTGTAAATATTGACAGTTGCAGGTTGTGTTTTCTGGGCTTGTTCCTTAAGTGCAGTTGCTCATTTGGGCTTGTTGTGCCCCCAAACCCAGGAGGGACCTAATGCTCACTCTACTACCAAAATAAACTCAAATCAGAAGTTACACAGACTATTTTGTCCCACTCCAAACACAAATGTAAATTTGACTGTAAAAAGAGGAAAAAATTATGTTTCCACCAAAAAGAAATCCTTATAGCCAGAATTAAATTTATTTCTAATGTAGCTGTTACTGATTTCACCATAATAAAGCTGTAGCGGATCAACAGAAAACTTAGATAAAAGCCTGACTTTGTCCTGTTTGGTTACAAAAATCAAGGGTTAGACAGGACTGTTAGTGATAACAGAGTTATAAATAAAAGTTGCCCCTCTCTT
>JBAMNC010001722.1:0-93034 GCA_037902135.1 Cetoscarus ocellatus | reverse complement strand
CATAACTGTGATGTTCTCAAATCTCTCTGCTCTTAAAAACACGTTTACACCTGTATGATCACACACTATGTCTGAACAGGTGTGACGGAGAGAGAAAAGCAAAGGGACCCTGTAAGTAAACATTTGATTTTCATGACTTAACTTTAAAATTCTTCCTTGTGAGGTCAAAATTTTAACACCAAATTATATTTATAAATTATACAAAGAGCCCAAAACCAAAGCATCCCAGCCAAACCCCAGTAAGTGAAACCAGTCGATGGAAAATGGAGTCGTAGCGTCAGGGGTTAAATGATATGCTGTGTTGTGTCAGGAACAGTCAGGACGCTCCATGAAGACTCGTTCAGGACTCACAGCTTAGAGCAGAGTCAGGAAATATCAGCCCACAGTGCAGCTCAGTGCTGCAGCAGTTTCCAAACAAACAGACTCAGAGAGACATTTTTCCATCATTCAGATGTTTGTTAGTGTAAAACAGAGCGGGCTGTTCTCTGACAGACAGACGCTCAGTGAGCAGAGCATGGATCAGAGGGACAGCAGAGGGTCTTTAGTGATCTGATGATTATAAAACACAAACGTTCAGGGACACGTCTGTGTGAGCCCTCACTCTGATGTCTATGGGCTGCTGTTGATGGTCCACTTTCAGCATGAATCTTCCTCAAAACTCAAACCACAATAAAAACATGTAGATGTCCTTGACCTGTAAACTGGAGTTTCTGCTGATCAGTCCACTAAAGACGTTGGTGCAGTGAGAATAAACTCAGTTTATCTGATGTGATAAAACAAACAGCCTGAAGATGATTCGTGTTAAGTCTGTTTTTCACAAAAAGCAAACTTTTATAAATCTCTCTTTAGCTAAAACTTTGCCCGAGGCCAATCGTAGAGGGTTTGCATTAACGTCATTATTCAGACTGACAGTTGACCTGCTGAGAGGCAGAGGTCAACGTCTGGTTGTTGATGTTGATGTAAGAAACAGGAAAATGCTGTCATTCACCTGAAACAGGCCGTGTTGTCAGTAATCTACAGGTCTGATTATTTCTGATGATGTCCATTACAGAAAATGTAGATTCTAGTCTGATTGACGTGTAAAAATGACCAAATAAATGGTTTAAATGCAGCATTTAGCAGCCTAAGCTTCAGGGTGAGGCCCTGTAGAGACTCTGACTCTGTATCTGTGACTCTGTGTTGATCAGACCAGGCTGTCTCTGAGCAGACGGCTGTGACGTCCATTTAACTGTCGTGGTCTCACGTTTGTTTTAATGTGACACTGAACTGAGGGGTATTCCACAAAACCTAGATAGGGGATTAAGCCGGGATTTTCTAGTTATCCTGGATGAATTTAGCTGTGATTTGGTTTCACCAAAGCGCTGGCACATAAGTTACCATGGAGATTTATTCTAAGCAGCTAGCCTGCTCCAGACCAGGCTAACAGGCAGGCTTAATTAATCCTGCTGTTCAGTCAGCAGCGCTCTCATCTGAAATTAACGTGTTTCTGACTGTTATCATAATAATAATGACTTTAAGAGGTATAGGAATGATGTTTATAATACATTTCATTTAAAAATGCTTTTCAAAGAACTCAGAGACAATTTAAAATGAGGATAAAAGAGAAAAAAAGGATTTAAACCAAAAGCAAACACAAATCACATGAGTAACTTCAGCAAATTATTAAGATACCCCATATTTTTGTGTATTTTGTTCAAGGTTTTTTTCTCATTTATACAAATTAGTTTTGTTTAGATTTTTAACAACAAAGATAAATATTCTGAAGACTTTCAATCATACTTTTATTAGAATATGAATATTTTACAATAATTAAAAAAGTACATTATAAAATGTCCTCACTTCCCTCTATTAGAAAATGAGATTAGATTTACACTTCAATAAAGAAAATTACATAAAAATGAACCTGACACCACTATACAAAACAGAACAGAACCTTGTGTTCATATTTCATCATATCTAATTAACATGATGGTTTTCAGTTCACATTATGTTATCATTATTTACTACTTAACAAATCTTTAATTTTTTTGCCATAGCTTTGGGTCTCTTCTCTCACATAAAAAAACAGGCTTCATTGTTTGTAATTGCAAAAAAATGTAAAATTCAGGCATCTTTTGCTTCTGTTAACACTCATAAAATAACAATAATCTTAAAAAGTCCTTCTGAAGATTTATTAGATAATATTAGTTTAATCCATTTTGTAGTTTTACCAAAAAGCATGTTGAAATAATCTGCAATTTAGAAGACAACAGGTTATACAGTAAGACAAATGTATTACCTTCAAAAGTTTTAAATCTTTTAAAGACTGATTATGTGATACACAAATATATTTAAAATGCTTAAAAAAGTCCAAATACCAGGAAGTTCTTTTTAGATATAGTTTTATTCACCATTTATCCTATGATTTTAATTTGAAAGCTTTTTCTCCACTGTTTCAAACTTATTTATGCCTTCAAACAACATATGGACTGTAATAATTATAAGTCGTGTATTCAAAAAAAGTATGTACCGTCGTATGTATTAAAAAATTTGCTCCTAAGATGCTTGTGCTGACAAATTGAGCAGTGAACAGGGCTCAATCTGATAACTTTTCGTTTGGCCCCAAAGTTCTGGGACCGTCCCTGTATATTACCAGTTTGCGTACATATACTTTTGTGTGTGTGTGTGTGTGTGTACATATATATATATATATATATATATATATATATATATACATATATAGATACATATATAGATACATATATATATATATATATATATATATATATATATATATATATATATATATATATATAAGACTGCAATCAACATTGATGTCCAATGTTGAAAAAACATTGAAAGTGCTCGCTATGATCACCAATGAAACAATACTTAATTTCCAACCAATTGTGACAATGAATCAACCTTGATTCAACTATGATATGATCAACATCGAAAGAATATTTAATTGTATCAACATTTATTCAACTACATATATGCATTGCATTAGACATTAAAACAACGTTATCACTAAAAGGGCCATTTCAACTATTTTCAACCTTCCTCTGTATGTTTTTAAATATGCCTCATCCCAGTTTTACTCTATTTATGGTATAGTTCAACAAGGAGCATGCCAAAGTAGTCTACTAGTCAGTGATATCACTAATAGACAAGTTTGGAGCAACTCCTGCATAACTTTAAAACACCAATAGAGTAAAATGATTTTTTTTTTTTAAATGAAGCTTATTAAAAACATACAGACAAAGGTTAAAATGTTGAAATTGTCCCGTAAGTCTGCTATACAGCAGTGGTTCTTAACCTTTTTATACAAAGACTCCACTTTACAAGGACATGTTTTGGGGGACCCCATACTTGATTATAATTATGTCATAAGTGAATATTCGAAAATGTGTTGTCAGCTTGTAGATAGGCTATTTCCATCTTTTAAGAAACCAAGGTTGAGACCAGCTGTTGCATTAAATGCTCTATTAACAAAAAAAGCAATAATACAGACTATTATTCATTTATTTATTTATTAAAGATTTAAAAAATAAATAAATGAATAAATCACATTTTTGTACTTTTTGTGTACATTTCAGCATCTCAGGATATAACAGGCAGTCTTACCCTTGAGTATTTCTTGTGATGAATCCCCTCAGGTCGTCCTGTACCATAACCCTGAAAAAAGAGGGAAACAAAGAAAATTTAACAAAATATACAAGTAAAAAAGTAAAACATAAACTAACAATAAAAATATATCTGTTCCATGCCTAACACTGCCGGGGTTAAGGTTCAGCGGTGAACTCACATGCATGGACGTCCCGCTAGTGCAGTTTGTCAAAATAACAATGTAAAAGAACATGCATTACATTAAATATTTATTTTATTGTGCCTTTATTAATAACTCAGTAGAAAGCTGCAAAAATAAATTAGAAAGAACCAATAAAAAACATAACTATATGCATTTAACTTTTTACTAATTGATACTTTAGCTTTTTAATAATAAACAAAATTAAAGTCAAACAACACAGGAACTTACAGTATAACACCACAAAATATAAATTAATAGGTCTAAAAAAAAAAAGAAAAAATCAGAATCTATATGGATATGATATATGTGCAATAACAACAATGACAACTACAATTAAAATAAACTGAAAAAGTTGGACGACTACCTCAATACACTTTATTGCACTTTATTGTTGAGCCACTTTACTGGTTGATATTGGTTTTATATATTTCTATTATTGTTTTTATATCTATATTTATTACATATATAGTTCTATTTGGCTGATACTGGGACTTTAATAACTATTTTTTTCTATTCTCATGTAATTGCAGAAGGGAATGACAAATGAAACTCCTTTGAATCCTTGTTGAAGTTTTAGGTTGTCCAGGAGCAGGCTCGATATGAGAGCTCTCTTTTTTCCTCTTGTCTCCCTCAAACACTCATTAAATATAACCTGCCATCTAACAGTGCACTTACTTCTTCAGGAACGCATCACAGCCAACTTAAAGATACTTTAAAAACTCCTTGAAGACATTTGCGGTAATCTCCGTTCTCCCTACAACTTTTAGGACCCCAAGCCGCCCGCATAAGTGCCTGAACAAAATCACGAGAAATCCTAAGGACCCCGAGCTGCCCACTTAGGTGCCTGAACGAAAAAACGACCTAAACGCCTTCCAATGCAACACACGAGAAATATAGGAAATTAATAACAATTATATTATTACCTCCACCAAGGAGGTTATGTTTTTGCCGGCGTTGGTCAGTCTGTCCGTCTGTCTGTCTGTTTGTGTTCAAGATAACTTGAAAAGTTATGGACAGATTTGGATGAAATTTCAGGAAATGTGTGGAATGGGATAAGGAAGAAATGATAAGATTTTGGGACTGATCCGGATCACCATCCGGATCCAGGAATTTTTTAAAGGATTGTGTAATGTTGCCAGATAGGACCACTTTCACCAAAGTGGACTGAAGCTGCTTGGCGGAGGTCTGCGCTCTCTGAGTGCTTTTCTAGTAATGCTTATATAATGCTTTGCTAATATGAGCAACAGACTCCGGACTAAGTTGCCATGGCAGGGCAATAATTCACAGAGTTAACATTTAGTTAAACGGTGACAGCCATATGATGGCATCTGAACCGGATAATATATTATATTAGCATTGGGACTTATCAGTTAGCTACAGGTAGCTAGAATGCTAGCAACTGATAATGCTATCAAGCTAAAACCTCCAGACTTAAGTTTGCTCAGCACAGCATTGATACACAAAGTTAACATTTTGTCAAACAACGACGGCATAAGGACTTACCATTTTGTCTCACACGCAGAAGGATGAAGTACGAAGTTTAACCACCTTTCCATCTCCACTTGCCAAAATGCCCGCCGAGGTTTAAAATCCCGTGAGTCCTGAAAGTCCCGTGAGATCTCGCTGCCCCCACACCCTCCGCCCTCTCCCTCCGCCTACCCCATCAGCACCATTGAAACAATGTCAATTCATTGTAGAGGATTTCAGCATTTAAACTGCATCATCTATACAACATTGATTCAAAGACAGTTTCTCAAATGTTGAAATGATAACTGTTGATTAAACATTGAATAAACATGGATTTTTCAATCTCAACCAAAAATAACTAATCTGACCAAAATCCAACATTGAATTAATGTCTTTTGCTATCTGGGTCATCATCTGAGACACTGATGATTTATTTTAGAATTGTATATCATGAAGTTTCTTTATGTATGGCCAAATTATAACAATTAGGTAAAGGAAATAAATAACAAGTTTAAATTTACCCAAGAGTACATTTTCCAAGCCACATAGCAAATTGGCAGCAAGTAAAGAGACAGAGTCAGGATTGGCACTCAAAACATTTTCGATTTAGTAGACCTTTGTTAAAGTGAGCGACAAATTGACAGTTAAAATGCATAATTTTGAACACTTTTAAAAGGTTCTCAGCATCACCAAAGCTGTCTAACTAATAAAAAAAAAGTAAAATTAATAAAATAAAAAAAGAAAATTATAAGTTAAGATTGCAGGCCAAGGGCTTAAAAGTGGCCGATAGTGACTGGGATGGGGGGTGCAGACGACTTACCATACACACTGGTGCCCAAACCCTGTGCTCTCTCACACACACTGCAACCAAAAAGAAAATGTGCAGTCAGAAAAGAAATTAACACACACAATCAAGGGGAGGAGAGGGGCAGGTGCAGATGCCCCACGCGCTCCGAAGACGAAACCAAATTAATCAGGAAATCACAACAAGGAAACACAAGCAACTTAACCTATAAAAAAACACTACTTCAAGGATTCAAAGCAAATAAATCAAAACAAAAGCAAAACAAAAGGTAAAAAACTAAACCCAGCTACACAAAGTAGCAGTGGACAATCTATGGAGAGACACAATTAACTGTTACAACAGGGCACATGCATATTAAAATCTGTAGTCCCCACTGACGATGGACAAGATTCATATGCCTTATGGATAATAAGACAATGTAGGCCAATAGTTATTCTGCACAGTCACAGAAAGAGCTTACCCACATGTCTCAGTCACACTTCAGTGAAAACAACCACCCAGGAATAACCAGATGCAGAGGAAAAAGTCAAAGCTGCAGTCTTCCATGTACCACACCAGAGGTGCTTATAAAGATCATCCACACGTAAATTTAGGAAGTGGGAGGAGCTGTCACAGATGAAACATGCAACTGAGACTACAGAAGCCGAACAGGGCAAAAGGGACGCCGTCCAAATTCAGGATAAAAACCCAGAGGAAACTAGAGGAAGGACAAAGAGGGAAAAGTTACCCATCAGTGAAATGACACCAGCTGCTGCTCTAGATGTTTTTATAACATCAGCTGAGGACATCTGAACATCATCAGATCAGTAACTCAAACTTTTCTGCTGGACTGAAGTGTCTGACTGTTCACTTCCCTCCAGTTACTGTCCACAGTCTGAGCTCTTTGCCTCTCAGTGACTGAAATGCTGCAGCAGTGACCGTGTCCTGAGCTACAGGGTTGAGTTCCTACCTGAGCACATCTGAGTTAGACCTCCAACAAAACTGCCCACATGCTCCAAATACTTTCTGTTCTCCAAAACTGTGATGCTGCTTTAGATGAAACTCTAATGACACAAAGTCTACTGAAATCTGTTCGTGTTGGTTTGTAACCCTCAGCTGCCTGTGTCTGTGGCTTCTGAGGTCGGAGGTCAAGTACTCAATGAACCAAGAAACACTGACTGGAGAATGTCTGCTGACACCAGCTTACACAGTCACAAGTTAAAGCGTAACACCAGGGAGTCTGCAGTTGACATAAAAAGGAGAATGGAGCAGCTTCTGCATTGAAATACTGGAATGTTCCATGTCACAAACATCACTGCATGCTATTAAGCAGCATTTATCAATGCACACTAACAAAGCTTCACTGGTGTGGACAGGGGCCGTTTCAAAGAAGTACCCGCCTACATGTGGTCAGAACCTCAGGGTCCTGGTTCAGGTTTAAAAGAGGCCACGTGGTTCAGAACATGTGAAAACTCTTCAACCAAACCAAAATTCAGCAGCTAGGATATGATCAAGAAACTACTGAGGCCATTCAAACTACCATCAAAAACATGTTCCTCATTAAAGAATTCATCTGTTTAATAAAATTCAGATGAAAATTAAGAAGAGATCATTAAAAAAGTTTTATTGAACAACCTGACTGTGAAGAACAACCCTGACTTTTTTTTATCATCATTTGTTTTTCCACAGGGTTTAATTGGTGTAATTGTTGGAGGTCTCATCGGTCTTGCTGCTCTCATCGTTGGTACTGTTTTATTTTACAAAAAATGCAGTAAGTCACCTAACTTGTTTTTTCATAGAATCTGGTGTGAAAATGTAATTTTAATTTAATCCAAATGTTAGGATCAAAAAGCTTATTCAAGTCAGAATTCTGACTTTAATCTTTGGATTCATACTTCAGTTTAAGAGACATGAGCCAGATTTAAGAATTCTGATTAAAGAAATCTAGATTAATATTAATACCCTAGGACTGTGACTTAGTCCTCAGAGTTCTGAATTTAATCCCAGAAATAGAAAACCAGGGTTCTCACAGTTTTCCAATTTATGACCTTAAGTTTTAAAATATCTATTTTATCATAGAAATCTCCCTCACTTCTTCCAGTTCTGAACCCTGACATTTTTTTCCTGGAAGTCTGATTTTACACTAAATCTTTAATGTCATTTTCAGGATGAATTTAATTCAAGGATTTTTACCTAGATCAGGGGATCTCTGCTCACATTCTAAGATTTTGATTCACCTCTCAAATTTCTGACCCAAACCCTAACCACTGATGTGAAATTATCCTGTTTGACTGAATGAAATTAAATCAATGTATTAAATCTGAGAGGAAAAAAAACACAGATTAACTCCAGTGTTTAAAGTTGTCAAAAACAAAAATTAAACTTTTCTATCAGAGATTTTAATGGTTTTAAACTTTTATTCTCTTAAACTCTCACTGAAGGAAATCCCAACAGAAATGAAGATCCAGCTGCTCAAGTGGATAATAATGAGATGCAGGTACTGAGAAGAGGAGACCCCGAAGCTGGTGGAGATTCAGACTCTTGAGAACCAGGGGCCTCATGTACAAAGACCTGTGTGGATTTCCAACTAAAACATGGTGTACGATCAAATCCAGAAAGCACAAAAATATCCATGTGTACGAATCTGTGCGCACAATTCCTTCATACATCCCAATCAAGGGAGTGCACATGCTGGAGTACCCGACCCCTCCCTGTTCACAAAATATTTAAAATTTGCAAGAAGTACGTCTGTGGTGGTTTGCGCCCTGTGGTTTAGTTTTGAATGTATTCCTATCGAAAATGGCAAAGCACCAGCCCTTTGGAACTGAAGAAGCTTCTTGGATGAGAAGTGAAACGTCTTTCCAGCAAACTCAACACAGTCCAGTTGCCTTGTTTTTGAATCTTCAAGATCAAACTGTTTAAATAACCAGTTTGCTCACAATAATTCTACACAAGCTACATTTACACTATACAATAACTACATACAGAACTTAAATACCTGTGTACAGAAAGTAAAAAAAATAATTATATAAAAAAGCTATATTAACCCATTTTGCCCCACCGGCAACAATTGTTGCCAAAGTGTATCACTGTCATTTTCTACTCACAACAAAAAATCTCAACGGTACTAATGCAACTTTTTCCACTTATGCGTTAGTAGACAACTTAGATAAAGATTCTGGTTTATAAAAAATAGTTTCCAAGTGGTTCCTGTCACATGACATCATCTGCTTCCTGCTCCCTCCGGCGGAACACATGGCGGATGCAAATCATCCTGGAAAGAGGTCATTTTCATAAATTTCTAATGCTTTTCCCCAAAACATATTTATAATTATTTAATCATTCAAGTCTCTAGAGTAACCCTCCCCCAAAAAAAATTACCTGGGATAAATATTTTTTTGTTCATGGGCTTATTCTGTGAGTGGCAACAAAAGTTGCCAGTGGGCACATAGCTTGTTGCTTTCTAAAGGAAAACACTGTCTGCAGGATTTCTCATAATTTACTTCTTTCAAACGGTAGAATGAGGTACACTGGCGCATTTGAGTCCTCTTAGAATACTCTTCCAAGCTAAATAAATTCACAGTTGTTCAAGGCCTGTGTCTATAGGATTTTGATACGTTACTATAAATAATTTTCTTGCTAGCTGCTCAGCCATCTTTCTCTGTTACTTATATTAGCTTGTGTTTCACTGAGGTAAAAATAATGATGATGTGCAGTTGGACGTTTAAAATAACAAAAATAACTTAGAAAAATAACTTAGAAAAATAACTTAGAACATGCATGACATTCTGTGAATTTAATATTTGAAACGTTTTGTTGTTTTAACCTGTTGGAGATTATTCATGGTTATTTATGAATAAAGAAACCAGGTCAAATTGTTTGTTGTTTTGAATTCTATACAGGGGGAACCAAGGTTTGAACCATGATCATTAGCTACCTTTCTAGGATGATAATATCCATTGGTATCCATGTACAGTTTTACATTTTTTTTTTTTGTTTTACATCCCCACCCCCTCAACCTTTTTGTTATTATAATATGAGCACTGCAGACCAGCAGGCAGTTTGTTCGCAACTGCTCTTTTTGGAAATGGAATAACTCAAAATTGTAAATTTCACTTAAAATTATGTACTGAAGTGCTGTATCATTAAAAAAAAATCCAACACCTTGTTGCATGAGAGCATTTAAAGCCCTTTGTCTCTTTAGAAAGCTAATGTAAATTTATTACCATATAGTCTGATATGAAAGCATGAACTGGGTATGCTACGCACCCATGTAAGTTGCACAAGCTAAGAAGGGTGTTATTGTTATTATTATTATTTTTTATCTTAAGGATGCACGCATGTTCTTACCCCAAAAGCCATCACCATACTAAACACTGCACTTAGAAATGTTCCACCAAAGACACTTTTTTTAAATTCTGTAACAAAATTATAATATTATAATTAAAATTATAATTTGTTATTATTTATTATGACTATATTATTCTTTTGTTAATTGTTATATATGATAGTATATAATTTGTCACTATTTTTGTTATTTGTTATTACTATATTATTATTATTACTATTATTAGGTGACATTGACCTAGCGACAAGCTGTGTGACGACTGGCAACAATTGTTGCCGGTTATAAAAATGCTATTTTCTTTTAAACAAAGTACAAAATGGTATAAAGAAATACATAACATGATTTAGAGGGACTCAACTGATAAAATTATATGCCTTACAACTCTGAAAAAAATTTGGGCATAAATGGGTTAAATACCTGAATACAACTCTGCAAAACCATGTTTAGTTAAGCATGGAGTTGTTGTTAAAAAAAAAAAGGCATTATACAGACCTCCAATGGTGTTTTTTTATTACTACATCCACTAGATCAGTGATTCTCAAACTGGGGCACACGTAACCCCAGGGGTATGCGATGTGACGTAGGGGTTACGCAAATACCTGTCAGGTTGCAATCAGTTTAAAAGAAGCCACGTGGTTCAAACATGTGAAAACTCTTCAACCAAACCAAAATTCAGCAGCTAGGATATGATCAAGAAACTACTGAGGCCTTTCAAACTACCATCAACAACATGTTCCTCATTAAAGAATTCAACTGTTTAATAAAAATCAGAAACAGCAGAGAGTTCAGTTCACCTGGACCAGAAACAAAGACCCAAGAAAAGTAGACTGCATCTTCACCCCCCTCCAAAAGTCCACTGTGGTGCAGTCCAGACTGGAGCCAGTTTGTTCAGGATGAAAATTATAAAGAGATCATTAAAAAAGTTTTATTGAACAATCTGACTGTGAAGAACAGCCCTGACTTTTTGTTTTCCACAGTGTGACTCTTGTGGAACTGTTGGATGTGTCATTGGAGGTGCCATCGTTGTTGTTGTTGTTGTTTTTCTTTACAAAAAATGCAGTAAGTCACATAAAACATTTTTTATGTTTCTTAAATTGCAATACAAAGTTACATTTTCATAGAATCTGATGTGAAAATGTAAATTTAGAAACAGAGTCAAATGTGGGAATCAAAAAGCTTAAAGTCAGAATTCTGACTTTAATATCTGGATTTATACTTCAGTTTAAGAGACATGAGCCAGATTTAAGAATTCTGATGAAAAATTTTTTTTAGATTCCTATTAATACCCATTTAATCTCAGAAAGAGTATTCTGGCATTATTCCAATTTCTGTCCTTAAAGGTGTAGTCAGCGATGTGGGGGAAATGAGTAGAGAGTTTGTTGATTTTTTTACGTTTAAACGAAAACAGACCCACCTCTCCCGTCATACTCCACCCCTGGGCTCCACCCCAAAGTTAACGGATGCGCATTGTCATGGAAACGGTCGTAGAAACTGCATGGCTGACCGACATGGCGGAGGCCGGACCAGCCAATGCTCGAGGGTAACCACCGTGTCTCTCTCTTACGTTAACTGCGCATGCTGCGACCTACTGCTCCCCCTCCCCTCTGTCTGACCTGAGCACGAGTATGAACCACCCCCTGGGCGTGAGGTGGTGTACCCCTGTTTCGGTGGCTCGGTCCGACACACAGGATTTACCTGCTGAAATTCAGAGCCCAGGCTGTGTATTGAAACTAGACTTTTTCTCAGCATGCTCTCAGAAGTGACAGATTAAGATCGCTGACTATGCCTTTAAGTTTTAAAATATCTATTTTATCATGGAAATTTCCCTCATTTCTTCAAATTCTAAACTCTGACTTTTTCTTTCTGACATTAAACTCATAATTTTAATTTTATTCTCAGGATGAATTTAATCAGAACATTTTGACCTAAGTCACAGGATCCCTGCTCACATTTAAAGATTTTGACTCAACTCTCAGATTTCTCACCCTAACCTTAAAATTCTCACTGATTTAAAACTGTCCTGTTGGACTGCATGAAATGAAATCAATTAATCAAATCTGAGAGAATAAAACACAAAGATTAACTCCAGTGTTTAAGCTTGTCAAGTAAAACTCTTCCATCAGAGGTTTTAACGACTTAACACTTTTCTCCTCTTAAACTCTCACAGAAGGAAAATGCCAAAAAAATGACGAAATGAGAGAGGAGTAATGGTGAGACGAGTACACTGAGAGGAGGAGACCCAGAAGCTGTTGGAGATTCAGACTCTTGAAAGAAGAAAATGAACCTCCCATTCAGCCCCATAAGATGAGAAGAGTTTCACTACAGGCTGCTCTGCCGTTCATGAATGCAACAAAATGAGGGATACATGAACAAACAGCCAGTGGAGCGATCAAGGATCATGAAAAATAGAAAATGAATACAAATAATTTTTTTTCCCCCAATATTCGTTTTTACTGTCTCCTTAAGGCACAGATAAAAGCATTTCAAGTGTCACATTAGCCTCTTGTTCCTAAACGTGCTGAAACATTAATCCAATGTGAAGTGGAAAATGGGTCCAAAGAAAAGACTGGATGAATATGATTATATATATATATATATATATATATATATATATATATATATATATGTTCCCACAGAGAGACATGGGAACACAACTTTAAAAAATCTATATATCAATAAACAAATCAGATAATTGGATAAAAAAAAATAAATCCATTTAGTCCTCTTGGTTAGAAAGGCCTGGCTCTACATCAGACCTTCTCTCTATCAGCAAACCATACAATTTTACCAGGATGTTGGGGTACAGCGAAGTGTCTCCAGAGCTAATGTTTGGATTCACTTAGGCTTACAAAGAAATGGAATAGCACTGTCTTTACCATTGTCTTTAATTTATGAGGTGACATGTCAACCAGTTTACATGCTTAACAAATAACAATACAAAAAAACATGAAATACCATAGAAATACTATTAACACAAAATAAAAATCCTGTAAATAAGAGAATAAATAATGATAATAAATCATAAATACAACAATCAACATCAAAATATTTAAATAAACACACACTTTGCACACAATAACTCTATACATGAGCTACATTTACACTATAAAATAACTACATACAAAAAGCAAATAACTATAAACGAAACTAAATTAAATAACTATATACAAAAGCTTTTTTAAATACCCATACTCAACTCTATACAAAACTATGGTGAGTTGCAAAACTATAAACTGTTTAGTTTTGCATAGAGTTGTTGTTAAAATAGACATTATACAGACCTCTAGTGGTGCTTCTTATTACTGCATCCACTAGACTGATGAACTACGCCACCACTCATCCTCACCTCATCAGATCTTCTTCTAGTAAAGTCATCGAGGACATCATCATATAACTTACTGGAGACCACATGATTAATGTTCATTGTTGAAAGTCCACAGATGAGTTTATCATAGTTGACCTCAGGTGAGTTTTATTGAGTTTAAGCCAGGGGTCTCAAACTCAAATTACCGGGGGACCACTGGAGCTAGAGTCTGGGTGAGGCTGGGCTGCACAAAGTATTCTGCGAAAAAGGGTCCCAAGTATTAAAAAAAAGAAAAGAAAAAAAGATCAATTTTATTAACATCCATATTATTAATTCTTTTCCCGCCAGCATTTTTCAAAAAAGTTGCCAGCCAGCACCAGCATTTTCACTGAAATTTTGTAGATTTGAACTGCCTACATTTTTTTTCCGTTTTGTTGACAACCCAGCCCACCCCTATCAGCCAATGTTTAGCTTTGTTTAGCTTTGCTGTTTAAGCAAAGTTGTCTGAAATTAGAAAGAAAGAAATGCATCACATTTGGCTGAGAGAGAGCAGTTTCAGTCACAATAAGTCTTAGAACTAAACAAATGTAGTTCATTTCTTGTTGAACATTATTTTCTTTGTAAAGTCCACACGCAACAGTTTCCAGTCTTAACAGCCCCTGTGTGTGATGAGGGAGGAAAAAAATGAAATTATCATTTGACCCCTATATTAAACCTGACTGAGGAAAACTGTGATGTTAAAACTCTTCTAGTGTTACAACCATCCCCGGTCTCCCTTGAATCAGTCGTGGGCCTATTTGAATAACTAGTGTTTGATTCTTTTCTTCCATAAAGACTTTAGGGAAACACTTTTATCTGTGTAGTTATGGACAGAGTCAGACCTGTCACCACAGACCTGAAGGTGTGTGCGCGTTAGGACGCACAGCTGTGCCATTATGGAGCACACCGCGGTGTCTGCTGGTTCGTTTATGAATCATATTGAACTCCATTAGCTCTTCTGTCTGTGTCTGTCTGTTTTATCACAGCCCTGTTTAACTTTTCTCTAGTTTTGGGAGCTCAGAGGGCGTAATATGTGTGCCTGTCGTCCTGATCAGACGGGAGAGGCTGACGAGCAGTTTACGTCGTGTTATCAATACATTTGTAAATATAAGTGTAGCTGTCCATTTCATAAACTTGTATTGATGTTATCCATTGATAAATTTAATCCACATAAAAAACGAGCTCTTACCACTGAATCCCAAGCAGGTGGGCTTCTCCTCGCAGGTTGTCTCTCTCAGATGGACACAGAAAGACTTTTACAGTAAATCCACAGCAATATTGATAATATTCTGATAAATCATCCTCCCGATGAGCAGACAAGGGACCAAAGCGTCACAAATAAGTCCTTTAAATGAACAGGATCATCCGTTTAGGCTTGATTTTTGCGCAGCGTCAGCGCTTTTTTCTCTCCTTCATCTCAACGTGCAAGTTTGAGACCCCTGTCTTAGAGAATAAAAACACAAAGATTAACTCCAGTGTTTCAGCTCGTCAAATACAAAAAATAAAACTCATCCATCCATCCATCAGAGGTTTTAACAGTTTTACACTTTTCTCCTCTTAAATTCCCACAGCATAAAAACCAAAAACAGGATAGAAGATCAGGATGCTCCAGAGACACTGACAGGAGGAGACCCCAGAGATGATGAAGATTCAGACTCTGTGAGAGAAGGAAAGAAGACGCCCATGGACCTATCAAAAATAATGAAAAATAGAGAATACATACAATTTTATTTCCCCATTTTCATTTTTTTATTGTTTCCTTAAAGGGATTCGGCAACTTTCTTTTTCTCGTGTCTTGCCTCACTCCTGAGTCCATGACATGCAGATATGCAGGTCAACAAGCACGTCTGTGGTGGTTTGCGCCCTGTGGTTTAGTTTTGTGTGTATTCCTTTGTGAATGGCAAAGTGCTAACCTTTTCCTAAAAACAGATAATGTAACAAAACGTAGTAAAAAACAAGTCACAACAAGCAAACAGGACTGTTTGGAGTTTCTGAAGAGTTTATTTGATGACTGTAGGCAGAGGCAGGCTAACACTACCCATTGACTCCCAGTGTTTGAGCTAAGCTAATTAGCGGTGGGCAAGCTCTGCCTGTCTCTTCCTTGTTACTGCACACACAGTTGAAAGAATGGTGTCTATCTGTTTAAGTGAGGCAGGACATGAAAATAAATAAAAAGTTGGAATATCCCTTTAAGGCACTAATATAAACATTTTAAGTGTCGCATTAGCCTCTTGTTTCGAAAACACAAAATGAGGGCAGTACAGCTATGTGAGCTGAAACAATCCAATATGAAGTGGAAAATAGGTAAAATGAAAAGTTTGGATGAACGTGATTATATATACATATATAAATATACTGAGAGAGACATCGAAACAACTTGAAAAAATACATCAGTAAATAAGCAAATCAATTAATTGGATAAATCCATTTGGTCCTCTTGGTGATAAAGGCCTGTTTGCTTTGAGTTTCCCTGGCTCTAAATGAGACCTTTTCTCTATCAGCAAATCACGGGAATCTCACCAGGCTGTTAAGGGGTACAGCGAAGTGCCTCCAAAGTCAGCCCTATCCAATGTGGAACTTCTTTCCATCAGGGATTTGCATACACTTACAATAAAGTGGGATAGCATTGTTTCTACCATCGTCTTTAATTTATAAGATAACATGTCACCCAGTTTACATGCTGAACAAATTACAAATAAATACAAAAAAACATGACACAATATAAATACTCTTAACACAAAATAAAATCCTGTAAATAAGTGAATGAATAATAACAGTAAGAAATTATATGTTAGGATATGACCCAGAGATGTTTAATAGTTGGACCCAAAGCTCCAGGAAGGAGGCTGGTTGCAGTGTTTATTTTGACACACGAACAGAGGTAAGGGGGGCAACAGTGAGGAATCTTCGTGTCAGTGCAGGAATCCAGTGACACAGGTGAGTGAACGATTTTAGTGCAGCGGTGGTGAGGGCTCGTGGACGACACTGTGAAAAAAGGAGCAGAAAATAGATGAGTACCTCAAAGATGATAAAGCCTTCGGTCACAAACAGCACACGGTGACAAAATAACTCCCAAAAGGAGAGAGGAGTAAAAAGGCTGAGAGCCAGAGCAAAAAACTGCACAATGCAGAAGAGTGATCACTGGAGAACAAATCACGTTTGTAGAGGAATCCACCGACGCTGCAGACTGTCGACATCACCTGCTTAAATGGAGCGTGGTAATCAGGTGATGTCGACCAGGTGTGCAGCAGTGAGTGAGGAGACCAAGCCAGCTCCTCGAGGCAGCAGGGAAACAGGAGGGGAGGGGGAGAGCAGGGCAGAGGAGAGTGGCCTCCTCACATTATATATACAACAATCAGCATCAAACTATTTAAATAACCACACAGTTTGCACACAATAACTCTATACATAGGCTACATTTACACTATACAATAACTATGAAATTAACTATAAAATACCTATGAACAAAAAGTAAATAAAACAACTCTATACAAAATCTAAATAAATAACTATATACAAAAACTACATAAAATAATAATACACTAAAACTAAATAAAAAACCTATAAACAAAAAACTAAATTAACAAAGTTGAACTAAAGCATTGTTTTTGACACTGTCTTAAATTTAAGATGACATGTCACCCAATTTACATGCTTAACAAATTACAAATAAATACAAAAAACCTGAAATACAATATCAATACCCTTACAACATATAAAAATGTAGTTAGTCAGTGAATAAGTAAGAGTAGTAAATTATAAATACAACAACCAACATCAAATTATTTAAGTAACCACACAGTTTGCACATAATAACCACAGTCATATAGCTACATTTACACTATACAATAACTATATACAAAAACTTAATAAAATACCTGTATAGGAAAAGTAAATAAAATAACTATATACAAAAGCTAAATACAACTTTATGCAAAACCATGTTTAGTTTTGCATAAAGTTGTTGTTAAAAAAAAAAAGGCATTATACAGACCTCTCATCATGTTTTTTATTACTGCATCCACTAGATTGATGAACTACACCACCTCTCATCCTCACCTCACTAGATCTTCAGACAAAGTCATCTAGGACGTCATCATGTGACAACTCACTGGAGACCACACGATTTATGTTCATTGTTGAAAGTCCAACGACAAGTTTGTATCATTGTTGACCTCAGGTGAATTTTATTGAGTTTAAGTTTAGAAAAGCTTCTTTCAGGCTGCTGAAGTTCTGATATCTGTTGATGGTCCAACATTTGCAGAGGCTGGACTTAAGTATCTCAAAAGTGTGTCTGAAGAGAGAAGAGGAGTGTGTTAGTTATTATAAAAAAGATGATTCCTAGATTCCTAAGTATTTTTTCTGATATGCACATTAGATTAGACACAGCTTTATTGCATAACAAATAAATGTTGATTAGCAGATGTAAAGAAGCAGTAAACTGCAGTTTATTATGTCATGTGAGAATGCTAAGTTATGGAGTATTAATGTAAATATTAATGTGTACTTTAACATTAATGTAAAGTCTAAAACAAACATGCTTTAGACTATATGAAGTGTAACACAACGAACAACTAGGGTTAAAAATCTGATAAATAAAAGGGTGAAAAGGGATTAGCATTTTGATTGACTATTAAAAGCAGGGAAAACATATGGGTGGCAGATGTACGTATCCAATCAAGAAGTGAGTTGACTGAGGAACAAAGAGGCAGGCAGAAATGAAAACCAGCATGGCCAACCTGAAACATAAACATAAAGTTTGGTAGACCTAAGAAACAGCCAGCTCACATTCACACTGTCTCCAGGATTTTTCCACAGTATTTTCTTTTTTTTTGTTCCCGATTTTCCGTCAAAAATATTCCAAAGACCACCATCATTCCCTCTTCTTGTATGTCCTCTCCCATCTTGTGTGTTGTGTTGTCTGGTTGTTGCCATAGACAACGTTTATGGTTGTTGCGATGCTTCTTCTTCTTCTTTATTTTTGTTAGATCACATTTGATCACGCGAGATTTCTGTCTTGGAGGACTAGATTCTAGGTCAGTGGTGGGACAGAAAGGTTTTGTGTGTGGTGTGCTGTGTTGAGATTATCAGAGCACACCACACACACCATCAGAACTGTTCAGCGCCTGATTTCTTATTTCCATGTGTGGGGTCTGTAATAGATAAAAACATCCCTTCAGATTTAGAAAATCCTTATCTGTGGACCCCGCTTTAGCTCCAGATGATCAGGGAACAGGTTATATTTTATTGTCGAGGTCCAAATCAAAAGTAAAGCAGCATGACTGAAATATGATATAAAGGTGATCAATCATTGACGATTACAGGAGTTAAAGTTCACACGGTCTAAGGTGTGTCTCAATGAAAACTGAAAGGGTTTTAAAGGTGTCAGTGGGGAGAGTCTGCCTCAAACAGCTCAGCTGTATTTGATCAATTTTCTCTCTTTTTTTTCAATCTTACGAGAAACAGTTGGGACTTCAAAATGGTCCTGAAGATCTTTTGTTGAGCTACAATGGAGTTGAAACTGATTCTACTTTTATTAGGCCTTTCTACAGCCGATGATCTTCGACTTCCAGGTGAGGCTGTTTCATATTATTACTGAACTGAGAAAGTTCTTCGGTTTAAAGATGTTTAATAGTTTGAATTGTTGAGAATAAATCAGTTTCTAAAACCAAATAGATTTCACTTCAGTCATCAAACTGTGTTTAACTCTGTTCGCCTTTTTTATAACTTTAATTTTATTGGGTTCTTTACTGGGGTGAAGATAGTTTCATATTTAACATTCACTTTTTTTGCGTCAATTAACTTCAATAGCTCAGAGTCAGTCAAAGCATCGATTTCTCACAGTTTGGGGATATGTTGGAGAACAGATTAAGGCAGATGTTTCGCCGTTTTGATGAACTTCAAATAACCAATAATAATGATGCAGCAGGTGCTGAAACAAAGTGAATGTCTGTCAAATGTGCTGTGACTATAGGTGGAGTTAGGGACCATCGTCAAAGTGCAATACAGCTCATTCCAATATTCAATAACTTTTGTTTTTCAACATAGATGTCTCAATCCACTGCTATTATAGGAGGTGACAGCCCTTAACATTTCACAACAATGAATACTTAATAAAAATAAAAAGAAACTCGGCAAATCATCATCATCATCAATAACATTTTGCCTTAAATAAGGTTGCAATTTCAATAGCTTTCTCATTTTTGAATTTTATTGACATCAAACCACCTCTCATGTGTCCTGGACATCCTCTCACAACTTTCACAGCTCTTAATTAGTTTATAGGAGGTCATAAAAAAAAATGCACTGAAACCATTATCAGGGGCCGGTTGCTTAAATAAGCACATTTTCAGGTTATAATTCAATAGCTTTCTCATTTTTTAATTTATTGACATCAAATCACCTCTCATGATCACAGCTCTTACTTGTAGGAAATATAAGGGTTTTTTTAATGGTGACCACTCAAAGCGCTTTACACTGCTGGTCTCCTTCACCCATTCACACACTGATGGCAGAGATTGCTACGGTAGGGGACCCTCAGTTTAAGTTAACACATTCATACACCACTGAGCAACAGTGGGAGCAATTTGGGGTTCAGTGTCTTGCTCAAGGACACTTCGACATGCGACTGCAGAAGCTTTAATCGACCCCTCAACCTTCTGATTCGGAGATGATGACTCTACCACTGAGCCACAGCCGCCCTGGGGCTGTCACCTCCTATAATAGCAGTGGATTGAGACATGTATGTTGAAAAACAAAAAAGTTATTGAATATTGGAATGAGCTGTATTGCACTTTGACGACGGTCCCTAACTCTGCCTATAGTCACAGCACATTCGACAGACATTCACTTTGTTTCAGCACCTGCTGCATCATTATTATTGGTTATTTGAAGTTCATCAAAACGGTGAAACATCTGCCTTAATCTGTTCTCCAACATATCCCCAAACTGTGAGAAATCGATGCTTTGACTGACTCGGAGCTATTGAAGTTAATCGGCGCGAAAAAAGGCGAATGTTAAATATGAAACTATCTTCACCCCAGGCTTTACTAGGAGGCATGGGTCAAAGCAGCCAGTGCTTAGGGGTGGCCATGTTTTAAAACAACACAACACATGAAATAAAGGGAGGGTGAGACTGTTCAGTGTCCATTTTGATGAACATCAGCTCTACAGGAAACTTCAACATGGCTTTAAAGAGTGGAGGGATAAAACCAGAAGGTCTTTCTACACAGTTAGAGGAAATATAAAACCTGACTCAGCGTTTTTCAGTTGTATAGAATCAATTATCCCGTATGGCAGTGAAATCTGAGGACCAAAGTGAAAGCGGGACTTGGACAGACCCTCTGAAAGACCCTCTTACAGTGGCACTGCCAGCTGTGATCCTGCAGCTCTGTGTGTTCAGTTTTTAGCTGTGCTGGTCTGTGAGTGACCCCCACAGACCCTAAGACCAAAGTCTAAGGGCCCCGTCCCGTCCTGACCAACAAAAACTGAATAAAGATTATTGAACCTCCAGCTGGAGTTTGACACTTCAAGTTTGTGGTGAAGCTTGAATTAAAGCGACACCACGGGATGTTGTCTTCAGTCAAACTGCTGATAAAACCACTGGAGGATTTACTGCAGAGCAACTTCAGAGAAAACAGAGCTAACAATCAAGAAGACCACACAACTCAGCTGACGCTCTCTCCTAAAAATGTCTGATATGAGCACCTGATGGTCTGCAGTGGACCATGAGTGATCTGTTAATTAATAAATATAAGATCACAGGGACAGGTCTGTGTGAACCGCCTGTTGTTTCTGCTGTTAAAAGCCTTTCAGCATGAATTTTCCTCAATGCTCAAATAAAATGATAATAAGATGAATTTCTGTAAATTTAAATCGATGATAAATCCCACTGAAGATGTTGGTGCTTTATTAATGAACTCAATTTATCAGGTAACATAAAACAAACTGTAAAGACGGATGATTTGTGTGTTTAAATTTAGTTTCTGTCTCTTATTCTGTTTTATTTAACTTCATTTAGAAGGAAACCTGATGGCTGAACTTCAGCCTCTTCTGTCTGAGTGTTTAATAAAACAGCTGAATCTTAATCTGATCTGTTTCCTTTAGGTTGTTCAGTCTCAGCAGAAGTTGGAGAAACTGTCATCCTGCCTGTGAAAGTCGATTTACCTCAAGATTCAGAGCTGTTAAAGCCCACCATAATTTGGAAGAATGAGAGGGGAGGTATTGTTCACGACTATTGGTACAATCAAGACAACAATGAATACCAGGACAAACACTTTCAGGGCAGAACATCTCTCTTAAAGGAGGAAATTATTAAAGGCAACTTTTCACTGAAGATCACCAACGTAACTAAAAATGATGCAGGAAAATACATTTGTGAGGTTTTTCATGAAGACAGCAAGAGCTACAATGTTTCTCTGTGTAAGTACAGCAAACCAGTTTCATCATCTAATAACTGTGATGTTCTCAAATCTCTCTGCTCTTAAAAACACGTTTACACCTGTATGATCACACACTATGTCTGAACAGGTGTGCTGGAGAGAGAAATGCAAAGGGACCCTGTGAGTAAACATTTGATTTTCATGATTTAACTTTAAAATTCTTCCTCCAGAGGTCAGAATTTGAACTCTAAATTATTTATTTTCTGATTTTTCTGCAGACAAAGAGCCCAAAACCAGAGCATCCCAGCCTAACCCCAGTAAGTGAAAACAGTCGATGGAAAATGGAGTCGTAGTGTCAGGGGTTAAATGATATGCTGTGTTGTGTCAGAAACAGTCAGGACGCTCCATTAAGACTCATTCAGGACTCACAGCTTAGAGCAGAGTCAGTAAATATCAGCCCACAGTGCAGCTCAGTGCTGCAGCAGTTTCCAAACAAACAGACTCAGAGAGACATTTTTCCATCATTCAGATGTTTGTTAGTGTAAAACAGAGCGGGCTGTTCTCTGACAGACAGACGCTCAGTGAGCAGAGCATGGATCAGAGGGACAGCAGAGGGTCTTTAGTGATCTGATGATTATAAAACACAAACGTTCAGGGACACGTCTGTGTGAGCCCTCACTCTGATGTCTATGGGCTGCTGTTGATGGTCCACTTTCAGCATGATCTGACTGAGCTCAAAGGAAACGTCTCAGATTGAGGTCCAAACCAAGAAACACTGACTGGAGAAAGTCTGCTGACACCAGCTTACACAGTCACAAGTTAAAGCGTAACACCAGGGAGTCTGTAGTTGACATAAAAAGGAGAATGGAGCAGCTTCTGCATTGAAATACTGGAATGTTCCATGTCACAGACATCACTGCATGCTATTAAGCAGCATTTATCAATGCACACTAACAAAGCTTCACTGGTGTGGACGGGGCCGTTTCAAAGAAGTACCCGCCTACATGTGGTCAGAACCTCAGGGTCCTGGTTCAGGTTTAAAAGAGGCCACGTGGTTCAAACATGTGAAAACTCTTCAACCAAACCAAAATTCAGCAGCTAGGATATGATCAAGAAACTACTGAGGCCATTCAAACTACCATCAACAACATGTTCCTCATGAAAGAATTCAACTGTTTAATAAAAATCAGAAACAGCAGAGAGTTCAGTTCACCTGGACCAGAAACAAAGACCCAAGAAAAGTAGACTGCATCTTCACCCCCCTCCAAAAGTCCACTGTGGTGCAGTCCAGACTGGAGCCAGTTTGTTCAGGATGAAAATTATGAAGAGATCATTAAAAAAGTTTTATTGAACAATCTGACTGTGAAGAACAGCCCTGACTTTTTTTCTAATCATTTGTTTTCTACAGGAAAAAATTGTTGGAATTCTCGTTGTAGTCCTCATTGGGCTTGCTTTGGTCAGTGGTGTTGTCATCGGTGTCGCTGTTGTCATCGGTGTTACTGTTTTTCTTTGCAAAAATCACAGTGAGTCACTTAGTATGTTTTCTGTGTTTCTTAAGTTGAAATAAAATCTGGTGTGAATATTTACATTGGGAAACAGATTCAAATGTGGGAATAAAACAGTGTCTTTAAGTCAGAATTCTGACTTTAATCTCTAAATTCACACTTCAGTTTAAGAGACATGAGCCAGGTTTAAGTATTCTAATAAAAATCCTAGAATTTCAATTAATACCCAGGACTGTGTCTTAGGCCTCAGAGCTCTGATTTTAATTTTAGTAATTTAATCTCACAGTGTTGAATTAAATCTCAAAAAGAGAACACCAGGGTTCTCACATTTTTCAGAATTCTGAGTTGAGTTTTAAAATATCTGTTTTATCATAGAAATCTCCCTCATTTCTTCATATTCTGAATTCTGACGTTTTTCCAGAAAGTCTGACTTTAAACTCAAAACTTTAATTTTATTTTCAGGTTGAATTTAATCCAAGAATTTTGACCTAAATCACAGGATCCCAGCTCACATTTTAAGATTTTGACTCACCTCTCAAATTTCTGACCCTAACCTTAAAATTCTGACTGGGTTAAAATTGTCCTGTTGGACTGAATGAAATGAAATGAAATCAATGAATTAAATCTTAGAGAATAAAAACACAAAGATTAACTCCAGTGTTTCAGGTTGTCAAAGACAAAAAATAAAACTCATCCATCAGAGGTTTTAACAGTTTTAAACTTTTCTCCTCTTAAATTCTCACAGCAGAAAAAAACAAAAAGAAGACAGAAGATCAGGATGCTCCAGAGAAACTGACAGGAGGAGACCCCAGAGATGGTGATGATTCAGACTCTTTGAGAGAAGGAAAGAAGACGCCCATGGACCTATCAAAAATAATGAAAAATAGAGAATAAATACAAAAAAAATTTCCCCATTTTCATTTTTTTATTGTTTCCTTAAAGGGATATGGCAACTTTCTTTTTCTCGTGTCTTGCCTCACTCCTGAGTCCATGACATGCAGATATGCAGGTCAACAAGCACGTCTGTGGTGGTTTGCGCCCTGTGGTTTAGTTTTGTGTGTATTCCTTTGTAAATGGCAAAGTGCTAAGCTTTGCTTAAAAAGAGATATTGTAACAAAACATAGTAAAAAAACAAGTCACAAAAGCACACAGGACTGTTTGGAGTTGCTGAAGAGTTAATCTGATGACTGTAGGCAGAGGCAGGCTAACACTACCCATTGACTCCCAGTGTTTGAGCTAAGCTTATTAGCGGTGGGCGAGCTCTGCCGTCTCTTCCTTGTTACTGCACACACAGTTGAAGGGATGGAGTCCATCTCAAAATAAAAATTCTGTAAATAAGTGAATGAATAATAAAAGTAATAAATTATAAATACAACAATCAGCATCAAACCACACAGTTTGCACACAAGAACTCTACACAGAAGCTACATTTACACTATACAACTAGAAAAGCACTCAGAGAGCGCAGACCTCCACCAGCAGCTTCAGTCCACCCCTAACACACATGCATACATGTATTAGACAGATACATGTATGCATGTGTCTGTGTTTCCAGCTTCGGAAATCCCCAGTCTGTGGTTACCATGACAACAGAGCACTGTCTCTCCCTTGAAGTTCACACAAATGTGTTCTGGTCTTTGATTGGCCCTTCGATGTTGATTTCTGGAAATGTCCGGTGGCTGCCCGGCCACCCTCACGATTTCAGTGGAAATTGTCTCGTTACCTCTGCAATGTTAAAGAATCCTTTAAAGAAGTCCTGGATCCAGATGGTGATCCAGATCAGTCCCAAAATCTAACCATTACTTCCTTATGCCATTCCACACATTTCCTGAAAATTTCATCCAAATCCATCCCTAACTCTTCAAGTTATCTTGAACACAAACAGACAGACAAACCAACGCCGGCAAAAACATAACCTCCTTAGTGGAGGTAATAACTATATACAAAAACTTAATAAAATACCTGTATACAAAAAGTAAATAAAATAACTGTATAAAAAAACTATATTAAATACCTAAATACAACTCTATGCAAAACCGTGTTTAGTTTTGTATTGAGTTGTTGTTAAAAAGACATTATACAGACCTCTAGTGGTGTTTTTTATTACTGCATTACTTTAATGAGTTCATTCACAGTCGGGCAGGGCCTTTCTGTGTGAAGTTTGCATGTTAAATTACTGGGCTTTGGCTTGCCAAAAAAAAAAATCAAATCACCTGCTATCACTGTTTTATGTTTTGAAATGGCCATTCTAGTTTTAAAAACATTAATCTTCATGGTATTAAACATTTCCAGATAGTAGGGAAAACCTACCATCTCTTAAAATATTCACAGGAATATCATATAGTATGTCTGATAAACTGAGAAAATAGGCTGGGTTTGGAGAATAATGACTGTAATGAAGGCCAGTTCATGAGTAGAAATGCATCAAAACCGCTTTTTGTAAAAGTGATTCTGAAAGTTTGTTTTCATTAAATTTTGTTTCAGTTGATGTTCCTCACCTCATCTGTTGTCAGCATAGGAGTGCACAGTTTACAGTTTGCTCAACTATTGTCATCCTAATTTAGAGAGAGATATTCATGAATTCACAAATATGAATCAAACTTTACATGCGCGAAGACAACGAGATGAAAACATCACACTGTAATGATGCTAAGGACATTATCTAAAATGTTGAGAATCCATTCACTGGTTTGGAAAAAAAATGAAAATGTGCCTTTTAAGTGAACTGTTTACATTACTCCAGTCTTTAAAAATGAGTACTGAAAAAAAAAAAAAAAAACAGACAGTGTCTGAAAATAAGAAGACAGAGGCAGACACCATATATCCAAACTTACATGACCTTTCAGTGGCAAATTACTGCAATTAAATGTAAAATCACAAAAGGAAAACAGTGGCGTATGACAAAACAGATCATTGGGCAAATTTTGACACAATAACATTTAAGCATCACAGCTCTCTAAAATGTGTCTGCTCTAAAACAGCGGCTGCTCTTGAATTGTTTCCTTAACCTTTATGGACATTAACAAAAGTTTTATTGGTCGAGGTGTCTGAGGGGGCTGAGGCATGAATTGAGGGTAGGATGTACAGAGTATAGATCAATGCACTTAGGTTAAGTACAGTTATTTTGATATAATGTCACTTAAATGCAATTATAAGTAGCACTGTATGAATCTACTTAAGTATAAGAAAAAGTACTTCTTTTGAAATGTACTTAAAGTAGTTTGAGTATACTTTTGTGATTCTTGTTAAAAGAACAGCAGGAGCGTGATGAGTCAGCCAGTTATTGGTTCCAGTATCGAAGCATTCAGTATAGTATATGAAAATGTTTGACCCAGGAAGGGTTAATCTATCCACCTTACACTTCAAAAATGAAAAAAAAAAAGTTTCAGCTCTAAGACGTCTTTCAAACTGAAATTTGAGCAACATTATTTGCAACTTATAATGCTTGCATTGTAGAATCAAACAGAGGTAATGTTGCTAAAACAAGAGGAAAAATATCAAATGGAAATCAATATTTTACACCTTGTAATTTTGATTGTCAAATTTTTCAGTATTTTTTTTTTTAAAGAATATTTTTATAACTGATTTAGAAACTTTTAAAACTTTCCAAGACCCTGGGAACACCCTGACTTTATGTTGTCCATTAACTGTGAGGTCCAGTGTGATCAGTCAGATCCACAGAGGTAACAAGCATTATAGCATATTCACTTCAATACCAAGGATTGTCTCTGCATTTATCATGATTCTAAACTTGGTGTCAGTGTGGAAATTAAGTTTTCACAGCTACAACACTGGCTAGTAGATGATGGTGGAAAGCTTTGATTGGTTAAGCTTTTCTGTTCTTTTCTTTTGTCAGTGGCAATGTGACCTGATGTTAAGTACAGAATATTTCACTGACATTACTAGAGTGACAGCAAAGATAGTAATTTTAAAAAGTCCCCCAACAAAGCTCAAGTATAGACAGTGCTACTCAGTTACACTACTGTGAGTACTTTACATCCATGGATATTTAAGACAGCCATAGAAACACATCTAACATGATCATGTACTGTTTGTTTTCAATGCTCCACTTGTTCAGCGTTAGATTGGATGAAATGTTTTCAGTATTGCTAGTTTGATTCAGTGTACTGATATAAATCAAAAAGATCACCCCATGGAAATCACCTTATTAGCCCAAATATTGTGGTGGGGCTCAAAATGAAAATACTGATACTATAATTTCAGAGACAAAGTTACATTTTTCACATATTAAACATGTGTTTCTGGGGAGGCTTCTAAACTTGAATAAAACCACCATCAGATCATGTGAAAAGTTCTTTGACAAATAAGCTGTTTACAGAAAACTGGTCCTTAAGACCAGATTTTGCCCTACATTCAGGATCAAGGTAAAGCATAATGGTTGATGATAATTTTAGGACAGGTTGTGTGTTTAAGAGTTTACTTTGTACATTACATTTTATCTAAACATAATTACAAAAAAGACTGAAATAAACAGAAAACTCTGGTATGAGACATAAGATATCACAGAAATTTAATGTGTGACCCATAAATTCAATATACAAAGTTGTGTGAATAGTTCAGTCAGTAGCATGAAACAGCTTGTCAGCTGTGACAATCACCACCACATGGGGGCTGCTGTTTGTGAGCAACAATAAGAGAGACTTTTAGGGTCTTTGACTGTCAAAGGCCCTCAAGTATGAAATCATAAGATTATATTGTTGTATCTTTTCTTCTCTGCACAGATTTATGTATCCTAGACTTTCAGTTTAACATGACTTTGTAGCTCTGTCTTCATAATGAGGGGTTGTAGAATAGAAGTGTGATCAGGGCTGGTTTCAGCTGGTGGGGTCCATGCTGTTTCTTCATGAGACCCACCCCTGATTCATGAAAAATACTGTGTAGTTTGGTTATGCAGTACGTCTTTAAGGACCATGAAAAGACTCTGGTTCATTTGATGAAACAAAGAGTGGGCAACTTGAAGTTTAGAGTGAGCTCTGACTTTTGATTTTGTTGTTGTTCACTTTCTAAGCACATACGCTTACAACCATTTAAACCAGCTTCCTTCCTATAGGATGTTCACACATCTATGTTAATTGCCCCACCACCACCCTCACTACCCCCACCACCCTTTTGGTCAGAGAGAGACACGCACCCACACACACACACACACACACACACACACACACCCATACGCACAATGCACATACACACTAGCTAAACCCCCTGGATGTGATGGGTCATAATAAATTCTCTGCAATGTCTTTACCATGGCTGAGAAGAAACACACGTGATCAGACTGTAGTTGTTACAAAGTTGTCTATTTCATCTACAACAAATGATTATAAAACTCACCCCTCACAATCAAATGAATGGCCGCCTGTGCATATGATGGACTACACAGAGTCAACATGTGCTTGTTTCTCCTTCCAAATTTCACCAGCCTCGCAAAGGGTGACTACTTTGAAAAACCAGTCATCAACCATTGTGTTAGACAACTCATTTATTTTATCTGCTATGTTAGCCACTGGTTTCAGATCATGGAGAAATGTCTCTGCAACACCTTGGACTCTGTCATCCTCAACACAGATGCCGATTGTGGTCAGATAATGCTGGATGGCGGGGATAAATCACACACTCCAGAGTTTACTCATCAGATTATCAAAGTGTCTTTTATAGAAGAATTCAGGGATCTCTGTCAGACAGTGTTTCTGGCTTGTGTGGTTAATCTGACAGTCGTAGCAGATCTCTTTCCGATATTCATACAAAACAGTATTAAGTAGGTGAAGCACAACTGTCTTAACACTGGCTATGAATATCGGTGACCCTGGACACCTTGTCCGGGTTTCAGCCAGCTCTTTGGAGTCACAGGGGGGTGGACATGACGGCGGTGTGTGGATCAAAGTGGGTAGTGGAGATGGAGATAATGGAGGTTTCTGGATCACCAGAGAAGTTGGGCTTGGAGTTGAAGGGGATGACCAGAAAGATTGAGGAGCCATTTGGACTGTGTTGTGCTCTTACTCTTTTACCCACCATTTACAATGTACTTTTTTTTAACTAAACATCACTAAGCTCTGATATCTAGAGTTTCAATCTTTTTTCCCAATCTATTAAATACCCCTTATAAGAAAACATTAAAAAATAAATTTCACCTAAAAAATAAGTAAATGAGTATTTATGAGTTGAAAACTTATTCAACACTTACTGTCATGACTGGTCATTTTGCTTTAAAGGTAAATGTGGTATTGTAGCTGCATGCAGGAATTTCACCCAAAAAATCAGGAGTGAGAGAAGTCTGTCACAAAGTTCCCAAAACAGCAGCAGCAGCAGCAATGCAACAAAAAATAAAGACAGGATGCGCAACAAGGGACAGAAAACTGTCCTCAAGACTACAGGGATGAATGAAAGACAGAGGGTTAATCCTGAAAAAATGCAAATAGAGCAACACCCACACACTGAAAAAAAAAAAAAAAAACTAAACACGCCTCCCTCAGGACATTAAAAAACACATCATCACAATGCCATTGGGTCTTAAGTCATAAAAAAACACAATAAAACTAATACTTGAAATCTATTGGGTCACACACTCCTAAATTCACCCCTTTAATGACACACCCCTGATGACATATACCTGAGGGCACACCCCCTGAAGTCACAGCCTCCTAAAACCCTCCTACTAGACTCCACACCTGTCGTGTGTCACATGACACGTGATTTATGGTTTTATGACTTTAGAAGAGGGGGGGTCACAATCCCCCCTCAAACATGCCCATTATATACTACTCCCGTCCCGTCCTGACCAACAAAAACTGAATAAAGATTATTGAACCTCCAGCTGGAGTTTGACACTTCAAGTTTGTGGTGAAGCTTGAATTAAAGCGACACCACGGGATGTTGTCTTCAGTCAAACTGCTGATAAAACCACTGGAGGATTTACTGCAGAGCAGCTTCAGAGAAAACAGAGCTAACAATCAAGAAGACCACACAACTCAGCTGACGCTCTCTCCTAAAAATGTCTGATATGAGCACCAGATGGTCAGCAGTGGACTGTGACTGATCTGTTAATTAATAAATATAAAATCACAGGGACAGGTCTGTGTGAACCGCCTGTTGTTTCTGCTGTTAAAGCCTTTCAGCATGAATTTTCCTCAATGCTCAAATAAAATGATAATAACATGAATTTCTGTAAATTGAAATCAATGATAAACCCCACTGAAGATGTTGGTGCTTTATTAATGAACTCAGTTTATCAGGTATCATAAAACAAACTGTAAATACAAATGATTCATGTGTTTAAATTTAGTTTCTGTTTCTTATTCTGTTTTATTTAACTTCATTTAGAAGGAAACCTGATGGCTGAACTTCAGCCTCTTCTGTCTGAGTGTTTAATAAAACAGCTGAATCTTAATCTGATCTGTTTCCTTTAGGTTGTACAGTCTCAGCAGAAGTTGGAGAAACTGCCATCCTGCCTGTGAAAGTCGATTTACCTCAAGATTCAGAGCTGTTAAGGCCCACCATAATTTGGAAGAATGAGAGGGGAGGTATTGTTCACGACTATTGGTACAATCAAGACAACAATGAATACCAGATCGAACACTTTAAGGGCAGAACATCTCTCTTCAAGGAGGAAATTATTAAAGGCAACTTTTCACTGAAGATCAGCAACGTAACTAAAAATGATGCAGGAAAATACACCTGTGAGGTTTTTCTTGCTGACAGCAAGAGCTACAGTGTTTCTCTGTGTAAGTACAGCAGACCAGTTTCATCATCTCATAACTGTGATGTTCTCAAATCTTTCTGCTCTTAAAAACACGTTTACACCTGTATGATCGAACACAATGTCTGAACAGGTGTGACGGAGACAGATGAAGACCCTGTGAGTAAACATTTGATTTTCATGACTTGACTTTAAAATTCTTCCTTGTGAGGTCAGAATTTTAACACCAAATGCTATTTTTCCTGATTTTTTTTCTGAACAAAGAGCCCAAAACCAGAGCATCCCAGCCAAACCCCGGTAAGTGAAAACAGTCGATGGAAAATGGAGTCGTAGCTTCAGGGGTTAAATGATATGCTGTGTTGTGTCAGGAACAGTCAGGACGCTCCATTAAGACTCATTCAGGACTCACAGCTTAGAGCAGAGTCAGTAAATATCAGCCCACAGTGCAGCTCAGTGCTGCAGCAGTTTCCAAACAAACAGACTCAGAGAGACATTTTTCCATCATTCAGATGTTTGTTAGTGTAAAACAGAGCGGGCTGTTCTCTGACAGACAGACGCTCAGTGAGCAGAGCATGGATCAGAGGGACAGCAGAGGGTCTTTAGTGATCTGATGATTATAAAACACAAACGTTCAGGGACACGTCTGTGTGAGCCCTCACTCTGATGTCTATGGGCTGCTGTTGATGGTCCACTTTCAGCATGAATCTTCCTCAAAACTCAAACCACAATAAAAACATGTAGATGTCCTTGACCTGTAAACTGGAGTTTCTGCTGATCAGTCCACTAAAGACGTTGGTGCAGTGAGAATGAACTCAGTTTATCTGATGTGATAAAACAAACAGCCTGAAGATGATTCATGTGTTTAAAGTGAAGTTTTCTCTCTTATTCTGCTCTCTCTCTCTCAGGATTTGATTTTGATGCTTGAAAAAGCAAAATCAACTGAAACTCTTTATTTCACAAAAAGCAAACTTTTATAAATCTCTCTTTAGCTAAAACTTTGCCTGAGGCCAAACGTAGAGGGTTTGCATTGACGTCATAATTCAGACTGACAGTTGACCTGCTGAGAGGCAGAGGTCAACGTCTGGTTATTGATGTTGATGTAAGAAACAGGAAAACGCTGTTACTCACCTGAAACAGGCCGTGTTGTCAATAATCTGCAGAAGGTCTGATTATTTCTGATGATGTCCATGACAGAAAATGTAGATTCTAGTCTGATTGATGTGTAAAAATGACCAAATAAATGGTTTAAATGCAGCATTTAGCAGCCTAAGCTTCAGGGTGAGGCCCTGTAGAGACTCTGACTCTGTATCTGTGACTCTGTGTTGATCAGACCAGGCTGTCTCTCCAAATACTGACCGCAGTCTGAGCTCTTTGCCTCTCAGTGACTGAAATACCGCAGCAGTGACTGTGTCCTGAGATACAGGTTTGCACACGTCCAGGCCTGCTCTGATTTAGACCTCATACAAAACTGCAACATGCTCAAAATACTTTCAGTTCTCCAAAACTGTGATGCTGCTTCAGAAAACACTCTGATGATACAAAGTCTGATGAAATCTGTTTGTGTTAGTTTGTGACCCACGGCTGCCTGCGTCTGTGGCTGCTGAGGTCAGAAGTTGAGACTCATGAATGATCTTAAACATCATGATCTGACTGAGCTCAAAGGAAACCTCTCAGATTGAGGTCCAAACCAAGAAACACTGACTGGAGAAAGTCTGCTGACACCAGCTTACACAGTCACAAGTTAAAGCGTAACACCAGGGAGTCTGTAGTTGACATAAAAAGGAGAATGGAGCAGCTTCTGCATTGAAATACTGGAATGTTCCATGTCACAGACATCACTGCATGCTATTAAGCAGCATTTATCAATGCACACTAACAAAGCTTCACTGGTGTGGACGGGGCCGTTTCAAAGAAGTACCCGCCTACATGTGGTCAGAACCTCAGGGTCCTGGTTCAGGTTTAAAAGAGGCCACGTGGTTCAAACATGTGAAAACTCTTCAACCAAACCAAAATTCAGCAGCTAGGATATGATCAAGAAACTACTGAGGCCATTCAAACTACCATCAACAACATGTTCCTCATTAAAGAATTCAACTGTTTAATAAAAATCAGAAACAGCAGAGAGTTCAGTTCACCTGGACCAGAAACAAAGACCCAAGAAAAGTAGACTGCATCTTCACCCCCCTCCAAAAGTCCACTGTGGTGCAGTCCAGACTGGAGCCAGTTTGTTCAGGATGAAAATTATGAAGAGATCATTAAAAAAGTTTTATTGAACAATCTGACTGTGAAGAACAACCCTGACTTTTTAATCATTTGTTTTCCACAGAGTCAAATTGCTGGAGGTGTCATTGGTCTCATCGTTCTTGCTGCTCTCATCTGTGTTGCTGTTTTTCTTTACAAAAAACACAGTAAGTCACATAATTCGTTTTCCATGTTTCTTAAATTGGAAAACAAAGATACATTTTCATAGATTCTGGTGTGAAAATGTAATTTTAATTCAATCCAAATGTGGGAATCAAAAAGCTTATTCAAGTCAGAATTCTGACTTTAATCTCTGGATTCATGCTTCAGTTAAAGAGACATGAGCCAGATTGAAGAATTCTGATTAAAGAAATCTAGATTAATATTTATACTTTATGACTGTGTCTTTATTCTCAGAGTTCTAAATTTAATCTTAGAAATAGAAAACCATGGTTCTCACGTTTTTCCAGTTTCTGACATTAAGTTTTAAAATATCTATTTATCATAGAAATCTCCCTCATTTCTTCCAATTCTGAACTCTGACTTTTTTTTCCTGGAAGTATAATTTTAAAACTAAATGTTTAATTCCATTCTCAGGATCAATTTAATCCAAGAATTTTGACCTAAATTACAAGTTCCCATTCTAAGATTTTGATTCACCTCTCAAATTTCTGACCCTAACCTCAAAATTCTGACTGATTTAAAATCATCCTGTTGGACTGAATGAAATGAAATCAGTGAATTAAATCTGAAAGAATAAAAACACAAAGATTATCTCCAGTGTTTAAACTTGTCATAAACAAGAATAAAACTTTTCTATCAGACGTTTTAATGGTTTTAAACTTTTCTTCCCTTAAACCCTCACAGAAGGAAAAGCCAAAAGAAAAGCCAATGAAGCTGATAAAAAGGATGAGGACGAGCTGAAGACACTGACGGGAGGAAAAGAAACTGCCACTCAGCCCCCTGAAGATGAGAACAGTGTCTCACAGTGACCACTTTAATGTTTTTTAACCCTTGGGCATCCCTAGGGGTAAATTTTACCTCTTCACCTCAGGAAAAAGGGATATTTCAGGAAAAAAAAATGAATTAACTCTTTAATCTGTCTATAATACCCTATTTCCCTCAACCTCTCCGGTGCCAGATTCAGGGGCAGAGGTGTCTGAGGTTGTTTTCTCTGGTACTAATGAACCGCTGCCCTTTATTCGCCCTTTAAATTGCTTTTGGGGCTGTCGTGTTTCCCAGCATTCTTTTCTGCAGTCACCTCGGGGATCTGACAAAACTGTTTATGGCTGTGTGTTGCACAGCTCGTTTCCCATGTTGGATTTTTCTCAGAGACAGTCACGTGAACATGCAGCAGTCTGGTGGGCTGAACGTGCGGATTATAAACATTTGGAAGATTTTTGTATCACATCTCCCAGACCCCACTCTTCAACCTCTGACCCTTTACACAGCACCTTGACCTATGACCTCTTTGACAGCAGTGAGGATTATGATCTGTTGTTCCAAGACGTGGAGCAAGTCATCATTGACAGATCTACCAGACCATGTACGCTGCTGGATGTTTGTTGGTCCACAGGGTGTGGCTGCAGCTGTGGGCCGGCCTCCCACGTGACTCGGGGTCTATGGTTAAGTGCTGTTCACCTTCTCTCATAAACAAACAGCAGCTCTAACACAAGTGGTTGATCAGGCATGGGTGTCATTTTCAAAGAAGGGAGTAAAGAGTGTAGAGGAAATGAAAAGCACCCAGGAACATTGTTGTATAGCTGTAGCTGAACAGGACATGAAGTTAAGTCATACAAACTGAACCTCTGTTGTGTCCTGAGTTGACTTGTTCTGTGATGGAAGTAGTTACAGAGTTTTTTTTAGGTGAAACAGTGGAGCATATGCAGTTGTGAAACAAAGTGATCAAACATTTCAAACTGTAGTTCTCCACAGAAACTGTTTAAGGCTTTGAGCATGCAGCAGACTGACAGGAGCAAAACCTGACAGACTTCGCAGATATAACCGTAGCGCCTGCTGGATTACTTAACGTTATGCCTAGAAGAATGTTTCTGTTTCTCGAGTGTTGCTGTATCCCTTGTGCTTGCACACTCATAGCTCTGCATTGCAGCAGCCATGGCCAAGAATCCACCACCTACATACGAGACACCTCTAATGGCTGCTGAGACTGTCTTGCTTCCACAGTTGGTACATCAGATGGAGAGCTTCCTATTGGGGATGCATAAATTTGTGACAGTCATATGCAGATGTGTGAGTAGATATTGCACTGAATATATGTAGGATGGAGGTCTTGTGTAAGCACAACTGCGGCTGTAGGGCTCTTAGCTGACCACCGCACATACCTCAGTCAAGGTAACCTCTCCTGAGCTGCAAGTTGGTGCAGGTGTGTAGTGCTCTGTTCAATGTTTGAATGTTAAATGATTTATAAATGTCCTAGCTACACTTGAACTAACATGATGTGCTAATGCTAGCCAGCTTACCATGTGTCAGCTGCCTTGTCCTGTTACTGAGCATGATCTCCTGTTTTTGTGTTGAACAGATTTGGGCCTTGCAGTTGCATATGCAGCACTATGACTATGTTTTAATTTTCACACCAGAATAAAAAGATGATCTGGACTCAGAGCAACTTCTGTGTAGAAGACAGAACCGACCTTGAGAAAAGCAACAGGTAATAAAACACATCTCTAAATATGAACATATATTATTCTATTACTTGTGAATGTAAGCTTGTTTTAATTAACCAGAGCATGTGTGTGTGTCTCACCCTGGAACCATCATGACTCCCTCAAAACCACTGATATCACACACACACACGACCCTGCCTTCATGCAGATGTTTTAACCTTTACTATTGAAATATTTACAATGTAATATGTATGTAGATATCACATTATGTGTAACAAGTTGTGTTTTCTGCTGGATTATCCTGGCTGTGTTTCTGACCCTGGTGTTTATGGTGCAGGAAGGGACGCCACTACCACACAGAAGAATCAGTATGTGCATCTGCCAAAACAATGTCGGACTCCCTAATTTTCTCTGGCCCCTTACCAAATCTGACCAATGATGACATGTATAGCTGCATGTCATCATTCAACCGCTGGCTATCGAGGTGGTGTCCAGCAAACGATGTGGGCTTCACTGATAATTGGACATCCTTCTGGGGAAAACCTGGTCTGATAGGAAGAGATGGCATCCATCCTACTTTGGCTGGAGCATCTCTCCTATCTAAAAACATGGCAGAGTCTGACCTATGACCTCTCAGAGATGAGACCATGTTGCAGAGCTGCAGTCCTCCACGCTCCTCTGCGCTTACTTTAGGACAGTTTTCCCCCCATTCCTGTTATGACAGTTGTGTTCATCACTATGATAACTGCTATGACTGTTGTAGTAGTGATGAATATTATTCTATAGAGACTGTGTCTGTCCCCCGACCCAAACGCCACTCGTGAATGACCTTACATCAGAAAATCACACTGATTTACTCTGTCTAACAGAAACGTGGCTGTGCCAGGAGGAATATGTCAGTGTAAATGAATCCACTCCTCCCAGTCACTCAAATACTCATATACCCCGCGACACAGGCCGTGGTGGTGGTGTAGCAGCTATTTATCATTCTTGTCTCCAAATCAATCCTAGACCAAAGGCTAATTACTCTTCTTTTGAAAGCCTTGTTCTAAATTTATCTCATACTGACTCAAAAACCTGCCAGCCTGTCCTATTTGTGATAATTTACCGTCCTCCAGGCCCTTATTCTGAATTCTTATCAGAATTTTCTGAGTTCATATCAAACTTGGTCCTTAGCTCTGATAAAATACTCATTGTAGGTGATTTTAATATCCATGTTGACAAAGAAAGTGATAGCCTTAGCTCAGCTTTTATGTCCTTAATAGACTCAGTTGGTTTTATTCAGGCTGTTCGTGAAGCTACTCATCATTTCAATCACACTCTTGATTTGGTTCTAGCATATGGCCTTGATGTTAATGAACTAAAAGTCTTTCCCAAAAATCCTTTGTTATCCGATCACTTCTTAGTAACTTTGAACATCTTCTTGCGTTTTGTAACAAAACAGTGAAGAGTAGAAATCTGTCCAATGGTGCCGTGGCTAAATTTAAAGAAGCCATTCCTGCTGCCTTAAACTCAATAACTTGGCCAACCGATAACTGTGATATTAGCTATAGCCCCTCTCAGCTGGATCAGCTTGTTGATGACTCTGCCAGTCTACTAAGATCCACTTTGGACTCAATTGCCCACTGAGACAAAAAACTATTAAACATCAGAGGACAGCTCCTTGGTTAACTTCTGAAACTCGTGAACTTAAACAAGCATCCTGTAAATTAGAGAGAATATGGCGCTCCAATAAAAGGGAGGAGTCACGTATACTTTGGCGAGAAAGTCATAAAAACTACATGACAGCCTTATGACATGCTCGAGCTGCCTACTACTCCTCAGTAACTGAAGAAAATAAAAACAACCCTAGGTACCTTTTCAGCACTGTAGCCAGGCTGACACAGAGTCAGAGCTCTACTGAGCCTGTGATTCCTCTAGCTCTCAGCTGTGAGGACTTTATGAGCTTTTTTAACGATGAAATTCTTAAAATTAGAGATAAAATTAGCAACTCCCTGCCATAGCCTGAACCTGCTGTACCATTAAATGTAGTCAGACTTGAGTTAAATTGTTTTTCTACAATTAGCCTTCAGGAGCTAAATTCTCTTGTCTCCTCCTCCAAACCATCTACCTGCCTTTTAGACCCGATCCCAACTAAACTGTTCAAGGAGGTCTTTCCCCTAGATTGTCATCCTTCCTGGAGACAATGAATATATCTCTATCAACAGGCTACATGCCACAGTCTTTTAAAGTAGCTGTAATCAAACCTCTCCTTAAAAAACCTAACCTCGATTCAGGAACATTAGCCAACTACAGGCCTATATCAAACCTTCTAACCACAGGCCTATATCAAACCTTCTAACCACAGGCCTATATCAAACCTTCTAACCACAGGCCTATATCAAACCTTCTAACCACAGGCCTATATCAAACCTCCTAACTACAGGCCTATATCAAACCTTCTAACTACAGGCCTATATCAAACCTTCTAACCACAGGCCTATATCAAACCTTCTAACCACAGGCCTATATCAAACCTTCTAACTACAGGCCTATATCAAACCTTCTAACCACAGGCCTATATCAAACCTTCTAACCACAGGCCTATATCAAACCTTCTAACCACAGGCTTATATCAAACCTTCTAACCACAGGCCTATATCAAACCTTCTAACCACAGGCTTATATCAAACCTTCTAACCACAGGCCTATATCAAACCTTCTAACCACAGGCCTATATCAAACCTTCTAACCACAGGCCTATATCAAACCTTCTAACCACAGGCCTATATCAAACCTTCTAACCACAGGCCTATATCAAACCTTCTAACCACAGGCTTATATCAAACCTTCTAACCACAGGCCTATATCAAACCTTCTAACCACAGGCCTATATCAAACCTTCTAACCACAGGCCTATATCAAACCTTCTAACCACAGGCCTATATCAAACCTTCTAACCACAGGCCTATATCAAACCTTCTAACTACAGGCCTATATCAAACCTTTCGTTTACTTCAAAGATCCTGGAGAAAGTAGTGGCTAATCAGCTCTGTGACTTCCTTCAAGACAACAGCCTGTTTGAGGACTTTCAGTCAGGATTTAGAGCTCATCACAGCACAGAGACTGCTCTAGTTAAAGTAACTAACGATCTACTGAAGAAGATGAACTTCACCAGCAGAAGGCTCCAGAGAACAACTGAGCTGAACAAAGCTTGGCCAGTGAAAGAGTAACCTGTGACCTGGAGTCACTTCACTGATGGCTACTGGTTGAGGTGCATGTGGTTTTGGAGGGGAGTCAGAAAATGATTAGCTTGAAAGTTGATCAATGCATTAACTTAAATCTTTTGGTGAAACTGAACCAAACAAGAGACAAATTTTTTGGTACATTAAAGGATACACTGCAAAAAGGTTGCTGTAAATTTCACAGTAACTTACTGGCATTTTGTTGCCTCTACAGTAGCAATGCTCTATTTCAATTGCAGCATAATTGCTGTATTTTCAATAATAGCTTAACTACTGTATTTTTATTTTAAATTACAGTGAACTTGTGGTATTTTACTTTATATTACTATATCGTTAACTATTTCACTGGTCATTTGTTAGAAATATATCTTTTGTTAAAAAATCAAACACATAAATTCTTATCCAATAAAATACATTTAATCAAACATTTTTTTCACCCAAAAATATGAAACACAGTTTTTCTGGGCAAAACTGAAATTTCTTTTCATCCATCGACTTAACCCAATTGTAGTAGTTTCTGCAATCTCCTTAGATGTTTTCTCTGCTTGATGCCAATGATTTGACCCTCCTTAAACAGACTAACATCTTTTCCACGACCACAGGATGTGTCTTTCAACATGGTCGTTTAAGAAATGAGAAGCTACTCATTGCATCAGCTGGGGTTAAATAACTTGTTAGCAGCTAAAAGATAATCGCCCATGCAGTAATTATCCAATAGGAGGCTCGTACCTATTTGCTTAGTTAAATCCAGGTGGCGACTTTTTTTTTGGCCGGGCAGTGTACAACAGAAGGACAGAGAAATGAGAGGAAGCAGGTACTGTATCTTGTCTGTTTTTCGGCGGATTTTTCCGTTACTGCAGTTACTTTTGTCAACTTATATTATTTTTGTAGGTATATTGAAATGTGCTTTCTCAACTTCTGAAGTTTCGATTTGAGGGGGCAAAACATTTATTTGAGGGGGCAGTGCTCCCTCTTGCCCCTGCGTAGCGCCGGCCTCCGACGTAATTAATCAAGAAAATACAAATTAAACAAAAGGAATAACAATTAACTGGATAAAGAGGGAAAATAAGACGTAGAGAAATATGAAATGGTTCAAAGGTAATTCATGGAAACAAATTTAACCCAAAAGATGTTTCCCCATGAACTCAAAGCAAATAAAACAAACCCAGAATGTAAGCAGCATAAATGGGGGAAAAGAAATTAGAAAACCCAAGAGAGAAAAAGAAAAACAAAATAAGGAACAATTTAACGAAGGAGCAAAGTAACCCCACAGTTAATTCAGTCACTCATTAATACCAGTCCTTTAAATACAGGCTGATAAAAGGTCAGCACTGACTGAATATGATGGTCCAGTCCAGCCTGCCATGCACACCTATAACAGTTTATTCTCTGTTCACGTCCTTCTGTGCAGCGACAGGCTCCACACTGTCAGAGCAGTGACAGCAGAGGATGAGAGGACAGGCTCATCGTGAGAGCGAGCAACCATTAACTTCACATCTAAAAACAAGTCGAATTACAGGCAGATCAGCACGATAATTGACCTTTTGACATTGTTAGCAGTCACTGTTAACTTACCTGCATTGGTAACAGCGTGAGGGGAAAGGCGAGGCCACCTGGAGGTGATGGGAAAGGCCAGAGCAAGAGGGAGGGAGGCTGCCACCATAAGACACATATGTCTATGATGAGACATGTACACACTACTCCCTTTTATAGAGAGCCCCTGTCAGGTCATTGGCTGAAGTAAGCAGGAAAACAACTCATGTAAGAGCCAGGATGAGACACATCATCCTGCTACACGTATTCATGTGTTGCTTTTATATTTCTGTTTGGCTGATTCTGGGACCTCAGTCACTACTTTTGTTTCTGTTTGTTTGTTTGTTTTTGATTCTTCTTTTCTGTAAGTGCAGACTGGAAAGACAAATAAATTCCTTTTTAAACTTTTACGTTGTTCTGGAGCAGACTTGATATGAGATTTAATCCTGCAGACGCTACACTCTTTCGGCCTCGCTGTCACCATTCTGCTGCTCTCTTTCCCTGTCATTTCCTCGTCTTCCTGTTGGTGCTCTGTGTAGCCGTCCTGCTCCTTCCTGCTCAGCAGAGACAGACACTCATGTTGACCAATCAAGTGCAGCTCAAAGAGAAAAAGAGAGCGCAAAGGAAAGTGGCGCCCAATCAAGAGTCAGCTCTCAGCGTTCTCAACACGTACGCTTCTGACGCACGAGTTTAGTCTGATGTGATGTGTCTTCTTGTTTTTCTGCCGTTTCAGAACCGAAAGAGTTTTTAAGGTGACAGTGGGGAGAGTCTGCGTCGAACGGCTCAGCTGTGTTCGGCCATTTTCTCTCTTTTTTAATCGAAACGTCGTTTCGGACTTCAACTTGGTCCTGGAGATCAGTTAACTACGATGGACTGGACACTTATAATTCTACTATTATTATGCCATACTGTGGATGTTCAGCCACTTCCAGGTGAGGCTGTTTTGTCTTATTGCTGAACAGTGAAGGTTCTTTGTTTGATCAAAGATGTTTAATAGTTTGAATTTTTAAGAAAATATCAGTTTCTAGAACCAAAACAGATTTGACTTTAAATTTACTGGTTCAACTTCAATAACTCTGATCATTTCTCATCTGTGCCTAAAGTCTAACACTCTTAACATGACTTTTTGTTTCTTCATGTGCTTTTCTGATCTTACTCTGGTTCATGTCGCGTAAATAACATGTTACACGGGGATTTTCCAGTGTTAATGACCAGATGTCTGCCATATTATCACTTCCTCATCCTTCTATCTGCCTTTACTAAGAGGAACAAGTCAAAGCAGCCAGTGCTTAGGGCGGGGTATTTTTTAAAACACGATACATGAAATAAAGGGAGGGTGAGACTGTTCAGTGTCCATTTTGATGAACATCAGCTCTACAGGAAACTTCAACATGGCTTTAAAGAGTGGAGGGATAAAACCAGAAGGTCTTTCTACACAGTTAGAGGAAATATAAAACCTGACTCAGCGTTTTTCAGTTGTATAGAGTCAATTATCCCGTATGGCAGTGAAATCTGAGGACCAAAGTGAAAGCAGGACCTGGACAGACCCTCTGAAAGACCCTCTTACAGTGGCACTGCCAGCTGTGATCCTGCAGCTCTGTGTGTTCAGTTTTCAGCTGTGCTGGTCTGTGAGTGACCCCCACAGACCCTAAGACCAAAGTCTAAGGGCCCCGTCCCGTCCTGACCAACAAAAACTGAATAAAGATTATTGAACCTCCAGCTGGAGTTTGACACTTCAAGTTTGTGGTGAAGCTTGAATTAAAGCGACACCACGGGATGTTGTCTTCAGTCAAACTGCTGATAAAACCACTGGAGGATTTACTGCAGAGCAGCTTCAGAGAAAACAGAGCTAACAATCAAGAAGACCACACAACTCAGCCGACACTCTCTCCTTAAAATAAGATAAGATAAGATAAGATAAGATAGTCCTTTATTGATCCCCAAAGGGGAAATTCTGGTATTGCAGCAGTACAGGGCAAGTACAGGGATAGTAGCATGCATAAGACATAGATCAAGGAATAGAAGATATTTACAATTATCAAAATTAACTAACATACTAAGCACTAAATTAACAGAGTAAGTGGCGTTCAATTATAAAATTAACTAACATACTAAAATAATAATTTAACACAGTACAAAACAGCTGAGCCTCCTGTGCAGTGCAGTAAAGATAAAAATAAAGTGACAGTGATATTAAAGTGACAATGTGAAATGTAGCAGCGCTTATTGACCACACAGTAACAGTGCAAATTATTTACCTAGAGTAATGAACCATGATCAGGGATATGAGTCAGTAACAGTACAGTATGGATAGAGGTGGTTTGGAGCATATGGAGGATTACTATAAATCTATTAAAGTGCAGTCCAGTGTCATATTGCTTGAGTACATCCATTGCTGTTTCGGGGGGGGGGGGTCCAGTGCAGTGACAGACTGTGGCCTCCGCTGCTGTTGTAAAGTCTGATGGCGGTGGGCACAAAGGAGCGCCTGAAGCGCTCAGTTCTGCTTCTGGGGGGGATGATGCGTTGGCTGAAGGAGCTTCCCATGACCCACAGCTCGTCGTGGAGAGGGTGAGAGGGCTTGTCCAGGATCGACATGATTTTGTCCTTGATCCTCCTCTCAGCCACAGTCTGTAGAGTGTCCAATTGAAGGCCCACCACAGAACGGGCCTTCTTCACCAGTTTGTTGAGCCTGTTGACCTCACCAGTCTTGATGCCGCCCCACCAGCACACTACAGCAAAGAAGAGTGCGCTGGCCACCACAGACTGGTAGAAGGTCTTCAGGAGCCTGCTGCAGACGCCAAATGACCTGAGTCTCCTCAGGAAGAACAGCCTGCTCTGTCCTTTCCTGAAGAGGGCATCTGTGTTGTGTGACCAGTCCAGTTTATCGTTAATGTGGACCCCAAGGTACCGGTACGAGTCCACCCTCTCCACTTCCTCCCCCTGGATGATGATGGGGGCAGGGGACCTCCTGCTCCTCCGGTAGTCCACCACCACCTCCTTGGTCTTGCTGATGTTGAGCTTCAGGTTGTTGCTGTCACACCATGTGACGAAGCTCTCGATCAGTCCTCTGTACTCCCCCTCGTTGTCGTCGGTGATACATCCAACAATGGAGGAGTCATCGGAAAACTTCTGGAGGTGACAGGAACCAGAGTTGAACCGGAAGTCTGAAGTGAAGAGGGTGAAGAGGAAGGGCACCAGAACAGTTCCTTGGGGCACTCCGGTGTTGCTTGTGACCACCTCAGAGGCACAGCCATTCACCCTGACGTACTGCGGCCGGCCTGTGAGGTAATCCAGTATCCAGGCTGTGGTGTCAGGGTGCAGTTGCATGTCCAGCAGGTTTTCCCCCAGGAGGCAGGGCCTGATGGTGTTGAAGGCACTAGAGAAGTCAAAGAACGTGACTCTCACAGTGCACCCTGGTCTCTCCAGGTGTGACAGGGCCCTGTGGGTGAGGAAGATGATGGCATCCTCCACGCCGATGTGCTGCTGGTATGCAAACTGCAGAGGATCCTGGAAAGCAGAGAGCAGAGTCCTCAGGTGCTGAAGAACCAGCCTCTCAAAGGTCTTCATGACATGTGACGTCAGTGCCACAGGTCTGTAGTCATTGAGAGCGCTGGGACGTCCTTTTTTTTGGTACCGTGACGATGCAGGAGGTCTTCCACAGTTCGGGCACCTTCATCAACCTCAGGGAGAGGTTAAAGAGGTGCTGAAAGACCCCAGCGAGCTGCCCGGCACACACCCTGAGGACTCTGGGGCTGATGTTGTCTGGCCCACTGGCTTTGTTGGTGCGGAGTTTGGAGAGCTCCCTCTGTACCTGGCTGGACGAGAGTGTGAGGCAGGGAGAGAGGGAGGGGTGCTGGGTGAGGTTGGTGTCCAGGAGGGGTAGGTTGGGGGGAGAGGGGGGGCTGTCTGTTGGAGCCACTTGCAAGCTAGGGGAGGGGGATGAAGATGTGCCAGGGAGGGGGGCAGAGTCTGCTGCAGAGTTGTGAGTGGGGGCTGGGGTGGGGGTTGAAGACCCAGATCCATTCTCTGAGCTCACTGGGGTGGGGGTTGTGTCGAACCTAATGAAGAATAGGTTCAGCTCAGAAGCAAACTCTTGGTCTCCCTCAGGTCTGGGTGCAGGTCTGTTGAAGCCTGTCATCCGTTTCATCCCACACCACAGCTCTCTGGAGTTTTCCTGCCCCATCTTGGCCTCAATCTTCTCCCTGTAGCTGTTCTTGGCCTCCTTCAGCTTCTTCTTCAGCTCCTTCTGGACAGCCCTGAGCCCGTCCCGATCCTTAGACATGAAGGCCCTCTTCTTCTTGTTGAGAAGGCCTTTAATGTCCTTATTAATCCAGGGTTTATTGTTTGGGAAGCAGCGGATCTTTTTTGTTTGGACAATGTTGTCCTCACAGAAACGGATGTAGTCTGTGATGCAATGAGAGAGACCTTCAATGTCATCACCATAGTCCTCTTTAAAAAGATCCCAGTCTGTGACATTGAAGCACTCCTGCAGCGCCTCCTCTGTGTCCTTAGACCAAACCTTGACAGTCCTGATGGTGGCCGCCTGTTGTTCCACCAGCGGCCTGTAGGTGGTATCAAGGTAGATAAGGTTGTGGTCTGATTCCCCCAGAGGAGGGAGAGAAGAAGAGCTGTATGCTCCCTTCACGTTGGCATACAGGAGGTCCAGGATTTTATTCCCTCTTGTAGCACAGTCCACATATTGTGTAAAGCTCGTCAGGACAGGAGAGAGAGAGACATGATTAAAGTCCCCACTGATCAGTATGAGGGCGCTGGGGTGTTGGGTTTGGAGTCCCGCGATCACAGCGTGGATGACGTCACAGGCGCCGGCCGGTGCAGCTGACCGCGGGATGTAAACAGCAACAGCAATGGCGTGTGAAAACTCCCGCGGTAGGTAATACGGACGTAATCCCACCGCTAAAAGTTCCACATCAGGGGTGCAGGCAGTCTCCTTCACAGTCACATGTCCGGGACAACACCATTTAGAGTTCACAAAGACAGCAAGTCCCCCTCCTCTCTTCTTACCGCTCTGTGTCCCTCGGTCCGCTCTGACCAGCGTGAAGCCGGTCAGGTCGATCACACTGTCCGGTGTTGTCCCCTGCAGCCATGTCTCCGTGAAGACAAGCAGGCTGCTCTCCCTGTAGATCCGCTGGCTGTTCACTAACGCCGTCAGCTCGTCAGTCTTGTTGGCGAGTGACCTCACGTTCCCCATAATGATCGATGGAAGGAAAGGTTTAAATCTCCTGTCCCTCTCGATCCTCTGTCTGACTTTGGAGCCGGCTTTCTTCCCTCTGCGCGTCGCCCTCCATATCTCCTCAGGTATACGTGCAGAGGGGCAACCGGCTCCATTACGGTGCTGCAGGAGTTCCTCACGTGTGTAGGTGAGCATCGTAAACAAAAGAAAAGTCCAAAAGGAACGACAGAACTCCGCCAGAAGTACCACAACTAAAACGTTGCAGTATTAATGGTAGCTTAAACCGAAAAATAAATAAGATAAAGAACAACAAGGGGAGAAAAAATACACAAAATAAGAACATTGTGTCGGAGCTGCTGCAACAGGCTGCCGTCTCCCAGCGCCCGGAGTAAATGTAAAAAAAATGTCTGATATGAGCACCTGATGGTCAGCAGTGGACTGTGACTGATCTGTTAATTAATAAATATAAAATCACAGGGACAGGTCTGTGTGAACCGCCTGTTGTTTCTGCTGTTAAAGCCTTTCAGCAGGAATTTTCCTCAGTGCTCAAATAAAATGATAATAAGATGAATTTCTGTAAATTTAAATCAATGATAAATCCCACTGACGATGTTGGTCCATTATTAATAAATTCAGTTTATCAGGTAACATAAACAAACTGTAAAGACGGGTGATTCATGTGTTTAAATTCAGTTTCTGTCTCTTATTCTGTTTTATTTAACTTCATTCAGAAGGAAACCTGATGGCTGAACTTCAGCCTCTTCTGTCTGAGTGTTTAATAAAACAGCTGAATCTTAATCTGATCTGTTTCCTTTAGGTTGTAATGTCTCAGTTAAAGAAGGAGGAACTGCCATCCTGCCTGTGAAAGTCGATTTAACTCAAGACTCGACACTGTTAAACCCCACCATAAAATGGTGGACTGACGCTGGAGAAGTCGTTCACCAGTATCGACAGATTCAAGACTATAATGGACAGCAGGACAAACGCTTTGAGGGCAGAACATCTCTCTTTAAGGAGGAAATATATAAAGGCAACATTTCACTGAAGATCATCAACGTAACTAAAAGTGATGCAGGAAAATACATCTGTGAGGTTTATCACCCAAAATACTCTGATCTAAATAAGAGCTACAGTGTTTCTCTGTGTAAGTACAGCAGACCAGTTTCATCATCTCATAACTGTGATGTTCTCAAATCTTTCTGCTCTTAAAAACATGTTTACACCTGTATGATCACACACTATGTCTGAACAGGTGTGACGGAGACAGATGAGCGTGGAGACCCTGTGAGTAAACATTTGATTTTCATGATTTAACTTTAAAATTCTTCCTTGTGAGGTCAAAATTTAACACCAAATGTTATTTTTCCTGATTTTTTTTCTGAACAAAGAGCCCAAAACCAGAGCATCCCAGCCAAACCCCGGTAAGTGAAACCAGTTGATGGAAAATAGAGTCGTAGCTTCAGGGGTTAAATGATATGCTGTGTTGTGTCAGAAACAGTCAGGACGCTCCATTAAGACTCATTCAGGACTCACAGCTTAGAGCAGAGTCAGTAAATATCAGCCCACAGTGCAGATCAGTGCTGCAGCAGTTTCCAAACAAACAGACTCAGAGAGACATTTTTCCATCATTCAGATGTTTGTTAGTGTAAAACAGAGCGGGCTGTTCTCTGACAGACAGACGCTCAGTGAGCAGAGCATGGATCAGAGGGACAGCAGAGGGTCTTTAGTGATCTGATGATTATAAAACACAAACGTTCAGGGACACGTCTGTGTGAGCCCTCACTCTGATGTCTATGGGCTGCTGTTGATGGTCCACTTTCAGCATGAATCTTCCTCAAAACTCAAACCACAATAAAAACATGTAGATGTCCTTGACCTGTAAACTGGAGTTTCTGCTGATCAGTCCACTAAAGACGTTGGTGCAGTGAGAATAAACTCAGTTTATCTGATGTGATAAAACAAACAGCCTGAAGATGATTCGTGTTAAGTCTTTATTTCACAAAAAGCAAACTTTTATAAATCTCTCTTTAGCTAAAACTTTGCCCGAGGCCAAACATAGAGGGTTTGAATTGACGTCATAATTCAGACTGACAGTTCATCTGCTGAGAGGCAGAGTTATTGATGTTGATGTAAGAAACAGGAAAACACTGTCATTCACCTGAAACAGGCCGTGTTGTCAATAATCTACATAAGGCCTGATTATTGTTGATGATGTCCATTACAGAAAATGTGGATTCTAGTCTGATTGATGTGTAAAAATGACCAAATAAATGGTTTAAATGCAGCATTTAGCAGCCTAAGCTTCAGGGTGAGGCCCTGTAGAGACTCTGACTCTGTATCTGTGACTCTGTGTTGATCAGACCAGGCTGTCTCTGAGCAGACGGCTGTGACGTCCATTTAACTGTCGTGACCTCATGTTTGCTTTCATCGTCAAACCTGCCGTAATAATCAGCTTCCAGATGACGACATGAAAATTGATCTAATGTCCTCAGTGCCTCATCATCTAAGTCACTGATGGTTTGTTTTAGGGAAGATTTGATGAAATTTCTTCATCATAAAAAGAAGAGGAAAGACAAAGAGGGAAAAGTTCATGTTCATCAGTGAAATGATTCCAGCAGCTGTTATAAACCTGACCTCACAGCTCCAGATGTTTTTATAACATCAGCTGAGGACATCTGAACATCATCAGATCAGTAACTCAAACTTTTCTGCTGGACTGAAGTGTCTGACTGTTCACTTCCCTCCAGTTACTGTCCACAGTCTGAGCTCTTTGCCTCTCAGTGACTGAAATGCTGCAGCAGTGACCGTGTCCTGAGCTACAGGGTTGAGTTCCTACCTGAGCACATCTGAGTTAGACCTCCAACAAAACTGCCCACATGCTCCAAATACTTCCATATCTCTTCAGATAACAATCTGATGAAACAAAGTCTGCTGAAATTTGACACCCAGGGTTTCTGTTTCACGAATGTTTGTGTTAGTTTGTGACCTACGGCTGCCTGTGTCTGTGGCATCATGAATGATCTTAAACAACATGATCTGACTGAGCTCAAAGGAAACGTCTCAGATTGAGGTCCAAACCAAGAAACACTGACTGGAGAAAGTCTGCTGACACCAGCTTACACAGTCACAAATTAAAGCGTAACACCAGGGAGTCTGTAGTTAACATAAAAAGGAGAATGGAGCAGCTTCTGCATTGAAATACTGGAATGTTCCATGTCACAGACATCACTGCATGCTATTAAGCAGCATTTATCAATGCACACTAACAAAGCTTCACTGGTGTGGACGGGGCCGTTTCAAAGAAGTACCCGCCTACATGTGGTCAGAACCTCAGGGTCCTGGTTCAGGTTTAAAAGAGGCCACGTGGTTCAAACATGTGAAAACTCTTCAACCAAACCAAAATTCAGCAGCTAGGATATGATCAAGAAACTACTGAGGCCATTCAAACTACCATCAACAACATGTTCCTCATTAAAGAATTCAAGTGTTTAATAAAAATCAGAAACAGCAGAGAGTTCAGTTCACCTGGACCAGAAACAAAGACCCAAGAAAAGTAGACTGCATCTTCACCCCCCTCCAAAAGTCCACTGTGGTGCAGTCCAGACTGGAGCCAGTTTGTTCAGGAGGAAAATTATGAAGAGATCATTAAAAAAGTTTTATTGAACAATCTGACTGTGAAGAACAACCCTGACTTTTTTTTTTTTTTATCACTGTTTGTTTTCTACAGGAAAAAACTGGTGGAATTATTGGAGGTGTCATTGGTCTCATCGTTCTTGCTGCTCTCATCTGTGTTGCTGTTTTTCTTTACAAAATTCACAGTAAGTCACATAATATTTTCTGTGTTTCTTAAATTGGAAAACAAAGATACATTTTCATAGAATCTGGTGTGAAAATGTAATTTTAATGTAATTCAATTGTGGGAATCCAAAGGCTTCTTTAAGTCAGAATTCTGACTTTAATCTCTGGATTAATGCTTCAGTTTAAGAGACATGAGCCAGATTTAAGAATTCTGAAAAAATCTTAGAATTCGTGTTAATAACACAGGACCGAGACTTTGTCCTCAGAATTCTAACTTTAATCTCAGAATTCTGTTTTAAATGTCAGGATTCTGACTCAAATCTAGAATCTTGATTTTAATCTCTGAATACATTCTTCTGTTCAGGATTCAGACTTGAATCTCAGCACCATATCTTTGGTCTCAGATTTCTGGCTTCAATCTCAGGATTTTGACCGAAATCTGAGATTTCTGTTGTATTTATCAGAGATCTGGGTTTATCATCATAATTCTGCTTTTAATGTCAGAATCTGATTGTATCATTAACTGAAATTAAAGTGCATTATTCCAACTTCATCCCAAGTCATGACCTTTATCTTAGAAATCTGACGTTTTCTCGACCCCAAATCTGATTTTGCCCTAAAATTAAAAGGCTAGTCTAAGAAGTCTGACTTTGATTCTGAATTTATTTCAGCATGAATTCATTCTCAGACCTGACAATTTATCATGATTTCTAATTTAATTTATCTTCATATTTCTGAGATACAGGATTACAGGATTCTAAACCTTTATTTGAGAATACTGATTTTGATTTCTGAACTCTTAGGGTCAATCCCAATTCTACCCCTTAGCCCTTGGTTTTGCGCCTTCACGTCTAGTGAAGGGGTGTCACAATTCTCAGGGTTAAGACGAAAGGCTACACAGCCCTTAAAACAAAGACAGACCAGGACATCACTTGAAAGGAAGGAGTCAGAGAGTTTCCCATAATACACCACGCCCACTGGCGAGAAGGAGACAGAAGGAAATGCATAATTATGAGTAATTATTAAATCATAAAGTGAATATTAATCATGTTTTGAATTGTTGGTCATCTTTTACAATTTCTCGTTATAACAAGCTAGCTTTCGCAGCTGTAGCTACAGCTATTGTCACATCTGCCTACGTCACAGCCAGCGAGCGGCTCTGGGTGATGACGTAGTGGGAATCGAGTGGCGTCTCGTTTCTCAGGAGCGTGTTTTCACCTTCACCTTGGCTCTCAAAACAAAGGGCTAAGGAAAAGGGGTAAGACATGAGGGGGAGGGCAAAGGGGTACAATTGGGATTCACCTTTACTCGTGCTAATTTGACTCAAATCGCAAGATTATAAGATTTTCCAAATTCTGAACACAAGCTTTAGAATTTCACTTTTATCTTGAAATTCTCCCTGAATTCTTCAGATACTGGCTTTTGATTTTTTTCTTTGAAGTCTGACTTTAAAATCATATTTAAATTTTATTTTCAGGCTGAATTTAATCCAAGAATTTTGACTTGAATCAGATGATCCCTGCTCTCGTCAAGATTTTGACTGACCTTAAAATTCTGACTTTAGTGATCAGAATTCTGAACTTTATTGTCATAATTTGATGCTATCCCAAATTTCTGACTTGAATCCCAGAGTTCTGACATTTTTACAAATACTGACCTTAACCCTTGGGTCTCTATTTGGCTTTTTCTGCCACAAAGAGGCAGTGACTGACTGACCATAACTTTCACTCTATTCAAAAGAATGAAAACATTTTGGGTGAGGAAACGTAATTCTACATACATTTTGAAAATGTGATTTCAACAGTTTTAAAATGTCAAAAATACACTGTGAGCAAATTTACTACCCTTTTGTCCTGTTTTGGTCATTTAAAAGCTACAAACTTTAGCTGCTCTAAAAACATAACAGATTAATATTTTTTCAAACTTTTTTACCCAAATCTCTTCATCAAGCTCAGCCCTGATCAAAATGTTTTTGTTTTATCTTTGAATTGTGGATTTTAACCCTTTATATGCCAATTTCATAAGAGATGTCACTGATTTGGGGAAAAACACACACAAAATGACTGATATTTTTAAATAAAAAAATGATCGAAGGCTGGAGATTTTTTAGGTGGTAACACAGTCTTTGAAATGTCAAAAATCAGTCAAAACATTTGCTTTGGTGCATTATTATTTTTTGCGCAGCTTCAAATAATTTGTTTTACTAACCCTTGACTCCCATTATAACCCCTTTTTTAATGCAGCATTGACATTTCATAATCATGCATCCTGCAGTTGTGATGATGTGTGTGTATGTGTCTGGGTATGTGTGTGGCTGTTTGTGTGTGTTCGTGTGTCTGTGCCTGTGTGTGCATGCTCACGCATGTGCGTTGGTGTGTGTGGTAGGGCTGAAGATTTATCGTTTTCGGACTGAAATCACAATTTCAGACAACGCAATCTTGTAAACGCCAAAGCTGCATTTTTTGCAGCGCTCCTGACTGACCCAGGATCTGTTGTGTCAACTGTTATACACAAATTATTTTATGCAGGCAATTTGCATTTAAGAATGGCTCGCAAATGAGCGGTTTACTCACAAAGGAGAATCAGTTCTCGTTCCCTTATAAGAGCAGTTCAAAAGAGTCGACTCGTTCATGAACGTCACAGCTCCACTGCAGAAGTGCTGGTAAGCAGGTCAACAACACAAAGCCTCTGTTTAGGAGTAGAAGTTGGAGTACACCTTAAATAATGAAAACAGATTATTAATCATCAATATTAGATGATTAATAATGTGTTATATGCTTTTTGATCATTTAGTTCCTTACTGTTGTCTATACTGTAAACATGGTGAGTATTGCACTGAAGCTTGATTTGAAGAAAACCATGAAGCAAATTGAAATCACAATATCTGCCAGAAAAATCACAATTAGAGCTTTTCCTAAAATCGTTCAGCCCTCGTGTGTGTGTGTGAGTGTGTGTGTGTGTGAGTGAGCATTCAGCTGCCAGAAGACTGCAGCATATCACCTGTAACTCCCTATAAGTAAGTGCTTCACACAGGGTTCAGGTCCTGAGTGTGCTGTTTTTTTCTACACACCACTGAATGATCTTCACCTCACTCCTGAGCTGCTGGGGTGCTGTGGTTCAGGATCTGGAGGATACAGAGATGACAAAAGAGTTTTTTTTATATCTGCTGGTTGAAAGAGTCAGGCTGCAAAATCATCTCCAAGGCCTCACTGCAGGTGAAGTGTCTTCTCATGGCTCCTGCTGCTTGTCTCAAAACCAAATGACCAACAGAACTGCATGCAAGTGCTTCAACACTCTTATACCGCTTTCACACTAAAATCAGCGGGTCAATGCTGGTTTTTTCAACGCTGGTTAACCCGCGACCGACTCCTTTACCACTGCCAGCAGACCCGGGTCTACTCAGCAGCAGACGAGCTGCATGGTTGTTATTTTTCCTCTGGCACATCAAGCTGATGTCATCACGTTGATGACGTCATCAGCGCGACAAAACACGACCACGTAAACAATGGAAAAGAGCATGGACGCCGTGGACACGGTTTTCTGTACTTTGTACTTTTGTCCCTCTTAAAAAAAATGTACAAACTCGGCGCTGATGATACAAAGGTGGATGGAATTTGTTACTGAGATGGCAAAGAGTCATGTAAGTTACAGGCAGAGGGGTCAGGCGAGATGTTATGCCATGAGCACGTAACGCCAACGTCATCCGTAACTTAGCAGCATGACCCGGGTGTGATGTTCTCACTGAAGCCGGTCGGAGACGAGCCGATAAAAACCCATGTCGCTTGCAGGGTAAGTCGACCCAGGTCGAAATGTAGTCATATAAGTCATACAGTAAATAATGACAAATAATTCCTTAAATCAACACAAAAACAAAAACAGGAATGATAATGATACACAATAAGAGGGGGAAAAAAAAGGCGTTGCACTCTATAGTACAATTATGCCATTATTGCTGCTTGAGAAATTCCATTTAGGGTGTCCATACCTTCTCAAATTCTTGTGCTTTACCCCTAGTAACATAAGTTAGCTTTTCCACTGTAACACACAGTGTCATTTCTCTCATCCAGGACTGTGTAGAAGAAACTTCAGTCTCTTTCCAAGACAAAGCAACCATCCTCCTGGCCTACAGGAGGCCAAAGTTGATCAGAGTCTTGCATTTAGAATTAACCATAAAGTCGTCCCGATATAAACCCAGAATACAAAGTTTTGCCAGACAAGGTACTTGGGTACCAAAGAATTTACTTAATGTGTCAACAACCATCTTCCAAAAAGCCACCAGTTTAGGACATTCCCATACACAGTGAATTAACGTGCCTTTCTCAGTCAAACATTGGACACAGGTGTCTGGAATGTCAGGGACCATTTAAGTTTTTCAGGGGTTATGCACGTTCTCATTAAACATTATGTTGTAATAATTTCAATCTTGTATGAACAGTATGAGTTTGAGCTTTTAAGCAGGCGGCTGCCCACTCAGCCTCATCAATATCTTCCTTGATATCTAAACTCCATGCTCTCATTCTGTCAATGCAGGATTCCTTGTCACGTGAAATAAGTGCGGCATATATTATCAAAATTTGTCATCTACCATACATATGTTTTAGAACTATACCCTCTAGACAAGACAGCAGTGGTTCATGTATAGTGTTTGCGATGAAACAAAGTGCTTTAATTGTAAATATTTAAAAAAGTGTTTCTTTGGGATAGAGTATTTGTGACAGAGATCATTAAATGTTAGTAGATAACTCTGAGCATACAAATCTCCTCCTTTCTGCAACCCTCGGTCAGCGTCAACGCCTAAACATCACTCTGTATAGTTATTGTTGTTTACGGCTCTCTGTAGCTGAGAGCCGGGGTTAATGTTTTTAACTACCCACACAGATCAAGGTGGGTGCACAAGGTCACACATCAACCGTTTCCTCCTGCAGCTGCCCCTCCAGACCCTGAGCCACAGACATTTCAGCTCCATGAGGAGACACTTCACCTGCATCCTGAGCCACAGCCACCTGCACACCCCAGCAGCTCAGGAGTGAGGAGGGGATTGTGCAAAAATGAGCAGGAATCATGCAGAAAAAAAACACTCAGGACCTGTCCAGTCTGTGGACAACTTACTTGCAGGGAGCACCAGGTGACATGCTGCATGTCTTGCTACAGTTGAACACACACATACACACAAAGACACACACCCACACACCAACGTACATGTGCACATGTGCACACACACACACAGACACATCACACACACACACACACACAGACACATCACACACACATCACCACCACTGCAGGATGCATGATTATGCAGTTTCATGGCTTCATTCAAAAATTGTGGTTATAATGGGAGTCAATAGGGAGTGAAACTTAAAATTCGATGCTGTGCAAAAAATAATAAATACACCAAAGTCAATGTTTTTACTAATCTTTGACAGATCCAAGAGTGTGATAGCATGTAAAAAAAAATCTCCAGCCTCTGAGCATTTTTTTAGATTGAAAATTGGTCATTTTGAGTGTGTTTTTTCTGAATTCAAGACATCATCTATGAAATTTGCATTTAAAGGGTTAAAATCCATAATTAAAAAAAAGTTCTGATCAGGGCTGAGCTTGAGGAAGAGAGATTTGGTTAAAAAAATGAAATAAATATTTATCTGCTCTGTTTTTACAGCAGCTAAAGTTGTGGCTATTAAACAGCCAAAGCAGGATGAAAGTTGTTTTTAAAAACAGCACTCAAGGGTTAAGCCTTAAAGTTGTCGCTTTTATCACAAAATTCTGCCAAAATTTTCAGAATCCTGATACTTTTCTCTTAAATTGACAGTAGTATTCAATTTCAGATTTAAGCCTGACTCAAATCTCAATATTTTGAGGCTTCATTTAAGAATTTTTGATTCAATCTCAGAATTATGACTTTATCTTTGACTGACTTTAATTCACAGAAGAGTGACAATAATCTTAACATTCTGTTTTAAAGGACAATGTTATCTCTGAAATATTTTGTTTTCTTAAATATCTGACTTTCCTCAATATTCTGACTTGAATCAGAATCTGAAATTTAATCTGACTGAATTGAATTCTGACTGTTCTTTCTGAATTCTGATTTCTTTTTCAGGATTCTGACTTTAATCTCAGTGGTTTGTCTTTAAGTTTGGGATTAAAAACAGAAATGTCTTTATCTCAGATTGGTGATCTCATGTCAGATTTCTTAAGTTAATTTTCAGGGTTCTGACTTTAATTCAAGAATTCTTAATTAAATGTTTGAGTCCTGATTTTATTGAAGGGTGCTGATTTTTATCCTGAAATTCTCAGAATTACCACTTCTCTTTCTTTGTTTTAGAGTTCAGAGACCAATCTCAGAATTCCAGCTCTTGTTTTTATAATCAGACCTCAATTTTGGGTTGAAATCTTAACAATCTGACCTTTATTAACGACTTATGACTAAAATACCAGGTTTGTGTTTTTATCTCTCAGACGTCTGACTTTAATTTCAGGTTTTGTACTTGTCCCTGACAATCCTCATTTAGATCACAGTTAAAATCAGACTTCATCGTACTTTGCTAGTCTAGGGCCTTAAAACTTGAAATATGATTTTTTATTATCATCACCAAAAATGTGATTCTGCTAATGCCCTTTTCAAAAAGTGTTGAAATACCTCTGAGGCCCGACCTGCAGTACCTCCAGGGCCCACCAGGGAGCCCCACTCATCAATAAACAGTATTTTTTTTCTTCACTTTCTTCAAAGAGAAATCTGTAATTTTTCAGGTCACACAGTTCATGTCTAACAGTGGAGACAGAAAGAACATGATTATTACTTTATAATTCAGTAACTCAGTTATGGCCTAAAACTGTGGGATCAGCCTCCAGAGAAGAGGTGTCATTTCATCCACAGACGGGTCTGAAAAAGTTCCTCACGGCTTCACGATGAGACAGACGATCCTGACTGTGAATATAATCCTTAAAGGAGGATGAGGAAATCACTGACTTAAAATCATCCTGTTGGACTGAATGAAATGAAATCAGTGAATTAAATCAGAGAGAATAAAAACACAAAGGTTAACTACAGTGTTTAAGCTCTTCAGAAACAAAAATAAAACTGTTTTATCAGTGGTTTAACAGTTTTAAACTTTTCTTCCCCTAAACTCTCCCATAAGGACCCAAAAACAATGAAGATCCAGGTGCTCAAAAGGCTGTACGAGGGATGAGTCCAACAGGAGGAGATCCCAGCGCAGGTGAAGTTTCAAAGGAACCTGCGGAGTACACTGCAATGATAGACTACCCTGCTGGTAATGATGACAACAACTGGAAATGAAGGATACATAAACAAACGGCCAGTGGAGCAACAAAAGTCCCTGAAAAATAGAAAATACATACAGGTAAATTCATTGAATTGAAGAGGAAATACATGATTAATATGAATCTGAAGTGTTAAGATGGTCCAGGTTCCTCTCTCCCCTTTCCTTTGCTCAGACCTGTCCGTAGGCCAGAGGGTCACATTTGTTTGTTTGTTTGTAAACAAGATTACTCAAAAACTACTGGATGGATTTTGCTGAAATTTTCAGGAGATGTTGGTAATGGCCCAACTTAGAAATAATTAGATTTTGGTGGTGATCCAGATAACCGCCATTAGTGAACGATTGTTTTTGCTCAATAGCTGTCAAACTAATAATGATATTAACATGATTCTGAGTGCTTGTTGTGGGTTTTCGGGGTCATGGGTCTGTGAAGCTTTGCACTGAATCTTTAAGGTCAAATTATGTGTAAATAAAGATTGTTGTTTTTGGGTCATTCCACCAAATGGGTGCCATTCCATGCTGCAAGTCCACCAAATTATTATTTTTTCATGTATTTCTAAATCTAGGTACACACTTATTTAACTATTTAAAATGAACATTGGTCAATCTTAAGTGGCTTTATTTAATTTTTATACAGGTTTTAGGACAAAGATGGTTGCATTTTTTCAGTCCTGTTACTCAAACTCATGTTATATTTAAAAAGCATGTTTAAAAGCACGTCAACTAATTCCTTCATTTTCCCCTCAAGAAAGTGTCTCTTTTTGTGGAATGGTTGGTGATATGTTCTAATAATTAATGTTTGTTACTAAAAAATTGATACTTTTAAACAAAAGTTGCATTTTTCTAAAACATCCAAAGCCATATTTATTATTTCAAGGAGACCCAAAGCTCAATTTAAATAGATTTATTATCATGTAATCTATCAAACAATTGGATAAATGATGGACCAAACATAAATGAAAAAGTTGTTTATCTTTTTTTTTTTTTTTTTCTTAAGAAAAATTATAGGGAAACAGGAATGAACGAGACACAACAGGAATGAACAATGAACCACAAAAAGCTGTGCCATGTGTGGATGTGAAAGTGCATGTTTGAACGTGTGATCTTTTAACAGACTTATGTTCTCCCCTGGGAGCCACCACCTTATCGTGGTGGGGGGTTTGCGTGTCCCAGTGACCCCAGGAGTTATGTTGTCAGGGGCTTTATGCCCCTGGTAGGGTCACCCAAGGCAAACAGTTCCTGGGAGAGGGGCCAGACAAAGCATGGCTGGAATACCATTATGGAAGGACAGACCAAAGGACCTAGTTGTGCTTATGCACCAAACAGCAGTTCAGAGTATCCACCTTTTTTAGACTAGAGGAGGTGCTGGAAAGTGCCCCTCTGGGGACTCCCTCGTTCTTCTGGAGGACTTCAATGCTCACATCAGCAATGACAGTGTGACCTGGAGGGGCGTGATTGGAAGGAACAGCCCCCCCGATCTGAACCCGAGTGGTGTTTTGCTACTGGACTTCTGTGCTTGTCAGAGATTGTCCATAACAAACACCGTGTTCAAACATAAGGGTGTCCATATGTGCACCTGGCACCAGGACACCCTAGGCTGCAGTTTGATGATCGACTTTGTAGTCGTGTCATCAGACTTGCAACCGCTTGTCTTGGACATTCGGGTGAGGAGATGGGCGGAGCTGTCAACTGATCACCACCTGGTGGTGAGTTGGCTCCGATGGTGGGGGAGGATGCCGGTCAGACCTGGCAGGCCCAAGCGGGTCTGCTGGGAACGTCTGGCAGACTCTCTCATCACAAAGAGTTTCAACTCCCACCGCTGGGCGAAGTTCGGCCATGTGGCGGGAGAGGCAGGGGACATTAAGTCCAAGTGGGACCCACGAGCTGTGGGTCGTGACCAAAAAAACAAGATCGCGAATCCAAGCGGCTGAAATGAGTTTCCTTCGCAGGGTGTCCGGGCTTTCCCTTAGAGACAGGGTCAGAAGCTTGGTCATCCAGGAGGGGTTCGGAGTAGAGCTGCTGCTCCTCCGCATTGAGAGGAGCCAGATGAGGTGGCTTGGGCATCTGGTTAGGATGTCCCACGGACACCTCCCTGGTGAGGTGTTCTGGGCACGTCCCACCGGTAGGGGAAGATCCAGGACACATTGGAGGGACTGTGTCTCGCAGCTGGCCTGGAAACACCTCAGGATCCCCCAGGAAGAGCTGGACGAAGTAGCTGGGGAGAGGGAAGTCTGGGCTTCCCTGCTCAGGCTGCTGCCCCCATGACCCGACCACGGATAAACGAACAAAGATGGATGGAGAAACTTGTGTCGTGAACGCTGTGAACCGTGATGTCTCTCTCAGGCTCAAAACGGTTGGTGACCTCTGCTCTACAGAGAAGCACCATATCATCTTTCTTGTTGCTCATCAGAGGAATGAAATGATCAGTCTGACGTGTATTTATAACTTTAGTTCTGACAGGACAGCAGCCGAGGCGTGTAAACTCACTGACTGTTGTTTGTGTTTACTTTACAGTGAGCTCTCTGAGCTGCAGCAGAGCAGAGACCCATGTTTTGATTTACTTTGGCGAGTGCATGTATGGTTGTGTGTGAAAGTACGCAAAAGACATATCAGACATAAGTTCTACAGCAAGGTCAAGATAAGGTCAGTCTCTCCACTTCAGAGACACACACACAAACAGACACACACACAGACACACACAGAACATGCATAGACCCACAACAGGAAAATTGTACTTCAGTGTTGAGCTCTCCATCCCTTTTTCATATTTTCTGTGCCTTCTATGTTCAGCCCTCCAACATTAATTATATTGATAACTAATTTGATGTGTTTTTAAAAATAAAAACAGTGATATCATGTAATCAAAATTGGCATTTAAAGGGCTAAGGTAAAATAAATGATTAAATATTTGACATTTTTGATTAGGACTGAAGTTGACTGAATAATTTGAGCAAAAAAAAGTGTAAAAGAATATTCATCTGTTATGTTTTTTTAGCAGTTTTGGGAGAGGGAGAGGACATTTTTGTCCTCTGATGACCTAAAAAGGGTCATAAATTAAAGCAACCCACAAAGGTTGAGTAATTTCTAAAGTAAAACTTAAAATTCAGCTGAATAGTGTAATATTAACTAATTTTCAACTGAATAAATAATTTAAACAGTGGACTCTACTCAGTCCTGTTACTCTTCATATGAGTAACAGGACTGAAAAAAAGTTACAGAACTGAAAGTAACAGGATTGAATTTTTGGCATAAAGTTAGCAAACGCATGAAATATAGCCACTTGACATTGTTGATAATCACATGAGGACGCTGAGCACAATCTAGTGATTCACCAAGAATGTGTGTTTTTTTTTTAAACAAAAGATTACTAAAGATATAATTTAAAGGTGCAGTGTGTAGAATTTGGCATTTGAGCAACATCTATCGTGCATATTCTAGAATGAGCCCAACCGTAACCAAAACGTCACATCGCTGAGCAACGGAAGCCTGTGAAGACCAAAAGGGCTAGGCACCAAAAGCTTTAACTGTAAAATACACACAATTTAAATCCCTAGTGCAGAGTAACAACTGTCTCTACTAGGGCTGTAATCAACCAAAGAATTTGTTGGTCGACTGACACACTGAAATTGTCGACCAAATATCGACTAATGGGGGGGGGGGGACTCTGACGGAAAATCCCTCCTGCGCGGGGACGGCTCGGCGCAGCTCGGCGGAGCGCGGCTCGGCGGGGGGTGTGTGGGGTGTGTGTGTGTGTGTGTGGGGTGTGTGTGTGTGTGTGTGTGTGTGTGTGTGTGTGTGTGGGGGGGGGGGGGGGGGGGGGGGGGGGGGGGGGGGGGACTCTGATAGGAAACCCTCCTGCGCGGGGACGCAGGAGGGGCGGGGGCTCTGCGCAGCTTGGCGGAGCGCGGCTCGGCGGAGTGCGTCTTGGCGGGGGGGCGGGGGACTCTGACGGGAAACCCTCCTGCGCGGGGACAGCTCGGCGCAGCTCGGCGGAGCGCGGCTCGGCGGGGCGCGTCTTGGCGGGGGGGCGGGGGACTCTGACGGGAAACCCTCCTGCGCGGGGACGCAGGAGGGGCGGGGGCTCTGCGCAGCTTGGCGGAGCGCGGCTCGGCGGAGTGCATCTTGGCAGGGGGGCGGGGGACTCTGACGGGAAACCCTCCTGCGCGGGGACAGCTCGGCGGAGCGCGGCTCGGCGGGGCGCGTCTTGGCGGGGGGGCGGGGGACTCTGACGGGAAACCCTCCTGCGCGGGGACGCAGAAGGGGCGGGGGCTCTGCGCAGCTTGGCGGAGCGCGGCTCGGCGGAGTGCGTCTTGGCAGGGGGGCGGGGGACTCTGACGGGAAACCCTCCTGCGCGGGGACAGCTCGGCGCAGCTCGGCGGAGCGCGGCTCGGCGGGGCGCGTCTTGGCGGGGGGGCGGGGGACTCTGACGGGAAACCCTCCTGCGGTGGGACGGCTCGGCTCTGCGCTGCTCGGCGGAGCGCGGCTCGGCGGAGTGCGTCTTGGCAGGGGGGCGGGGGACTCTGACGGGAAACCCTCCTGCGCGGGGACGGCTCGGCTCGGCGCAGTTTGGCGGAGCGCGTCTTGGCGGGGGGTAGAGGACGATGCTCAAAATAAAAATAAATACTCAGCAGACCACCGGACGTTGAATAGGCTAGCATAGACGCTCTTCGATCCTCCTGTCTCCAGCCAGGTCTCCAGATGGTGGGCGAATCCAAAGTGGTGAAACCCAGGAGGTGTTCTGAGACAGGCAAGTTACCTGTGAAACCGCGGTGGTCTGAAAACACCCCCATTAGCACTTGGTACGTTCCTCCTGATGACTGTAAATCGCCGCGGGAAAAAATAATTTGAAGTGGAAAAAAAAAAAACCTCGATTGGTCGACCAATCAGAGTTCTGGTCGCCCCAGCACTTATCGACCAATGAGTCGACCAGTCGACTAACACGTTACAGCCCTAGTCTCTACATCCACCGCCGTCCTCTCTCCTCTTCTTCGCCTGCATTTCAGGTAGATTTCAGAACCGGTGGACAGATTCGCGTTTCGTTCTTTTTGTCCCTAAAATCCACTCGTAGACAACATGGCGGATCGTTATGTGTGCCTTCATGAACGCGGCCGCGGTAATGTAATTTTTTTTAAGCTTTTTCTAACTAATTAAAAATAAAAACAAACGTTTTATGGGGATGATTGTACTCCTATTTTTACAGACTTTACATACAAATAGGAACATTATATCCTATATTCAATTTGGCAGCATGTTTGGTGAAATGCTGCCAAATTTCACACACTGCACCTTTAAGTAACAGGACAGTATGTTGAGATAGACCTCCTCAGTCATAGGTCTATCTCCATGTTATTGAATGTAGAAAAGATTTTGTAATTCAAAAGTGGGAGCAAGATTTTTCTGATTTGTATTCAGGAAATCATATTTCAGCTGAATTTGATGATATTTTTCTTAAAGAAGCATGTTACTTAAAAGATGAGCTTGAAAGAAATATGACTGATGCAAAATATCCATCAAATTTATTCTTGAATTATGATATCACTCTAGAAGAAGTGAGAGCTGCAGTAAATAAATCGAAGCTGAGAAAGTCTGTAGGCGTGGAGGAAATCCCAAATGAGGCACTAAAGGCTCCACCTCTTCTAAACGTCCTTCTCTGTCTGTTTGGGTTTTGTTTTAAATATAGGTTTGTCCCTTCTGCATGGTACAAATCAATAATCAAACCTATACCAAAATCACTTGGAAGTGACCTAAGAATACCTCTCAACTATAGAGGAATCAGTCTTCTCAGCACAGTGTATAAGCTATACTCTAGTATTTTGAATGTTAGTTGACCCGGTATTTGGAGACTGTAGGATACTTAGTTGACGAACAGAATGGATTTAGAAGAGACCAAGCCTGCATTGACCACATTCACTCAATTTCAACAATTGTTAGAACAAGAATTGCTGAAAACAAATCTACTTTTGTGTGTTTTGTGGATTTTCAAAAGGCCTTTGATTGGATAAACAGAGACTTACTCGCTCTAAAACTTCTGAAGGCGGGGTGGATGGTAAATTCTATCAAGCTCTGAAGTCACTCTATAGATGTTCTGTTGCTTGTGTTGAAGTGAATGATTCTAAAACTGGCTGCTTCCAAACCCCCTCTGGTGTAAAACAGGGAGATGTCCTGTCCCCCACTTTGTTTTCTCTTTATATAAATGACTTGGCTGTTGAAATAAAAAACTCTGATGTAGGGATTCATTTAGATAATATTACTTTGGGTATCTTGTTGTACGCAGATGACATTTCTCTACTGGCTGAATCAGAAGACGATTTACAGTATCTACTGAATTTGTTGAAGGCCTGGTGCCATAGATGGAGACTGGCAATAAATCAGAAGAAAACACAGATAATTCATTTCAGAAAGAGAGTTATTCCAAGAAGTAGGAAAACTTTCTTCTATTTTAGAATACACATCCGAATATAAGTATCTGGGTTTTTGTCTTGAAGAGTTATGACCTATGAAGTCGGTACGAAGCTTCTGTCTGGTTCAGCCGGAAGAGCACTGGGGTGTGTTGTTAATAAGCTTAAAATCTGTAAAGATCTTGGTTATGCCACCTACACACATCTGTATGAAGCCTGTGTTTCTCCTGTATTAAATTATGCAGCAGGAATATGGGGATACAAAGAAAGTAAAAGTTCAGATGCCATTCAAAACAGAGCGATACGATGTTTTTTAGGTATCCATAAATTTGCTCCTATTCTAGCTGCTCAGGGTGACATGGGTTGGATTCCTGGATCAATAGTGAGAAAATGCAAAATGATCAGACTTTGGAATCGATTCATTAATATGGCAGAAAATAGGATTAATAAGAAGATTTTCATTTTTAGTAAAATGCAGAACTCTCCCTGGGCTACAGAACTCCTTTCTATTTTTGAGGAAGCAGAATTACAGTATGTTTACCGAAACAATCTTGTTTGCAGTGTGAACAGAATTAGGGAGAAGCTGGTTGCTAAGTTTGAGAAAAAATGGTTGAATGAAATTTTGTTAAAGGCAAAATTAAGGACATACATCCAAATCAAACACAGTTATGGCCATGAGTCTTACGTAACAGCTAATTTAACAAGAAGTCAGAGATCTTTAGTTGATCAGTTGAGAACAGGAATCCTTTCAATCGCTCTTGAAGTTGGCAGATTTAAAAACATCCAGGATGAACAGACTTTGTGAATTGTGTGAATTAGGTGAAGTTGAGAATGAATCACATTTTCTTTTGTACTGTCCCTTTTACGATGAGTTGAGAGCTCCTCTGATGAATGAAATGTACGTTAAAAGTCCTGATATGTTTTGGTGTACTGACGATGACAGACTGAAATGGTCGTTTAGTTATAATATTTACAAGTTGGCCTCTTTTGTATCTAGAGCCCGGAAAAAACGTCAGGATAGTTTATTTTTGTGAGATTATTTCTTTTTGTAAGCGTCTACAATGATCTCTGAACTTGATTATTGAATAATGGTGTCTTGTAAGCCCGTTGGGCTGGGCATATTGTATATGCATGACACAATAATAAAAATCAAATCATCAATCATCATCATAGTTAAAATATTATCAAATATACAGAAAAATGAATGAAAGAACTTAGTTTTTCCCATGGCCTTTAGAAGATCCAACTGATGCAACTTCCTATTGTGTATGTGACTTGTGCAACGTTCCAAATTAATCAGATGGGATGATGTGTTCGGGTAGGACTGAGTGAGAACCCAGGGACACCACTAAAATGTGTATTTTTACAAAGAAATTATAACTTTGTTTTGAAAAAAATATTTGTGAAGCATAGATGTGATATAGAAATACACAAAAATGCAAACAACCTGACATATATTTTGGATTTTATCAATTATATTTTATTCTAAAGTGTAATGTTGTAGAGTGGGGACGGGTGGAAAATGTAGTTTTTCAGTGTTCAAGGTCATTTTTAAGTATTCCTCCTATCTTATATGTTAAATGTGCAAATAGATCATTGTGCAGGACACTTTCTTGTATAAGAAAATGTATTTTATATTTAATTTTCATGTATATTTGTACATATAGTTTCCTGGGGACGGAAAAGGCACCCATTCGGTGGAATGGCCCTTTTAATACTGTCAAACTTTAAAATATTAAAGTGTAAATAAACTGTGTGTCACTTAAGTCATAATAATAACCTGTATAATTTTTGACAGGAATGCTTGTAAATATGAACATTTTGCATTGTTGTTTGGTATTTTTTAAGTAAATATAAATTTGCCTCAGCTGTTTTCTTCCTTTCATCCATTTTCTTTCGCTCATCCACCCCTGAGACATTTATAGAGGTTGGCAGTCTTAATGTCACAGCTAACCACCAACAATGCAGCGTCAAGCTGTGTGACATGACGCCTCAATGCCCTGTGTCTAGCTTCCTCTCAGTCACTCACCGACAAGAAGCAAGAAAAGAGGTTTATTGAGGAGGCACTGGACAGATTTTATTGGTTTCTTTGATTTTCTCACTCAGCAAAGTTTTACTTTTCCTTTTGACACAGAGGAACTTTAAACTTTCTTTTCTGACCTATAAATGTTGTTTAATTATCAGATGCTACTGTTAAACGATGCCAAAGTGTCAGATAATGAGGTTCATGCATTTAGGAAGTGAACTCTGTGAGCTGTTTTGTTTGTCTCTGCATGCTGTGTTTTACAGTCTTTTTTAACAGTGTAGTCCCAGGACATGCCCAGTTATGGAGGAGGTGGGGCTCAGCAGTCCTTCAGAGTCCTCGGGAGTGTGACCAGTCACAGTGCAGTGTGCTCAGTGGGATGTGTCCATGGAGGAGGGCCGGGGGGTGGAGTAAATTACACAGACAATTTTCACAGGATGCAGGAAAACAAGGAAGCGGTGCAGCGAGGGGCCCCGCATCCTAAAGATCTACAAAGCTTTCTGTGTGGATAATGGTGTGTAGCTGCTCTATAGGAGCCCAAAAATCAAATACGAAGGCCTGAAATTAGTATAATGGCTCTCCAAATACAAAGCCCTACTAAAGGTGTCCACAGCACTCTGGGCCTCAGCTTAAGAGAAGTTCTCACTCAAGCTTCATGTTTCAAAGTCTGACATCTCCTCCCCTCAGTAGAGTAAGGGACTGAAGTGACTTTCAACGTGGCCTGGCTCGTGGTGCCCGATGGGCCGGTCCATCAGAAATTGCTGATCTACTGGAATTTTCCCTCACAATTATCTCTGGGTCATACAGAGAATGGTCTGAAAAAGAGGAAATATTCAGTAAGACAAACCTGTGTTAATTATGTTGTGCAATAATTTTTGTCATAGTTGTTAGGGAACAAGTTCCCAAGGTTTTTAGAGGACCCAAAAGGAGTCCGAGACCAAGTAAAGGTGCAGCAAAGATATTTATTGTGGACACAATTCAGGGGTTTGGGTGAGGGGATCTGTGGGAGCTGAGAGAGTTTGAGGTCCAGTGTGTGGCTGAGAGTGGCTGGGTGCACAGAGACACTGGAAAAGAAGAGGAGAAGCACAGGTAAATGTCAGACAGGCTGATAGCAATGTCCAATGTCTGGATTGAATGTGATTGATGGAGCAAATACTTTCTATGGGCTGTTGATCAGATGGACTTGTGAAAAATATTGAACAGTCAGATATCAATACTTTTGCAGATATTTACAGCTGATATTTTGATCATACAAATTTCCCATAAATTGTCTGTAATATCGGCAAAATGTACAATGTGCCATGACGGCTTTGGAAATGTTGATATATTGGCAGAAATCTAATATTGTGCATCCATAATAAATATATATATTAGAGAATCTTTCATTCTTCAAACTATCACTACAATCATAAAGACATGAGGACTCTCCTGAAAACGAGGCAGTGCATCTCAGGGGGCTAACCTCTAATAAATTTGTATTCAGTAGAGACAAATATGATGAAGACAGGTCTTCTCCTGAAGAAGATGAACTTCACCGGAAGAAGACTCCAGAGAACAACTGAGCTGAACAAAGCTTGGCCAGTGAAAGAGTAACCTGTGACCTGGAGTCATTTCACTGATGGCTACTGATTGAGGTGCACATGGTTTTAGTGAAGAGTCAGAAAATGATTAGCTTGAAAGTTGATCAACACATTAACTTAAATCTTTTGGTGAAACTGAACCAAACAGCAGCCAAATTGTTCGGTACATTAAAGGATACACTGTAAAAAGGTTGCATTGTGTTGCCTTTACAGCAGCAATACTCTATTTCAATTGCAGCATAATTGCGATATTTTCAGTTATAGCTGAACTACTGTATTTTTATTCAAGGTATCATTACGTCATTTTAATTTACGGCAAAATTACTGTATTTTCAAAAACAGCATTCTTTCTGTGTTTACATTCACAGTATCATTACTGTTTTTTATTTTATGCATTTTAAATTACAGTGAACTTGTGGTATTTTAGTTTATATTACTATATCATTAACTAGCTGGCTCTACTAATTCCTACAGGTGTTCCAACTTGTCTTGATTGCTCACAGCCCCCTCTGTCTGCATTAAAGCATACCCTGTGGTACCATACCCTTGTGAGCATCAGCTGAACAGCACTGTACTGCAGAAAGTCTGATGTTGCTACAAAAATGGCAAGAAAAAGGCAATTAACAATGGAAGAGAGACAGACCATCGTAACACTTAAAAATGTAGGTCTTCCTTACAAATAGCAAAGAAAGTCAAGGTGTCAGTGAGCACAGTTTTCTTCACCATCAAAAGGCACTCAGAAACTGGGGAAACTCTGACAGGAAGAGGTCTGGAAGACCCAAAGCCACAACTAAACCAGAGGACAAGTTTCTGAGAGTTAACAGCTTGTGTGACAGGCAGCTCACAGGACAACAGCTTCAAGCACAGCTTAATAGTGGTCGTAGTAAACAAATCTCAGTTTCAACTGTGAAGAGAAGACTTCGAGCTGCAGGTTTGACAGCAGCAAGAAAGCCATTGCTAAGACGTCAGAATAAGACAAAGAGGCTTGCCTGGGCCATGAAACACCGCCACTGGACTACTGAAGACTGGAAGAAGGTATTATGGACTGATGAATCAAAATCTGAAATCTTCGGTTCATCACACAGGATCTTTGTACGCCGTCAAGTAGGTGAAAGGATGGTTCAACAGTGTGTGACATCAACTGTCAAACATGGAGGAGGAAGTGTGATGGTCTGGGGCTGTTTTGCTGGATCCAGGGTTGGTGACATTTACAGAGTGAGAGGCACCCTGAACCAAAACGACTACCACAGCATTCTGCAGCACCATGCAGTACCCTCTGGTATGCGCCTAATTTGTCAGGGGTTCATCCTACAGGAAGATAATGACCCAAAACATAAGTCCAAGCTATGCCAGAACTACCTCAGGAAAAGAGAACAAGCTGGTAAGCCTGAAAACATGGAGTGGCTGCACAGTCTCCAGACTTGAACCCCATCGAGCTGGTTTGGGATGAACTGGACAGAAGAGTAAAAGCAAAGCAACATACAAGTGCCACACATTTATGGGAACTTCTGCAACAGACGTGGAAGAACTTTCTGACATCTGAGATCTGACATCGTAAAGAAGGAGACAAACTGTCAAATAAAAGGTGACAAAATAAAGTGATGCTGTCCTGTCATATTATTTTAATAAAAAATAATTCAACTCTTCATCAAATTAAAAATGACTGGTCACCAGCCAATCACAGGGCTGACATATGGAGACTATCCATGCACAAACACATAACATGTTCAGGTCTTCTGAAACTATCTCCAGTACTCTCAACTAACAACCCCCTCACACTATTGATCTCAATCTTATATCACATAGAAATAAGGGAAATATCAGATCAGCTGTCAACACAGCTTCAACAACTAACAGCACATCATCGTCGTCGTCACTCGAGTCAAAATTGTTCATTTTTAGTTCAGTTTTAGGAGAGTTAGGGTTTGTTTCCTCTGACGACCTGATCAGCTGATGGTGGAGGGATACATAACCCCGACGCTCAAACATACTAGAGTTATAAACATAACATAGTAAAGTTGTTTTAAAGTGTAAGTGGGTTAATTACAAGGCTTTGGTGGCACCATGTACTGCAGTGTGCCGGCTACCATCTGCCCCTGGATATCTCCCCCCAGGGACAAACTTCACAAGCTCGTCTACTGGCACTCAAATGTACTTGTGCCATGGGCCTCGAGCAACCCCACTTCAAAAAAACAAATTAACCCTTTAAAGTCGAGTTTATCGTATAAATTGCAGCAATGCAGCCCTCTGGCAATGTGGACAAAATGTAGAATATGTAAATGTATAAACTCTGAAATGATTAAAATGACTGAATTCTTTATGTTCCTCCTGTAGAACAAATACAAAAGCTTTAGAAAGTTTTCATTTTTTAATAGTTTGCATTTAATAAGGGAAACACGCATTAAAGACATATGTTAATACACACATCTGTTTTCTGCAGATATTTACAGCTCAAATATATCGGCCATACACATTGGTTATGTTTTGTCCTTATTTTGGTTAAAATATCGTCAGAATGTATGAATGTATCATAACACTCTCCCTCATTATCACTGAATGTCTCTTTTAAAAAACAAATCAGTACATCAGATATCAGCAAAATTCCAATACAGTGCAGCCCTAAATCTTTCAAACACGGTGCAGAAAAGAAAACAGTAATAATTAAATAGATGGTTTGAAATCAATAAATAATTGATAGTTTGTTTTTTCTTCTCTCTGCTCTGATTGGTTGTGATGTCTGCAGAAGTTTATCTTCACATTGACCTCCAACCAGGACGTTCAGGAGCTCTCATTTTAGCCTCTGCTCGAGCTGCAGGAAAAAACAAACAAACAAAAGAGACAGTTTTAAGTTTTAAAGGAGGTTTTGTTGAAGCTTCTTTGTCTCTCAGCTTCACTTCCTGTTCACTGCCAGTATAACTGTGTTGTTGCTGCCGTGACAACCAGCTCACCTGGTTCGCCACAAACTTTATCTGTGAAGTAGAGAGAGTCATACTCGGGCAAAATGTGGTATCATCAGAGTGACCTTGACTGGATATGTTCCTTTTGCAACAATATGAAGGGTAGGTCAGGCACTGTGCTACAGAAACTCAGAATTCTACCTTCATTCTTATAATTTAGAGTTTTCCTTAATACTCATAAATATCTCCTGACTAAGAATTCTGACTTTTATCTCTTTACCTGATGATTTGTGAATGCACCCTGTGCGAGTGTGATCAGGCTAATAGCATAGAATCATAAATGAGTGTCCCAACTGCCCACGTGTGACATGGTGCAGTGTTTTCCATCAACTATGCAACACAACATCTGCGGTTGTGTTCAGTTCGTACAAGGTGTTCTATTTTTATATTCAGAAAACTTTGTAAAAATTCAACTGTAATAAAATGAATGCAGTGGCAGTAAAAATGACAAAAATATTATCAAAATAAGTTTGAACAGTTCCAGAAAGTGAACATGGGGCACCAACCTTCTCACTCGTCTGTGGTCTCTCGTCACTTGACAACCACGGGAGAATTTAAAACAGCAGTAAACAGATCAGTAGGAGCCCCTTCTGCTCATCAAGTTAAGAAGTGCCTTGACCTCTGACCTTAAAGTGACCAGTGTTCTCACCTCGAGCCCTCAGCCTGTAGGTGTAGATGCACAATGAGAGAATGATGATGAAGAAGATGAACAGCAGGATGGAGCACACCAGCTTGGGCACAGGAAGGAGAGGAGGAGGCGGGGAAGGAGGAAGAGGAGTGGAGTCATCCGAGGGCCGAGCTGTTTGGAGAAAACAACCATGAGATCTTCCCTGAAATATCATCAGTGTTTTCAGTCATGGACTTTAGATCAGACAAAACTGAGACACCAGGACGTTGAATATGAGACAGAGGAGCAGAAACAGTGCTGGACAGAGGGATGTCTGGGACAGCTTAGGGTTTGTGTTAACCACATACGAGGCTTTCCCACTACATGATATCTGCATGACCTGGCTAAACTTCACTCGGTTGTTTAGGTTTTCCATCAGGGGGTGTACCTAGGTCCTGGCAAAGCTCTTTCCAGCCAAGTTCTAAGCTAGCTGAACCATGATGTGGAGACACTGCTGACCTCTGAATGGTCAGGGCATCGCCAGGAGTCGGGAGCATTGGTGCTGAAATGAAACGGCCCCTGTTGTCGGCTCTGGGATGCCGTATGACTGTACCTGGATCTACAGTGTTAACAGGTTAACATCTACAAGTCTACAATATAGTTTTACATCGCTCTGGCCAATATGCCAGCACACCTGACACAGCCTGAAGGCAGCTTGATCTTTGTTTTTTTTGGCACAGTGTACTTCAGAGTAAAACGAAGTGGATGAAGCCACATGATGTCAGCTTAAACAATCAAAGAGGCCGTTGGAATGTTGGTGATGCCACGAAATGGATGCTGCCATACTGCATGTGCCATCACAACTAAATGTTAACTCAACCGACATTGAATCAAGCTGATTCATCTGCACCTCAGATGTTGTTTAGCCATGTTACTTCTGTTGTCTATTTCTAAAACCAGAAATCCTCCATAAAACAAAAATGGGCTTGTTATAAGTCAAAGTATTTAATATTTAGGCCAAAGAGTTTTTTGGACCAGGCTGTAAAGATGTTTATTTAGGCTGAAAAATCCTCTTCTATCTGCACAGTCATAACACCTCCAGGGTTTCTGCAGCCAGCCTCAGGTGGACACTCAAGGAACTACAGCTTTAGGACTTCTGCATGGGCCTCCATTTTCTGCCGTAGAGGTTGACACTTGGGTCGTTACTCTGAGCTGGTCGTGAATTCCCGGGTTATAGTGCAACAATGGGCCAGATGGCAGGAACGAAGACTGTAAGGAGTTTCTAGCATTTGAGAGCTCTGGTCTGCTTGACAAAGAGCAGCAGTGAAGAAAACCAAACCAAATAACTAATGAAAAAATTATCCAACTTCACCCCAGAACTGGACTAAACAAAGTCCGCCAAACTTTAAGTGTGAAAGCGACTAAAGACAAGATTTTGGTGTGATTTTCGGTGTTTCTTTTCACCTTCCAGCCGCTGCAGCCTTCTGACACCTCACACTTCAGGGTGAAGCCTTTATTCTTAAAGAACTGAGATCTGTCAGGAGTAACCCTCAGAGTGGCTGCAGAGAATCATCCATCATTATTATTTCAGTGCAATTATTGATCAAATGTTTCCTGAGGGCGAGGGTCACATTCAGTTTCCCCTCATGTCCCACTGAGAAAAAGGACCATCGAGCACATTCAGTCACAAAAGTGGATAAAGCAGATGAGTTACTTTAAGGGTGTGTTCACACTGAACGCGACTTGGTGACCGAGATCGCAGCCTGTGAAGATACTCACAACTGAGGGACAGAGAAATGAGAGGAGGCTGAAAGGGTTTTTAAGGTTACAGTGGGGAGAATCTGCCTAGAACAGCTCAGTTGTATTTGATTAATTTTCTCTCTTTTTTTAATCTTAACTGAACAGTTTGGGACTTCAAATTAGTCCAGAAGATCAATTGTTGAGCTACAGTGAAGCTGATACTCGTGATTCTATTATCATTAAGTCTTTCTACTGCTGATGGTCATCCACATCAAGGTGAGGCTGTTTTATCTTATATCTGAACAGTGAAAGTTCTTTGGTTGTTCAAAGATGTTTAATAGTTTGAATTTTTGATAAAAAATCAGTTTCTAGAATCAAAATAGATTTGACTTCACTCATCTAACTGTTTCACTCTGTAAATCTTTTTAATAACTTTAATTTTACTGTTTTCTTTCTAATAACTCTGATCATGTTTCATATGTGCCTAAGGTCTAACTCTCTTAACATCACTTTTGTTTCTTCATGTGCTTTAAATCCAGTCCTGTCTCCATCTGACTCTGGTTCATGTCATGTGAACAACATGTTAAATGGAGATTTTTTCAATGTTAATGATTGGATGTCTGCCACGGTTTTACAAAATCCTCCCTGTTTCTCTCTGTCTTTACTAAGAGGCACAAGTCAAAGCAGTCAGCGCTTAGGGCCGGGTATTTTTTAAACCAACACAATAAATGAAATAAAGGGAGGATGAGACCGCTCAGTGTCCATTTTGAGTGGAGAATTTGAATCACCGAGAAACACAGATGTTTAGATTCTTCTTTTGGATTAATGAGAAGGAACAGAGTGCAGAAACAGCAGGTGGAATATAAGAAATAATCATATCTTACCAAGAGTCAGGCAGAGCACGGTCATGTCCATCTTGTGTTTTTTTCAGTTGAGCAGCGTTTCATCCAGAAGTCAACCACAGTCTGACTCAACACAGGAAATCATAAAGAGCTATAAGCTGAGAAAAACAGACCAAGCACCAGGAGTCACACAGAAAGAAACTGTCACAGAGAAACTATCACCTGCCTGCTCGATTTCAGAGGAACAAATCTGAGGACGAGGAAGGAGCCAGTTTTTAATAAAACTACAAGAACCGCAACTAAAGAGTGTGGTTTAGTTTTAGAGAGTCCAAATCCAGCTGTTTGGTGTTAAGGTCCAGATCATCAGTTTCAGGGTTTAACTCCTTATAGTCAGATGGTTGGTTTCAAAGGCTAAGCTCTTCAGTGTCTGGATCCAGATCAACAGTGGCATTTGTTTCCTGATTTTGCAGGATGTCAGTCTCTGAGTACATCTTGTCTGCATCCAGGTCCAGATCATTAGTGTTTAGGTCCCAAACAATTTTGCCTCAAAATTCGTCTTGAGGTTAACCTCTTTGGTGTTCAGGTACAGGACATGATTGCCCAGGTTAATCTTTTAAGCATCCACTGTTCAGGTCCAAGTAAATACCACCTGTATTGAACCCCTCCGCTTTCAGGTCCAGATCACGATCAGCATTTATACTTTATCTAATTGTCCAGGTCAAAATCATTTGTGTCAGGGTTTGTATTTATAGCTGCCAGGTCCAAGACATCAGTGTCCAGGGCCAAACAGTTAATGCCTGGATTTACCTTACCTAGATCCATCTCTTTAGCATCCAGGTCCTGATCATGAGCCTCTAGGTTATAATTAAGTGTCCAGGTCCAGATCATCCAAATTCAGATCCAGATTGTTAGAGTCAAGGTTTGTATTTTTTTTAGTTTCCAGGTCCAAAACACCAGTGTCCAGGTCCAAATAATTAATGCCAATTTGTACTTCTTCTGTGTTCTGGTACAGGAGATAATCTTTCTATCTTAAGCATCCAGGCCCAGATCATCTGTGTCCAGGTTCAAATAGTTATTACCTGGATTTAGTTCCTCTGCATTCAGGTCCAGGACATGATCATCCAGGTCCTGATCATCAGTGTCGAGACTTTTTTTAAGTTTCCAGGTCCAGATCGTATGCATTCAGGTCCACATTGTTAATCCCAAGGTTTTTATTTTCAGCATCCAGGTCCAGATGACCAGCTTCCATGCCCAAATAATTATGCCAAGATTAACTTCATCTGTGTTCTGGTCCAGGCCATGCTTGTCCAGGTTCATCTCTGAAGCATCAAGGTCCGGATCATCAGAGTCTAATTTTTATCTATGAGTGACGATCCAGATCATCAGCATCCAGGTCCATATCATCATAGTCAAGGTTTGTCTTTGCAGCATTCAGTATTGGATCATCAGTGTTTGGATGTAGTATTGTAGTGGTATCATTAATTTATTACTGTGCAGGTCAAAATTCTAAGTTTCAAAACTAATCATATCAGTGTTCAGGTCCAAATAGACATTCCCCTTTTGTTTACCTCCTCTGCATTAATGCCCATGACCAAGCCTTCTCAGACACTTAGCATCAGTTCATCAGGGTCCAGGCCTTATCTAATTGTCAGTGTCCAGATCATCAGTTTTATAAATTTAGCATCCAGATTCAGATCTGGACATTACTCATTATTGTTCAGGTCCATATCATCAGTATCCATGTCCAAACTATCCATCTATCTATCTATCTATCTATCTATCTATCTATCTGGAAAAAAAATTAAAAGTAAAACAAAATATACAGATTTCAACAACCAACAACATAACATTTACCTTAACTGGATGGTCTTATGCTCAAATAGTTTTGAGCCTAAAATAAGACTTCACACTATTGTCAATATTTACAAAACTGATAGTCTTAAAAATAAAGAAAAAAAATCACTTCTCAGAGTAACTTATAAAGCACAACATATATAGGGCAGAATATTTTATAACTTTTTTCTTTCTTTTTTTGGCTTGCTTTTGTTATTTATATCTTTGTTAGCAACTTTACAGCTCAGCTTTATGTAGAGTCGGGGTCTGTCAGACAGAGGGCATTTGTCCTCAGTCTGCTCCAGGCAGTGGACACTCATCTCTGTGCCTGTGTGACTGAGAAACGGTCCCTGAACAGAGGACCGGAAGACTGTTCCCCAGTGGACAAAACAATGTAGATGTTATATTTAACATTACTTTGGTTTTTGTTGTTGTTGTTAATTATTAATTATCTCTGTCACTGAGACGAATTTGACTGCTTCTTCAGTCTTACCGCTCCATGCTGAAACCTGGTGCCACAGAGGGAACTGAAATTTTTTTTAAGGTTACCGTGGGGAGAGTCTGCCTCAAACAGCTCAGCTGATTTGATTAATTTTCTCTCTTTTTCGATCTTTACTGAACAGTTTTTGTCCAGAAGATCAGCTGCTGAGTTAAAATGAAGGTGATAGTCGTGATTCATCAAGCCTTTCTCCTGCAGATGGTCATCCCCATCAAGGTGAGGCTGTTTTATTTTATCTCTGAACAGTAAAAGTTCTCAGGTTGTCCAAAGATGTTTAATAGTTCGAATTTTTAAAAAAAATATCAGTTTGTACTAAAATAGATTTAATTTCATTAATCAAACCGTGTTTCACTTTGTTAATCATTTTAATAACTTTAATTGTACTGGTCTCTTTTTAATAACTCTGATCATTTTTATCTGTGCCCAAAGTCTAAAACTCTCACTCGTGTCACTTGTGTTTCATCATGCGCTTTAACTTGAGTTCTGTCTCAGTCATATTTTGGCTCATGTCATGTGAACAAGATGTTAGATGGGGATTTTGATTATTAATGATCGAATGTCTGCCATGATTTTTTGACATCCTCACTGCTTCTGTCGGCCTTAAGGAAGAGGCACAAGGCAAAGCAGCCAGTGCTTAAGGCCAGGCATTTTTAAAACAACACAATACATAAAATAAAGGGAGGGTGAAGACTGTTCAGTGTCCACTTTGAGGGACATCAGCTCAACAGGCAATTTCAACATGGTTTGAAAGAGTAAAGGGATAAAACCAGAAGGTCTTTTTATACAGTTCGCGGAAATATAAAACCTGACTCAGCATTTTTCAGCTTTATCAAAAGAAACAAGGACATATATTTGTCATAGGGCAACAGGTTGCACAATGACACAATGTGTGTCTTTGCCTCCTTTTTTCTAAAATCAATGATCAGCTCTTTGGTTTTACTGACGTTGAGCAGTAAGTTGTTTTCTGTGCAAGATGGTTGATTTCTTCCCGACATGAAGTCTCATCACTGTTGGAAATCCAGGCCGATGGTTGTGGTGTCATCCGTGAACTTCACAATAGAGTTCTCTCCATGTCGGGGGTGTACAGCGTGAACACGAGGGGGCTGAGCACACAGCCCTGGAGGGCTCCGGTGTTGAGCACTAGAGTGGAGGAGGAGAGACTGCCGATCTGAACTGAATGGGGTCTGTTTGTGAGAAGGTCCAGGATCCAGTTGCAGTCCTGATGCCCAGAGTGTTCAGTTTTCCAATCAGCTTCATAGGGGTGATTGTGTTAATGCTGAGGTCAAATCAACAAACAGCATTCTGATGTATCCCGTATGGCAGTAAAATCTGAGGACCACAGTGAAAGCAGGACTTGGACAGACCCTCTGAAAGACCCTCTTACAGTGGCACTGCCAGCTGTGATCCTGCAGCTCTGTGTGAACAGTTTTCAGCTGTGCTGGTCTGTGAGTGACCCCCACAGACCCTAAGACCAAAGTCTAAGGGCCCCATCCCATCCTGACCAACAAAAACTGAATAAAGATTATTGAACCTCCAGCTGGAGTTTGACACTTCAAGTTTGTGGTGAAGCTTGAATTAAAGCGACACCACGGGATGTTGTCTTCAGTCAAACTGCTGATAAAACCACTGGAGGATTTACTGCAGAGCAGCTTCAGAGAAAACAGAGCTAACAATCAAGAAGACCACACAACTCAGCTGACGCTCTCTCCTAAAAATGTCTGATATGAGCACCTGATGGTCAGCAGTGGACCGTGAGTGATCTGTTAATTAATAAATATAAAATCACAGTCTGTTGTTTCTGCTGTTAAAAGCCTTTCAGTGTGAATTTTCCTCAATGCTCAAATAAAATGATAAGATGAATTTCTGTAAATATAAATCAATGATAAATCCCACTGAAGATGTTGGTTCATTATTAATAAATTCAGTTTATCAGGTAACATGAACAAACTGTAAAGTTTATCTTATTCTGTGTTTTATTTAATGTCATTTAGAAGGAAACCTGATGGCTGAACTTCAGCCTCTTCTGTCTAAATGTTTAATAAAACAGCTGAATCTTAATCTGATCTGTTTCCTTTAGGTTGTACAGTCTCAGTTAAAGGAGGAGGAACTGCCATCCTGCCTGTGAAAGTCGATTTAACTCAAGACTCAACACTGTTAAACCCCACCATAAAGTGGTGGACTGAGGCTAAAGAAGTTGTTCACCAATATCGGCATATTCAAGACTATAATGGACAGCAGGACAAACGCTTTAAGGGCAGAACATCTCTCTGTAAGGAGGAAATATATAAAGGCAACGTTTCACTGAAGATCAGCAACATAACTAAAACTGAGGCAGGAAAATACATCTGAGGTTTATCACCCAAAATACTCTGATCTAAACAAGAACTACAACATTTCTCTGTAAGTACAGCAGACCAGTTTCATCATCTCATAACTGTGATGTTCTCAAATCTCTCTGCTCTTAAAAACACGTTTACACCTGTATGATCACACACTATGTCTGAACAGGTGTGACGGAGACAGATGAACGTGGAGACCCTGTGAGTAAACATTTGATTTTCATGACTTAACTTTAAAATTCTTCCTTGTGAGGTCAAAATTTTAACACCAAATTATATTTATAAATTATACAAAGAGCCCAAAACCAGAGCATCCCAGCCAAACCCCAGTAAGTGAAACCAGTCGATGGAAAATGGAGTCGTAGCTTCAGGGGTTAAATGATATGCTGTGTTGTGTCAGGAACAGTCAGGACGCTCCATTAAGACTCATTCAGGACTCACAGCTTAGAGCAGAGTCAGTAAATATCAGCCCACAGTGCAGCTCAGTGCTGCAGCAGTTTCCAAACAAACAGACTCAGAGAGACATTTTTCCATCATTCAGATGTTTGTTAGTGTAAAACAGAGCGGGCTGTTCTCTGACAGACAGACGCTCAGTGAGCAGAGCATGGATCAGAGGGACAGCAGAGGGTCTTTAGTGATCTGATGATTATAAAACACAAACGTTCAGGGACACGTCTGTGTGAGCCCTCACTCTGATGTCTATGGGCTTCTGTTGATGGTCCACTTTCAGCATGAATCTTCCTCAAAACTCAAACCACAATAAAAACATGTAGATGTCCTTGACCTGTAAACTGGAGTTTCTGCTGATCAGTCCACTAAAGACGTTGGTGCAGTGAGAATGAACTCAGTTTATCTGATGTGATAAAACAAACAGCCTGAAGATGATTCGTGTTAAGTCTGTTTTTCACAAAAAGCAAACTTTTATAAATCTCTCTTTAGCTAAAACTTTGCCTGAGGCCAATCATAGAGGGTTTGCATTAACGTCATTATTCAGACTGACAGTTGACCCGCTGAGAGGCAGAGGTCAACGTCTGGTTGTTGATGTTGATGTTAGAAACAGGAAAACGCTGTCATTCACCTGAAACAGGCCGTGTTGTCAGTAATCTACAGGTCTGATTATTTCTGATGATGTCCATTACAGAAAATGTAGATTCTAGTCTGATTGATGTCTAAAAATGACCAAATAAATGGTTTTAATTGCAGCATTTAGCAGCCTAAGCTTCAGGGTGAGGCCCTGTAGAGACTCTGACTCTGTATCTGTGACTCTGTGTTGATCAGACCAGGCTGTCTCTGAGCAGACAGCTGTGACGTCCATTTAACTGTCAGGGCCTCATGTTTGTTTTTAATGTGACACTGAACTGAGGGGTATTCCACAAAACCTAGATAGGGGATTAAGCCGGGACTTTCTAGTTATCCTGGATGAATTTAGCTGTGATTTGGTTTCACCAAAGCGGTGGCACATAAGATACCATGGAGATTTATTCTAAGCTAGCCTGATCCAGACCAGGCTAACAGTCAGGCTTAATTAATCCTGCTGTTCAGTCAGCAGCGCTCTCATCTGAAATTAACGTGTTTCTGACTGTTATCATAATAATAAGGACTTTAAGAGGTATAGGAATGATGTTTATAATACATTTCATTTAAAAATGCTTTTCAAAGAACTCAGAGACAATTTAAAATGAGGATAAAAGAGAAAAATAGGATTTAAACCAAAAGCAAACACAAATCACATGAGTAACTTCAGCAAATTATTAAGATACCCCATATTTTTGTGTATTTTGTTCAAGGTTTTTTTTCTCATTTATACAAATTAGTTTTGTTTAGATTTTTAACAACAAAGATAAATATTCTGAAGACTTTCAATCATACTTTTATTAGAATATGAATATTTTACAATAATTAAAAAAGTACATTATAAAATGTCCTCACTTCCCTCTATTAGAAAATGAGATTAGATTTACACTTCAATAAAGAAAATTACATAAAAATGAACCTGACACCACTATACAAAACAGAACAGAACCTTGTGTTCATATTTCATCAAATCTAATTAACATGATGGTTTTTAGTTCACATTATGTTATCATTATTTACTACTTAATAATCTTTAATTTTTTGCCATAGCTTTGGGTCTCTTCTCTCACATAAAAAACAGGCTTCATTGTTTGTAATTGCAAAAAAATGTAAAATTCAGGCATCTTTCGCTTCTTTTAACACTCATAAAATAACAATTATCTTAAAAAGTCCTTCTGAAGATTTATTAGAGGATATTAGTTTAATCTATTTTGTAGTTTTACCAAAAAGCATGTTGAAATAATCTGCAATTTAGAAGACAACAGGTTATACAGTAAGACAAATGTATTACCTTCAAAAGTTTTAAATCTTTTAAAGACTGATTATGTGATACACAAATATATTTAAAATGCTTAAAAAAGTCCAAATACCAGGAAGTTCTTTTTAGATATAGTTTTATTCACCATTTATCCTATGATTTTAATTTGAAAGCTTTTTCTCCACTGTTTCAAACTTATTTATGCCTTCAAACAACATATGGACTGTAATAATTATAAGTCGTGTATTCAAAAAAAGTATGTACCGTCGTATCTATTAAAAAATTTGCTCCTAAGATGCTTGTGCTGAGAAATTGAGCAGTGAACAGGGCTCAATCTGATAACTTTTCGTTTGGCCCCAAAGTTCTGGGACCGTCCCTGTATATTATTATCAGTATGCGTACATATACTTTTGTGTGTGTGTATCTATACATATACATATATATATATATATATATATATATATATACATATATATATATATATATAGAGAGAGAGAGAGAGATAAAAAAGACTGCAATCAACATTGATGTCCAATGTTGAAAAAACCATTGAAAGTGCTCGTTATGATCAACAATGAAACAATACTTAATTTCCAACCAATTGTGACAATGAATCAACCTTGATTCAACTATGATATGATCAACATCGAAAGAATATTTAATTGTATCAACATTTATTCAACTATATATATGCATTGCATTAGACATTAAAACAACGTTATTACTAAAAGGGCCATTTCAACTATTTTCAACCTTCCTCTGTATGTTTTTAAATATGCCTCATCCCAGTTTTACTCTGTTTATGGTATAGTTCAACAAGGAGCATGCCAAAGTAGTCTACTAGTCAGTGATATCACTAATAGACAAGTTTGGAGCAACTCCTGCATAACTTTAAAACACCAAATAGAGTAAAATGATTTTTTTTTTTTTAAATGAAGCTTATTAAAAACATACAGACAAAGGTTAAAATGTTGACATTGTCCCATAAGTCTGCTATACAGCAGTGGTTCTTAACCTTTTTATACAAAGACTCCACTTTACAAGGACATGTTTTGGGGGACCCCATACTTGATTATAATTATGTCATAGGTGAATATTCGTAAATGTGTTGTCAGCTTGTAGATAGGCTATTTCCATCTTTTAAGAAACCAAGGTTGAGACCAGCTGTTGCATTAAATGCTCTATTAACAAAAAAGCAATAATACAGACTATTATTCATTTATTTATTTATTTATTAAAGATTTAAAAAATAAATAAATGAATAAATCACATTTTTGTCCTTTTTGTGTACATTTCAGCATCTCAGGATATAACAGGCAGTCTTACCCTTGAGTATTTCTTGTGATGAATCCCCTCAGGTCGTCCTGTACCATAACCCTGAAAAAAGAGGGAAACAAAGAAAATTTAACAAAATATACAAGTAAAAAAGTAAAACATAAACTAACAATAAAAATATATCTGTTCCATGCCTATCACTGCCGGGGTTAAGGTTCAGCGGTGAACTCACATGCATGGCCGTCCCGCTAGTGCAGTTTGTCAAAATAACAATGTAAAAGAACATGCATTACATTCAATATTTATTTTATTGTGCCTTTATTAATAACTCAGTAGAAAGCTGCAAAAATAAATTAGAAAGAACAAAAAAAAATTAACTATGCATTTAACTTTTTACTAATTGATACTTTTAGCTTTTTAATAATAAACAAATTTAAAGTCAAACAACACAGGAACTTACAGTATAACACCACAAAATATAAATTAATAGGTCTAAAAAAAAAAGAAAAAATCAGAATCTATATGGATATGATATATGTGCAATAACAACAATGACAACTACAATTAAAATAAACTGAAAAAGTTGGACGACTACCTCAATACACTTTATTGCACTTTATTGTTGAGCCACTTTACTGGTTGATATTGGTTTTATATATTTCTATTATTGTTTTTATATCTATATTTATTACATATATAGTTCTATTTGGCTGATACTGGGACTTTAATAACTATTTTTTTCTATTCTCATGTAATTGCAGAAGGGAATGACAAATGAAACTCCTTTGAATCCTTGTTGAAGTTTTAGGTTGTCCAGGAGCAGGCTCGATATGAGAGCTCTCTTTTTTCCTCTTGTCTCCCTCAAACACTCATTAAATATAACCTGCCATCTAACAGTGCACTTACTTCTTCAGGAACGCATCACAGCCAACTTAAAGATACTTTTAAAAACTCCTTGAAGACATTTGCGGTAATCTCCGTTCTCCCTACAACTTTTAGGACCCCAAGCCGCCCGCATAAGTGCCTGAACAAAATCACGAGAAATCCTAAGGACCCCGAGCTGCCCACTTAGGTGCCTGAACGAAAAAACGACCTAAACTGCTTTCAATGTAACATACGAGAAACATAGGAAATTAATAACAATTATATTATTACCTCCACCAAGGAGGTTATGTTTTTGCCGGCGTTGGTCAGTCTGTCCGTCTGTCTGTCTGTTTGTGTTCAAGATAACTTGAAAAGTTATGGACAGATTTGGATGAAATTTCAGGAAATGTGTGGAATGGGATAAGGAAGAAATGATAAGATTTTGGGACTGATCCGAATCACCATCCGGATCCAGGAATTTTTTAAAGGATTGTGTAATGTTGCCAGATAGGACCACTTTCACCAAAGTGGACTGAAGCTGCTTGGCGGAGGTCTGCGCTCTCTGAGTGCTTTTCTAGTAATGCTTATATAATGCTTTGCTAATATAAGCAACAGACTCCGGACTAAGTTGCCATGTCAGGGCAATAATTCACAGAGTTAACATTTAATTAAACGGTGACAGCCATATGATGGCATCTGAACCGGATAATATATTATATTAGCATAGGGACTTATCAGTTAGCTACAGGTAGCTAGAATGCTAGCAACTGATAATGCTATCAAGCTAAAACCTCCAGACTTAAGTTTGCTCAGCACAGCATTGATACACAAAGTTAACATTTTGTCAAACAACGACGGCATAAGGACTTACCATTTTGTCTCACACGCAGAAGGATGAAGTACGAAGTTTAACCACCTTTCCATCTCCACTTGCCAAAATGCCCGCCGAGGTTTAAAATCCCGTGAGTCCTGAGAGTCCCGTGAGATCTCGCTGCCCCCACACCCTCCGCCCTCTCCCTCCGCCTACCCCATCAGCACCATTGAAACAATGTCAATTCATTGTAGAGGATTTCAGCATTTAAACTGCATCATCTATACAACATTGATTCAAAGACAGTTTCTCAAATGTTGAAATGATAACTGTTAATTAAACATTGAATAAACATGGATTTTTCAATCTCAACCAAAAATAACTAATCTGACCAAAATCCAACATTGAATTAATGTCTTTTGCTATCTGGGTCATCATCTGAGACACTGATGATTTATTTTAGAATTGTATATCATGAAGTTTCTTTATGTATGGCCAAATTATAACAATTAGGTAAAGGAAATAAATAACAAGTTTAAATTTACCCAAGAGTACATTTTCCAAGACACATAGCAAATTGGCAGCAAGTAAAGAGACAGAGTCAGGATTGGCACTCAAAACATTTTCGATTTAGTAGACCTTTGTTAAAGTGAGCGACAAATTGACAGTTAAAATGCATAATTTTGAACACTTTTAAAAGGTTCTCAGCATCACCAAAGCTGTCTAACTAATAAAAAAAAGTAAAATTAATAAAATAAAAAAAGAAAATTATAAGTTAAGATTGCAGGCCAAGGGCTTAAAAGTGGCCGATAGTAACTGGGATGGGGGGTGCAGACGACTTACCATACACACTGGTGCCCAAACCCTGTGCTCTCTCACACACACTGCAACCAAAAAGAAAATGTGCAGTCAGAAAAGAAATTAACACACACAATCAAGGGGAGGAGAGGTGCAGGTGCAGACGCCCCACGCGCTCCGAAGACGAAACCAAATTAATCAGGAAATCACAACAAGGAAACACAAGCAACTTAACCTATAAAAAAACACTACTTCAAGGATTCAAAGCAAATAAATCAAAACAAAAGCAAAACAAAAGGTAAAAAACTAAACCCAGCTACACAAAGTAGCAGTGGACAATCTATGGAGAGACACAATTAACTGTTACAACAGGGCACATGCATATTAAAATCTGTAGTCCCCACTGACGATGGACAAGATTCATATGCCTTATGGATAATAAGACAATGTAGGCCAATAGTTATTCTGCACAGTCACAGAAAGAGCTTACCCACATGTCTCAGTCACACTTCAGTGAAAACAACCACCCAGGAATAACCAGATGCAGAGGAAAAAGTCAAAGCTGCAGTCTTCCATGTACCACACCAGAGGTGCTTATAAAGATCATCCACACGTAAATTTAGGAAGTGGGAGGAGCTGTCACAGATGAAACGTGCAACTGAGACTACAGAAGCCGAACAGGGCAAAAGGGACGCCGTCCAAATTCAGGATAAAAACCCAGAGGAAACTAGAGGAAGGACAAAGAGGGAAAAGTTACCCATCAGTGAAATGACACCAGCTGCTGCTGCTCTAGATGTTTTTATAACATCAGCTGAGGACATCTGAACATCATCAGATCACTAACTCAAACTTTTCTGCTGGACTGAAGTGTCTGGCTGCTCACTTCCCTCCAATTACTGTCCACAGTCTGAGCTCTTTGCCTCTCAGTGACTGAAATGCTGCTCACTGACACTGACTGTGCACTGAGCCACAGGTTTGAGTTTCTACCTGAGCACAACCAGGCCTGCTCTGATTTAGACCTCCAACAAAACTGCCCACATGCTCCAAATACTTTCTGTTCTCCAAAACTGTGATGCTGCTTTAGATGAAACTCTAATGACACAAAGTCTACTGAAATCTGTTCGTGTTGGTTTGTAACCCTCAGCTGCCTGTGTCTGTGGCTTCTGAGGTCGGAGGTCAAGTACTCAATGAACCAAGAAACACTGACTGGAGAAAGTCTGCTGACACCAGCTTACACAGTCACAAGTTAAAGCGTAACACCAGGGAGTCTGTAGTTGACATAAAAAGGAGAATGGAGCAGCTTCTGCACTGAAATACTGGAATGTTCCATGTCACAGACATCACTGCATGCTATTAAGCAGCATTTATCAATGCACACTAACAAAGCTTCACTGGTGTGGACGGGGCCGTTTCAAAGAAGTACCCGCCTACATGTGGTCAGAACCTCAGGGTCCTGGTTCAGGTTTAAAAGAGGCCACGTGGTTCAAACATGTGAAAACTCTTCAACCAAACCAAAATTCAGCAGCTAGGATATGATCAAGAAACTACTGAGGCCATTCAAACTACCATCAAAACATGTTCCTCATTAAAGAATTCATCTGTTTAATAAAATTCAGATGAAAATTAAGAAGAGATCATTAAAAAAGTTTTATTGAACAACCTGACTGTGAAGAACAACCCTGACTTTTTTTTAATCATCATTTGTTTTTCCACAGGGTTTAATTGGTGTAATTGTTGGAGGTCTCATCGGTCTTGCTGCTCTCATCGTTGGTACTGTTTTATTTTACAAAAAATGCAGTAAGTCACCTAACTTGTTTTTTCATAGAATCTGGTGTGAAAATGTAATTTTAATTTAATCCAAATGTTAGGATCAAAAAGCTTATTCAAGTCAGAATTCTGACTTTAATCTTTGGATTCATACTTCAGTTTAAGAGACATGAGCCAGATTTAAGAATTCTGATTAAAGAAATCTAGATTAATATTAATACCCTAGGACTGTGACTTAGTCCTCGGAGTTCTGAATTTAATCCCAGAAATAGAAAACCAGGGTTCTCACAGTTTTCCAATTTATGACCTTAAGTTTTAAAATATCTATTTTATCATAGAAATCTCCCTCTCTTCTTCCAATTCTGAACCCTGACATTTTTTTCCTGGAAGTCTGATTTTACACTAAATCTTTAATGTCATTTTCAGGATGAATTTAATTCAAGGATTTTTACCTAGATCAGGGGATCTCTGCTCACATTCTAAGATTTTGATTCACCTCTCAAATTTCTGACCCAAACCCTAACCACTGATGTGAAATTATCCTGTTTGACTGAATGAAATTAAATCAATGTATTAAATCTGAGAGGAAAAAAAACACAGATTAACTCCAGTGTTTAAAGTTGTCAAAAACAAAAATTAAACTTTTCTATCAGAGATTTTAATGGTTTTAAACTTTTATTCTCTTAAACTCTCACTGAAGGAAATCCCAACAGAAATGAAGATCCAGCTGCTCAAGTGGATAATAATGAGATGCAGGTACTGAGAAGAGGAGACCCCGAAGCTGGTGGAGATTTACTCTTGAGAACCAGGGGCCTCATGTACAAAGACCTGTGTGGATTTCCAACTAAAACATGGTGTACGATCAAATCCAGAAAGCACAAAAATATCCATGTGTACGAATCTGTGCGCACAATTCCTTCATACATCCCAATCAAGGGAGTGCACATGCTGGAGTACCCGACCCCTCCCTGTTCACAAAATATTTAAAATTTGCAACAAGTACGTCTGTGGTGGTTTGCGCCCTGTGGTTTAGTTTTGAATGTATTCCTATCGAAAATGGCAAAGCACCAGCCTTTTGGAACTGAAGAAGCTTCTTGGATGAGAAGTGAAACGTCTTTCCAGCAAACTCAACACAGTCCAGTTGCCTTGTTTTTGAATCTTCAAGATCAAACTGTTTAAATAACCAGTTTGCTCACAATAATTCTACACAAGCTACATTTACACTATACAATAACTACATACAGAACTTAAATACCTGTGTACAGAAAGTAAAAAAAAATAATTATATAAAAAAGCTATATTAACCCATTTTGCCCCACCGGCAACAATTGTTGCCAAAGTGTATCACTGTCATTTTCTACTCACAACAAAAAATCTCAACGGTACTAATGCAACTTTTTCCACTTATGCGTTAGTAGACAACTTAGATAAAGATTCTGGTTTATAAAAAATAGTTTCCAAGTGGTTCCTGTCACATGACATCATCTGCTTCCTGCTCCCTCCGGCGGAACACATGGCGGATGCAAATCATCCTGGAAAGAGGTCATTTTCATAAATTTCTAATGCTTTTCCCCCAAACATATTTATAATTATTTAATCATTCAAGTCTCTAGAGTAACCCTCCCCCCAAAAAAATTACCTGGGATAAATATTTTTTTGTTCATGGGCTTATTTCTGTGAGTGGCAACAAAAGTTGCCAGTGGGCACATAGCTTGTTGCTTTCTAAAGGAAAACACTGTCTGCAGGATTTCTCATAATTTACTTCTTTCAAACGGTAGAATGAGGTACACTGGCGCATTTGAGTCCTCTTAGAATACTCTTCCAAGCTAAATAAATTCACAGTTGTTCAAGGCCTGTGTCTATAGGATTTTGATACGTTACTATAAATAATTTTCTTGCTAGCTGCTCAGCCATCTTTCTCTGTTACTTATATTAGCTTGTGTTTCACTGAGGTAAAAATAATGATGATGTGCAGTTGGACGTTTAAAATAACAAAAATAACTTAGAAAAATAACTTAGAAAAATAACTTAGAACATGCATGACATTCTGTGAATTTAATATTTGAAACGTTTTGTTGTTTTAACCTGTTGGAGATTATTCATGGTTATTTATGAATAAAGAAACCAGGTCAAATTGTTTGTTGTTTTGAATTCTATACAGGGGGAACCAAGGTTTGAACCATGATCATTAGCTACCTTTCTAGGATGATAATATCCATTGGTATCCATGTACAGTTTTTACATTTTTTTTTTTTGTTTTACATCCCCACCCCCCTCAACCTTTTTGTTATTATAATATGAGCACTGCAGACCAGCAGGCAGTTTGTTCGCAACTGCTCTTTTTGGAAATGGAATAACTCAAAATTGTAAATTTCACTTAAAATTATGTACTGAAGTGCTGTATCATTAAAAAAAAATCCAACACCTTGTTGCATGAGAGCATTTAAAGCCCTTTGTCTCTTTAGAAAGCTAATGTAAATTTATTACCATATAGTCTGATATGAAAGCATGAACTGGGTATGCTACGCACCCATGTAAGTTGCACAAGCTAAGAAGGGTGTTATTGTTATTATTATTATTTTTTATCTTAAGGATGCACGCATGTTCTTACCCCAAAAGCCATCACCATACTAAACACTGCACTTAGAAATGTTCCACCAAAGACACTTTTTTTAAATTCTGTAACAAAATTATAATATTATAATTAAAATTATAATTTGTTATTATTTATTATGACTATATTATTCTTTTGTTAATTGTTATATATGATAGTATATAATTTGTCACTATTTTTGTTATTTGTTATTACTATATTATTATTATTACTATTATTAGGTGACATTGACCTAGTGACAAGCTGTGTGACGACTGGCAACAATTGTTGCCGGTTATAAAAATGCTATTTTCTTTTAAACAAAGTACAAAATGGTATAAAGAAATACATAACATGATTTAGAGGGGACTCAACTGATAAAATTATATGCCTTACAACTCTGAAAAAAATTTGGGCATAAATGGGTTAAATACCTGAATACAACTCTGCAAAACCATGTTTAGTTAAGCATGGAGTTGTTGTTAAAAAAAAAGGCATTATACAGACCTCCAATGGTGTTTTTTTATTACTACATCCACTAGATCAGTGATTCTCAAACTGGGGCACACGTAACCCCAGGGTATGCGATGTGACGTAGGGGTTACGCAAATACCTGTCAGGTTGCAATCAGTTTAAAAGAAGCCACGTGGTTCAAACATGTGAAAACTCTTCAACCAAACCAAAATTCAGCAGCTAGGATATGATCAAGAAACTACTGAGGCCATTCAAACTACCATCAACAACATGTTCCTCATTAAAGAATTCAACTGTTTAATAAAAATCAGAAACAGCAGAGAGTTCAGTTCACCTGGACCAGAAACAAAGACCCAAGAAAAGTAGACTGCATCTTCACCCCCCTCCAAAAGTCCACTGTGGTGCAGTCCAGACTGGAGCCAGTTTGTTCAGGATGAAAATTATAAAGAGATCATTAAAAAAGTTTTATTGAACAATCTGACTGTAAAGAACAGCCCTGACTTTTTGTTTTCCACAGTGTGACTCTTGTGGAACTGTTGGATGTGTCATTGGAGGTGCCATCGTTGTTGTTGTTGTTGTTTTTCTTTACAAAAAATGCAGTAAGTCACATAAAACATTTTTTATGTTTCTTAAATTGCAATACAAAGTTACATTTTCATAGAATCTGATGTGAAAATGTAAATTTAGAAACAGAGTCAAATGTGGGAATCAAAAAGCTTAAAGTCAGAATTCTGACTTTAATATCTGGATTTATACTTCAGTTTAAGAGACATGAGCCAGATTTAAGAATTCTGATGAAAAAATTTTTTTAGATTCCTATTAATACCCATTTAATCTCAGAAAGAGTATTCTGGCATTATTCCAATTTCTGTCCTTAAAGGTGTAGTCAGCGATGTGGGGGAAATGAGTAGAGAGTTTGTTGATTTTTTTACGTTTAAACGAAAACAGACCCACCTCTCCCGTCATACTCCACCCCTGGGCTCCACCCCAAAGTTAACGGATGCGCATTGTCATGGAAACGGTCGTAGAAACTGCATGGCTGACCGACATGGCGGAGGCCGGACCAGCCAATGCTCGAGGGTAACCACCGTGTCTCTCTCTTACGTTAACTGCGCATGCTGCGACCTACTGCTCCACCCTCCCCTCTGTCTGACCTGAGCACGAGTATGAACCACCCCCTGGGCGTGAGGTGGTGTACCCCTGTTTCGGTGGCTCGGTCCGACACACAGGATTTACCTGCTGAAATTCAGAGCCCAGGCTGTGTATTGAAACTAGACTTTTTCTCAGCATGCTCTCAGAAGTGACAGATTAAGATCGCTGACTATGCCTTTAAGTTTTAAAATATCTATTTTATCATGGAAATTTCCCTCATTTCTTCAAATTCTAAACTCTGACTTTTTCTTTCTGACATTAAACTCATAATTTTAATTTTATTCTCAGGATGAATTTAATCAGAACATTTTGACCTAAGTCACAGGATCCCTGCTCACATTTAAAGATTTTGACTCAACTCTCAGATTTCTCACCCTAACCTTAAAATTCTCACTGATTTAAAACTGTCCTGTTGGACTGCATGAAATGAAATCAATTAATCAAATCTGAGAGAATAAAACACAAAGATTAACTCCAGTGTTTAAGCTTGTCAAGTAAAACTCTTCCATCAGAGGTTTTAACGACTTAACACTTTTCTCCTCTTAAACTCTCACAGAAGGAAAATGCCAAAAAAATGACGAAATGAGAGAGGAGTAATGGTGAGACGAGTACACTGGAGAGGAGGAGACCCAGAAGCTGTTGGAGATTCAGACTCTTGAAAGAAGAAAATGAACCTCCCATTCAGCCCCCATAAGATGAGAAGAGTTTCACTACAGGCTGCTCTGCCGATTCATGAATGCAACAAAATGAGGGATACATGAACAAACAGCCAGTGGAGCGATCAAGGATCATGAAAAATAGAAAATGAATACAAATAATTTTTTTTCCCCAATATTCGTTTTTAACTGTCTCCTTAAGGCACAGATAAAAGCATTTCAAGTGTCACATTAGCCTCTTGTTCCTAAACGTGCTGAAACATTAATCCAATGTGAAGTGGAAAATGGGTCCAAAGAAAAGACTGGATGAATATGATTATATATATATATATATATATAATATATATATATAATATATATATATATATATATTATATATATATATATATATATGTTCCACAGAGAGACATGGGAACACAACTTTAAAAAATCTATATATCAATAAACAAATCAGATAATTGGATAAAAAAAATAAATCCATTTAGTCCTCTTGGTTAGAAAGGCCTGGCTCTACATCAGACCTTCTCTCTATCAGCAAACCATACAATTTTACCAGGATGTTGGGGTGCAGCGAAGTGTCTCCAGAGCTAATGTTTGGATTCACTTAGGCTTACAAAGAAATGAATAGCACTGTCTTTACCATTGTCTTTAATTTATGAGGTGACATTGTCAACCAGTTTACATGCTTAACAAATAACAATACAAAAAAACATGAAAATACCATAGAAATACTATTAACACAAAATAAAAATCCTGTAAATAAGAGAATAAATAATGATAATAAATCATAAATACAACAATCAACATCAAAATATTTAAATAAAACGCACACTTTGCACACAATAACTCTATACATGAGCTACATTTACACTATAAAATAACTACATACAAAAAGCAAATAACTATAAACGAAACTAAATTAAATAACTATATACAAAGCTTTTTTAAATACCCATACTCAACTCTATACAAAACTATGGTGAGTTGCAAAACTATAAACTGTTTAGTTTTGCATAGAGTTTGTTGTTAAAATAGACATTATACAGACCTCTAGTGGTGCTCTCTTATTACTGCATCCACTAGACTGATGAACTACGGCCACCACTCATCCTCACCTCATCAGATCTTCTTCTAGTAAAGTCATCGAGGACATCATCATATATACTTACTGGAGACCACATGATTAATGTTCATTGTTGAAAGTCCACAGATGAGTTTATCATAGTTGACCTCAGGTGAGTTTTATTGAGTTTAAGCCAGGGGTCTCAAACTCAAATTACCGGGGGTCCACTGAGCTAGAGTCTGGGTGAGGCTGGCTGCACAAAGTATTCTGCGAAAAAGGGTCCCAAGTATTAAAGAAAAGAAAAGAAAAAAAGATCAATTTTATTAACATCCATATTATTAATTCTTTTCCCGCCAGCATTTTTCAAAAAAGTTGCCAGCCAGCAGCCAGCATTTTCACTGAAATTTTGAGATTTGAACTGCCTACATTTTTTTTCCGTTTTGTTGACAACCCAGCCCACCCCTATCAGCCAATGTTTAGCTTTGTTAGCTTTGCTGTTTAAGCAAAGTTGTCTGAAATTAGAAAGAAAGAAATGCATCACATTTGGCTGAGAGAGAGCAGTTTCAGTCACAATAAGTCTTAGAACTAAACAAATGTAGTTCATTCTTGTTGAACATTATTTTCTTTTGTAAAGTCCACACGCAACAGTTTCCAGTCTTAACAGCCCCTGTGTGTGATGAGGGAGGAAAAAAATGAAATTATCATTTGACCCCTATATTAAACCTGACTGAGGAAAACTGTGATGTTAAAAACTCTTCTAGTGTTACAACCATCCCCGGTCTCCCTTGAATCAGTCGTGGGCCTATTTGAATAACTAGTGTTTGATTCTTTTCTTCCATAAAGACTTTAGGGAAACACTTTTATCTGTGTAGTTATGGACAGAGTCAGACCTGTCACCACAGACCTGAAGGTGTGTGCGCGTTAGGACGCACAGCTGTGCCATTATGGAGCACACCGCGGTGTCTGCTGGTTCGTTTATGAATCATATTGAACTCCATTAGCTCTTCTGTCTGTGTCTGTCTGTTTTATCACAGCCCTGTTTAACTTTTCTCTAGTTTTGGGAGCTCAGAGGGCGTAATATGTGTGCCTGTCGTCCTGATCAGACGGGAGGGCTGACGAGCAGTTTTACGTCGTGTTATCAATACATTTGTAAATATTAAGTGTAGCTGTCCATTTCATAAACTTGTATTGATGTTATCCATTGATTA